>OZ024920.1:3841503-4273110 GCA_964017225.1 Netelia inedita | reverse complement strand
CTCTACACACATATACGTTCGATCATATTTACAGAAATATTTGCCTGCTACTCTTTAAAAAAAAAAAAATTGTTCAAGTGCTTAAATAAAATCATTTCTGTCGAGATAATTAAAACAGAGTTGAGAATAATATAAAATAAAAATTGATATTTGCACTCGTATCACAGATCTTGTGATAAACAGTATAAATTTTTATTGCGAACGATATTAATAAAAGCGAATTGATTAAAATATTTTTTGTTCACCCCCAGCCCCCTTTTTTTTCTCGCACCGCGATCGAAGCGGTGAATTCACTTTGAGAATCTTTCGAGCTTACGTCCCAAAGGGATTAAAATTATCGGTAGCGGTTATCTTTATCGTCGATTAAAGTAATTTTATTTTCATTCGGTATTTACCGTCATCAACGCTTGTTCTTTATTCTTCCGCTTGGTAGTAAAACGTCTCGATGGAAGGAAAATGGGACTTTAGCGCGAGAGGGCGAAGGCATAAGGTTTTAGCGAAAGTTACGTCGCTGGAAACGAGCGAATAGAAAAGCTCTTCCTTATTGTCCGAATTCCTTTCTCTCTAACGCCTTCTATTTGTTTATCTTTCTCTCTCTCTCTCTCTCTCTCTCTCTCTCTCTCTCTCTCTCTCTCTCTCTCTCTCTCCTCTACATACAAGCTTTAGTCGCTCGCTCGGAATTAACGGGTTCTTGGGAACGAAAAGACTTTGTATATAGTCGTGTGATCTGCAGGGGAGCTTGCGAACGTTGAGAACATCTCGTCGTCGTCGTCAACCATCGTGCACGATGTTTCTCGAACGATAGTTTCCCTCCGTTGGCTCTTCGGGGTAAAGAAGGCTCTTTCGAATTTATCCGTAAAATATACCGTGAGAATACTCGGAGAGAGAGAGAGAGGGTGCGAGAAGAGAGGTGGGGAGAAGGGTAGGGGGATGTAGAATGTGTAAGGCGATAAATGTTATACACTGTGCTGCAAGAGCACCTAGGAGGGTTGAATATCACCTCGTAACTCGAAGTTTGATGGGCTTTCTTGCACGTACGACCATTAGCAAGTCCCATTTCGGTTTTCCGAGAAACGGCATTAATGGTGATCGACACTGCCCTAGCGTACTACTGCGGTAAAAATGCTCGCCTTAAAAATTCGATGAGTGTTTTTTCTCGTGTTGTTTTATTTTTACTTTTAATCGTTTGTTAGATAATTGTAATTTAAGGCAAAGTTAAGATTCTCTTGGAGTCCAATATGTTTCAAATAGTTAAAACTTTTTATAAATTTATATATTTTTTTTGTTGTATACCGAATATAGAATTATTAGGAAGATGAAAGATTGTCTTTCGTTGGAATGTTTATTATTTTTTGTTTCTATCGAGTTCTTAATTAATCGTTATAATTGAGAAAAATCTATTAATAATAGATTTATAATTAGAGAAGAATTTGTGGAAGAGGGTTGCTACCGCGATTAACGAATGGAATTAGAGTCTCTCGTGTCGAGCTAGGTCGTCCCGGAGAGCCATGAGTGAGAGACATAAAGAGAAAGAGAGAGAGAGAGATAGAGAAAGAGACCAAAGTCTGTAATCCCCTAGGGGCATCGTATGGAGGGAGGGAGGGAGGAACGTTATGCCGACGTTCAGTGCCGGGAGTAAAGTCCTTCGGGGGATTACAGCGCGTGGTTTGTTGATGTCGGTGCACCCGTCCTGTCGGACCTAAGGTTGTCCGAGTTGTCGAATGACCGAGATTTGCAGTCTGTTGTACGTCGAGGGTGAGGGGAGGTTACCAAGGGTTGAAATTGTCCCGAGAGCTCTAGTCGTCCCGAACCAGCTGAACGCAATTCGTATACGTATATATAAACGGTATATAGACGGTATATAGACCTTGTCCAGTCCCCTCGTTTCAACGTCTGACCATTCACTCGCTCTTACTACTTACACGAATACACACGTGTACATGGTTCGCTCGAACCACGAGTTATTCGGCGTACGGTGGTAACAGAAAAAAAACAAAGTCCAGAGACACTAAAGCTCGACACTGGAATGACGAGAACTTTAATTTCGAAGCTTTTACGATCTTTCGTCCATCGTAAATTTTATTCAGCCAGTTTCGGTGATTCGACACTTTTTTTTCGACACTTCTCTTTGTTCAAGTTTTATCATTATTTTCGTCACGTTGACGGCTATTTTGTACGTTCGTGGATTATTACGATAGAAACGCGGATAAGGCAATAGAATTTTTTTTTTTTTTTTTTTTGAGGGATGATAAAAAATTTAAGTGGTCGGTCGAAAATAGAATAATGACAAAG
This sequence comes from Netelia inedita, assembly GCA_964017225.1. Lineage (NCBI taxonomy): Eukaryota > Metazoa > Arthropoda > Insecta > Hymenoptera > Ichneumonidae > Netelia > Netelia inedita. The sequence continues at coordinate 4,270,818 of OZ024920.1, read as the reverse complement.
AGGTACGAACAAAACTCACCGTCGTAGACGCGCTCGAGCTTCTGTGCTGCTTTATAGGTGGACTACCGTGGGTAGTCTGAGACTCGGAATTCAATTGGCGCTCAACCACGGAGGACGCGTGATGGGTCACAGGCGGTGGGTCAATGTCGACGTAACAGTGCACCTCGAGATGGCTCTGGGCGCGTTTTTCCTCCCGTACGATTTTTCGCGCGGCGCAAAAAATTTTATAATAAACCTGAAAATAAAAACAAACAATATTTTCTATCAATCATCATTATTAATTTTTTTTTTTTCATATCAGAACATTTTTTTCTGACACTCGATGACCTTCGCGATACTTCTCGTTCGAAAGACTTTTGCTCCGGATTTTTTTCAACAACCAAGATGAAATTTCGCTCGACCATTTTAATGGAAAAAAATAAAGATGAAGAAATTTCGATAACGTTATAAATATATATATAAGAATGGATATTTCCAGGCCAGAAGTTTCGTCGAGACGTGACGGAAATACCAACTTGATTATATGGGTTTAAGGGTGGGGACTAGGAGGGGAGGGGGCGGCAGGCCGAGAGACGCGAAACGGTTGACAATTTCCTCGTGACATTTACGTAGGTCCAGTGGCAGACTTCTTTACAGAGGGTAAAGAAAATCGGGTCGAATCTTCGATGAACGAGAGAAACGAAAACCCCTCGACGAAGCACTTTTTTTCGTAAATGGGGGGTGAAGAAAGGTTAGGGGTGGGAATGGGGTGGATTTAAGCCAAAATTCGAAACGACATGTTCAATTAATATCGAGCGTAGTTTGATAAAAGTGATCGAGCGATTGGACAAAGTCTTTCAAAGTTAAATAAGCTTAGAGGAGAAAGTTTCTGGGTCATGGTAGTTTCGTCGAAAACCGAAAACTAAACGAAAACTCCTGTAGTCGTATCGTGGTGTGTTTTTGGTAGAAAACGCGATATGTATAAAATAGAATTTGATCCTGCGGTTGTGTACGACGTAACTATCGTTACTACGAGGGAAAAAGCTCGGGCTCGTTGAAACTTCGTCGAGATTCGCTTCTTGCGACGGAGAGAGGGTTGAAAACCAGAAACCGAGCCAAGGATGATTAGAATAACGAAGTTCTGACGAAATGGTGAATACCGCAAAGCTCCGGTTGTAGGAACATTTCAATCTCGTCCGACGACGTGAAATTTAATATTTTATCTCGCAATAATTAAATCGACACAAATATTCTTCATAATTCGTTAAAATAATAATAATAATAATAATAATTATTATTATTATTATTGTCGCAATAATTTCAATTTATAATTCAAACATTAATACAGTAATCGAGTCGTTATGATTTTTTTCAAAGGATTTTTAAATTTTTGGGAAATAAAAAATTCTTTAACTTTTTTGTGGATTTAATTGAATTTTTTATAACGCGATAACTCACCCACATCATGACGAACAGCGGTATGTAGAAACTGAAGAGGGTCGCGTAGATCTGATAGCCAAAATGTTGACAGACCGTACAAAGTGGATCGCCGGTTTTGGGATCGGTGTGCTCGTTTCCAAGTATCAGAAGGGGTAGAAGACTGATGCACCCTGCGCTGAGCCAAACTAGGCAGACGCACGCCCCCATACGCCTCGGTGTTCTCTTAACTCCGTACTCCAATGGCTTCGTTATCGCACAGTACCTTTTGCAAAACGAAAAAGCATGTGATAACAAAAATATACGAATTTATTAAAAATTATTATAAAAAAAAAATTACGACATTAAAAAAAAATCTTTTTCGAATAATTTTTTTTTTAGACGAGGTATGATTAAATTTCAATGTTTTTGTTTATTAATATTGTAACTCGCTCTTGCTCCGAATAGCAAGATATTTCAGGAGTAAACAAAAAAAATTAAAATAAATTCTGGAAAACGAGAGACTCTCAAATGATGAAATTTCGACCGAATTTACGAAGTATTTTTAGTCGCTGCGGTGGTCTCCGTTTGCGAGAGGGAATCTTGCAATCGAGCCCAGCGATGCGTCGCGGTCGCAGTCGTATTTATAAAGGTCGAGAACTTTTTTTTTACTCTCCCTTTCTCTCTTTTTCTCTCGGTCTTATGGAAATTCTTACGAATCTGGCACGAAAGATATATTGGATCGTACGTAAACACGGTGAGAGAGAGTAGATACGAGTCTGTATATTTAGAAAAACCACCCCTGATACACGAGAGCCGAGAATATATTTGTTTTTTCAAGGGAAAACAAGAAGAAGAAAAAAAAACGAAAAAAAAAACCGAAAACATATTTTTCTTCGCCAATAACCGCGAGAATCGAATATCTCGCGTGGAGGATTCGCGACCCTCGCGCGGACTCGACTCGTCCATGCATAATTCAAGATCCATCAGTAACAGAAGAGACTACCCGCGATAAAGCCAAACATACTCCGAATTTTATTCGTCCCATTTTTCACTCGGTATTCGCGAATTTTGTTCTTTTCTTCGTTATTTTACTCGAACTCGATCACTTCTGATCGGCAATTTTCTTTTTATTTGCCCTGCGATCGATGGACTGCAATAATGCAAGCTGCGATAAAAGAATTCTCCGCAAGAAAAAATAAAAACCAAAAAAAAAAGAAAGAAATTTCTCTTACGATATTTTCATTCGTAAAATTAATGAAAATTTAAACAACGCTCTAAGCACGTACAATAATAATGATATTAAATATTTTCCGAAACGTAGCGAGATAAAGAAAATAATATTCTCAGGAATGAAAAACGATTTTTTGCAATTTTCATAATTTCGACGCAAATACATATCTATCCCGTTATTTTTTCGCTGTGCGTATCGCCAAATCCCACTCGAGCTAGTGAAATAGACATTTTTTTCCTCCCCATGAAAAAAAAAAAAAAAAAAAAAAAACATTATTCACGAGGTCGTTTCCGAATTCGTTTACTCGAGCGAATCGAGGTAAGGCGAGAGTGGTCCGTGCACTGGAACGAAGGTTTGGCCACAAGTGGTTCGTCCGTTCGATATATATGCAAAAATCTTATTTTAAACATTCCAAAAAGTACCTTAGTCGCTCACCCTCCCATATTGTTCACCCCTTCGTACGAGAAACTAATACGCAAGAATCGTGAAACGATTTCGTTTAAAAATAAAAAAATACGATTGCGATAAGTACCTACTACCCCTCACCCCTTCCCTCCCCGTCCACTATATTTTTTCAAACCTCCTTCAGCGAAATATCGTCCACGTGATTTTAATTAACATTTTTCACATCGACATTTCGATGTCTCGACGTTTACGAAATGCGTTTAATTACCCCCCCCCGCCCCTGAATTTAATTACAAACACGTCGCGTATCCAACACATCGTACGTCACAGATGGTTCGGGGTTTTCGTTCGAGATATATTCATTTTGTGCCATAAACGTGATTGCCGACCGTCGCAAGGACGGACGATGCCGAGAGGACGATGGGCCGAGGAGTTATACCGTTTACCCGGAGGCTGTCGCCTTTCGGACACCGCCGGGTGTGCGTCAAACGTAATTTGACGCGACGAAGCGACGGAGTGGGGGTAGACTATGCAATTGTCTCCATCTATATGTATGTCTATGTGTGGGGGTGTGTGGGTGTATAAGTGGTAGATTTCTCTGAATTATGTAACACTAACGGGGATACGGAGCGTCAACGCCAGTTGGCGTTTAGTCGGTCGGCGTGCGGTCTCCGGAAACAGCCGCAAGTTCAACGGAACGCGGCAATGTGTCTGATACACAGCCACGCGAGCAGTCGCGTGCCAGCGAGCCAACGTTCGATGAGAATTTCACTCGCTCTCTCGCAGTTCCATTCTCTGCCCTCGATATATATACATTACTTGGTGGAATAATTAATTCGTGGAATTTAGTTCGATCAGATGCCTTGAATTATTATTGAAAAATTGACAATCATTTTTTTAATGAAATTTAAAAAAAACATGAAAAATTTAATTTCTACCCATTTTACAATTTTTTTGGAATTTCTCGTTTTCGTCCGTAACAAACTGACGGTAAATTTTTATTTTCGACGTTCGAAATGGTTGGATCACCAAGGACCCATAATAAATTTGTATCTGAGATTTCCTAAATGAGAGGGTGAGCGAGGGGTGGGGGGGGGGAGTACGTTCTTATATAGCTAAGAAGCGAGTCGCATAAGGAATTGAACGCGACGTGCCTCGTCGTAAGCAATTATTTACCGTCGTAAACTTTCTTCGACGTAAACTCTCGTCTCATAAACACACACAAACACATATCTATGTAGGAAATATACGTAACTATGTGTGTCACGTGAAGGAAACTTTCGTAAATCGTGTATCATTATTTAACGTCGAGGAAAATTAGATGGCGATGCTAATGACAATGGGCATGTACAATGTGATCTTGTTTCTCTCGACGTAACGTTCGAGCTCGCGTAATGTACGACCGCAGTACGATTTGGGTAGTTTTGTGCCGAGAAACCCCCGGGTGGTTTTCCACCTCGTCGCGCACGGAAACGAGCGAACGATGCAAGCTACGAACTGATTGTAACTTACTTCGGTGTGTTGGTTGAGGTTGGATGGTGCGGTAGAGGGATGGGGGTAGGGGCAGAGAAGGGTGGGTGGAGGGAGGGTTGTTCTCCCCAGGAGGCAAAAGCAATGTTTCTCATCCATCTTCGAGGATGGATTCGCGTGTTACGAGACCGGAAGTTTCATTTTCAAGGCAGTAAAAGATTCGTCAGACTTTTTTGCTTGTTCAAGGTCGATTATGTTTTTTTTTGAGGGATGATTTTTGAAACGATGGAATTTTCTTTCGATTTTGGATAAGGTGATCGAGGTTATCTTCGGAATCATTTTTGAGAATCGGGGAAACGAGAATTCATTCGTGAATTTATCGAAAAAATTTGTAAATAGAGTTTGAGAATGAATTTCGAGTTTTTTTTTGTTGAGAGAACTTTTGAGTTTTCGAGATAGGAATAAAAGTAGAATAAAAGTAGAGATTCGAGGCGAAGAATAAAGAAGAATTTTCTTTTTCTCTACATCGGGGAAAACAAAAATTAGTTCGTCGAGGAAAAATGGCTCTTCCACGAACCAATTTACATCATACTCGTTGATCCTCCCTGATCTACCCTCGAGCGATTTTGAAAAAAAGTTTGTGACAAGTTCGCGAATCGAGTCAAAGTTTTAAAGTCGTTCGAAAAATTTCATCGATTTAACTCCAAACTTTCCGGTCGGTCTTCATTGTCGTAGCTTCCGAGAGACAGCCAGAGAGCAAGAGAGAAAAGAACAACTTTTACTTCGTACTCGGGGAAAATCGGTAGAGAATCCGCGGCGAACCGAACAAATTGAGGAAACGTCAGGACAGTTGTACCGAGCTCGACCGCGATGAAGTCAACGGGGTCGAAGAAGGGTAGGGGGTGAGTTGAGCGGAGAGATCGAGAGGGGGGTGGCAGAAGGCTGTGAAGCAAATCGAGTTTCGCGAACCGGAAGTTGCGAGGAAGTACCCGAGCAATGGTCCATCGGTAGAGCCAGACACGTGACCGTTATAGGCCAATACATCGTTTTATTCGTCCATCCCCGTGGCGAGAGCCTGTACAAACCGACCGAATATACACGTTCGATACCGTCATTCCTTTCTCGCCTTGTTAACTCGCATGGTACGTGCCATTGCGTCGAAACGCGGTCTGCTCGTCCGACAGAGCTTTTCAGTTTCTCACCGCAACGTGTATTTATACGTTCGAGCTTTCAACCCTTCAACCCCTTTCTCTCTGTATATGTCTCTCTGTATTTATTGTTTGCTGTACCATCGAAAGCCCGTGTGTTCACCTCGATTTTATAACTATCGACGGTGCTTCTACGTTGATTATAAAAAATGGGACACAGCCCGATAGAATATTCGATTCGTGTTATGTATGAATGGAAGTGTACGAGATACGGAAATATCGTAACGAGGTCGTTTCGAAACGTACGAGAATTAATGAATTAAATGCTTATGTAATTAACAAGTCGTAGTTGGTTCAATTAAAAAAATTTAGGTATTCAATTATTTCGTACGTGCTTCGTTGTCGATAACGAGCTTTTCATATTAATTCACTTTACGAACTGTGAATTAGCGTGGGATTATATTTTGATGAAATTTAATACCTCGATAATTATTAGAATATTGTTGTTATACGGTTATTGTTATTGGACAATAAACTCACCTATCGAGCGATATCATGCAGAGATTCAGAATGCTCGCTGTGCAGCTTAGTACGTCGAAGCTCGCCCACAAATCACACATTCTAGGCCCGAACGACCAAGTGCCCAATATCTCGTACAACAGTGCCATTGGCATGACGAGTAGCGCGACGCAAAGATCACTCACCGCCAGACTGACGAGGAGATAATTGCACGGTCGGCGTAGCTTTCTCACGAGACATACCGCGACGCATACCAATATATTGCCGATCACTGTGCCTATCACGATGCTTCCCAATATCAGCGCAATCAGAATTGCCTGTTAACAAAAAAAAGAAAACAATTATATTTCAAACGATCGAAAATATTTACAATGTTTTGAGAAAAAAAAGAAAGTTGGAACGTTCGTCAAGTTCGACGAGGGACGAGCTAACTGACCTGGGTAGCCGTGTATGGCGAATGTTTGCCGGGAAAGCCCCGTGAAAAATTGTCGGGGCTGGGATTTTCTATAGTCGCTGTAAAATTCAGAAGCCAGGTGCTTTCCGTGCTTGCGACCTTGCCCTCCATACGATCCTAACCGGAAGTCCGGAGCATCCCAGGCGCCCCCTTCCCTTCCAACTACGTCATCCTCGTCCCGTTCTTTTCTCTTACAGTACGCCAATGTTCTTCTCCTCGATGCCGGAAGCCCGAGCATCTATTCGTGTCCCTCTCGGTCCTCAAACATGTCCTTTGTTCGACTACTCGTCTCCTCTACACTCGACAAATGGTTCCAACGTCGTTACGTCTTTGTCCACCGAGTTACGATCATCAAGCCTCGTATTCTCATCCACCGTTTCGATACTATGGTCGCCCTCGAGAAACTGCAAGTCACATTCGATCGGATTAGAAAATATGTTTTGTTCGGTTCATATCGTTTTACTTATTCTAGCAAGCCGATAAATTGTCATTGGACAGATCGTAAATGCTGACCCTGACGACGAAGAAAAAGGGATTTTTACGACGGGCATAAAGTCAAAAGCGAGCCATAAATAACAATTTCGCCCGAACTCTCTCTCTCTCGCCATTTGTCCGTGACACGTATCTTCTTTTTCACCGTCTCGCCTTTCCCTTCTTTTTTCGCCGTCCTATTTTCTATTTCGCGTTTGCACGTTTTTTTTTGGCAACCTTCGAACTGGCTACAGTCGAACTTCGATTGTAATTTCGAATCCGAAAGCGTTCTTCATATATTCAGACGTGTCACGCCTGACGCGCGTCACGTGATCTAGTCAGTCGCACCATTGGCCAAGCGTTACCCCCACCGCTCGAGTCTTGGCCCGCGCTGGCCAATCCTCGCCGCTCACCGGCGACGCCTCGCTCCCTATTGGCCGAGCCATTTCCCAATCCTTACGCGATTGGTCGACGCTCACAAACCAATGAAAAAACGCCTCTAAATCGAAAAAAGCTCGTATCCCACATTCCATCGTGGAATACAAACGATAAAAGAAATATCGAAAGTAAAAAATATGAAGGTCCGGTCAGTCGTATATCGCGTACAACACTAGCGAGTCGCTACAATTTCAACGCCAGTTATGGCAACGTACGGCCACTCCGAAACGAAAAATGTTACGAACCCGAACGTTCCGTTCGTAAAGAAAGGAAAAAGGGATGAAACACTGCTTTTTTCCTCTCTCAAAGCGCGATATGGTCAAAAATAAAATAAAAACTATCGAGAGGTTATGAGTTAGACGTTATACAGAGAGAGATGGCAGTGTACATTTTTCGGTGGCGCCCGATAGACTAGAGCATCGATTTGTTCCCGATGGCATACACGATGAATAGACCAAACGTACGCTTCGAGACCCTTCGAAAAAAAGGACACTCTCATCGATTTCCTTCCACACGACTGTATTCGTGACGTTTTCCTCCGCGAGCCTAGTTATTCGCCGTGCAACCGTAAGGCACCCTCGGGACGGGCGCAACTGTAAACTTACTCTCGCGCGAAATGAAATACAACCGCCTGTGTCTCGGTGGGCACGACCTTACTTTTCAAAAAATAAAAAATAAACAACAACGAATCGTAAAACAATTTTATCCTCGGTCGTTAGCACTCGACGTGAATACCCGTTTCCATCCATCACTTGGGCATTCCACGGTCGACGGACAAATTCATATGCGCATCTACTTTAAACCCCGTTACGTTTACGACGAATTAAAACCCCAAGCACTTTGTTAATTAATTTCACTCCGTTTGTTTACACAAATATTCAAATAATTGAAAAACAAAAATAATTATCCAGGAATGTGCGTGTTATTAATTTTTTTTTTAATATAAATTTCGTTAATAAAATTAATAATTAATTACAATTTCAATAATAGAAAGTAATTATAAAATTTGGGCGATCAGATTGAAAATTTATTTTCATTTCGAATCATGGAATAATGTTTTTTCCAGAAAGTTCAATCGACCGCGAGGAGGTTCAAGAGTTCTTCGAATTATCCAGTAGGGCAAGCTTTTTACCTATATCGTCGATTGAACGCGTTTCATTTATCACGTTCTTCGTGAAATCGAAACTATCGAATTCTCATCGGTTGTACGATTTCTTTAGCTTTCGACCTCGATATCTTTCTCCTCGGTATTCGAGGAAACCTCGTGTATACCATTCTGCATATATTTTCGTTTCTTCGTTGCACAGAGAGATAAAGAGAGACGTGATAATAAAAGTTGGAATTTATATCGACACGTTTCTACATAGACAAGATTCGTGCTTTTTAGAAAACGATCCCTCTTTCTCACGTTTCGTTTTTCACCCGATTTTCACTTTTTCTTTTTTACCATCGTGCGCCAAAGGTCACGATACCTCGTATATTATTTACTGCCCACCTACCCCTAACATTCCATCGAGCAGTGCAAAAATTTATTTTATACTCTCGAAATGCTTTCCAGACAGATCGGATTACAATGTGCGATACTCCGATCGCGAATCGGCAAATATTTTATGTTCGTATTTCCGAATTACAAAATACAAAAATATGCAATAAAATGAATTATTATTATTATAATTATTAATATTATTATACTCACAGAAATCTTTTTTAAATTCTTTCTCAATCCTGCCATTCGATGTTTCCGGACGATTTTATATTTCTCTCACTGTATCGAACGATAACAATTTTTTTCACAACCCATCATCTCTCGTCACTCGTTCAAAACGCGATTTAAATTTATATTTCAATCGTAAATTCGCGACAAAGGACGAATTTTCGCGTACTTGAACTCGATGGGGAATGATTCACGCGGACCGATCCTGGATAGAGATCGACGTAAATCGATACCGATTTTCATCGCCGCGAGATCGACTACTTTCGATAACGAAATTTCGCGAATTTTCATCGTCGTTCGTATCCCGGAAATTCCGGAACACAATGCCGTGGATTGTCGCGAGTGCTTTCGTCATAATCGCGTTCTCGTGCGATACGGGACGATCGAGGAACGTTGACGCGACGTAGATCGCGCTTTTTATCTCTCGCGAAACTCGTTTCACTCGTACTTTCTCACGTGGAATAAATCGCGAAGATATTACCATTGCTTCTGGCATACCGGAAGTTTTCTCATCACTCTCGACGACGTGTAAACGAAGAGATAAATATAAATATATATCGTATAATATCGTTTAACCGGTGAGAACGCGACGAAGAAATTTATCCAGGCATTTCACTCGCGAATTCATTTTTCAATCTTTTTTTCTTTTTACGTTCGGTGAAAATTGCGATTTGTTTGTTTTTATTTTTTATTGTTTCGTTATCTTCCTTGATCTTCGTGCGCGAGCGTTACTCGTTTTCTGAAAGCAGAATGAAAAAAGAAGACGAATAAACAAGAGAATTAATTTTCCATTCGTATTAACAAGAAATTTTTCAATTTTTGAAAAATAGAGAGAGAGAGTAAAGAGTCGGGATGAAAAAAAACCGTTCCATTTTTGTATCTAACCGTCAATTAAATTTTCAGACGATCGATCGTGAAATTCGCCAAAACGCGAAACAAACAAAAAAACAACCTTGTCAAATGCGCCAATTATTTTTTTCCCTTTGATGAACGCAAGGGTTATAATAATAATAATAATAATAGAGGTCGAAGGCTTTTGCTCGTCGATCTTTACCGGCCGGAGAATCGTAACGTGTAAACGAGGTACTAAAAAAAAAGAAAAAAAAACAATAAACGCGATCGAAAACATAGATTTTTCTTTCATTTCGACAATTATCAAGGTGACCTCTCCCGTTTTATTTTCAAGGCGCCGAGAGGGTTTGTTTTCAATCATTTTTCTTTCGTTTTTGTTTCTAAACTTCAAACGAAAAGCTTCTTTTTTTTCGTCGATGAACAATTATCGCGGTCACGATATTGGCGAACGCGTCGAGGGGGGTGAAAACGACCTTTTTGCACACCGGGTTTGCTATTAGAGGGCGTATTACGTATACACGTATATCTCCCGCACGGATCGTTTTCTTTTACAACTGTTGGCGTCGCGCCACAGGGGTGCTCGGTTTTCTTGCCAGAGGGTAAAAAAAGGAGACTGGGTCTCGGTGCTTTTGCCGTGGGGTCGTTACTTGGACCACCCTCCGAGAGCCTCGTTCTTGCCTCGCATTATTCACTCCCGGCTCGATCTCGAGTAAAAGCTGCACGCGCGTCATATCCGTTAACCAAACGTCGCGACCAACTATAAATCGAGGTGATATCTGTTATTTTACTCGGGGTATACATATACGTGATCAGAGTCGTATAAAGCGGACCATCACCACCTTGAAACGTTCGCGTTTGCAGCTCTCGATCACGTTCTTCAAGAATTTTACGACTTTTTAAATCCTTGAGTAAAACAAAAAACTTTGTCGCGTCACAGTCGAACTCCTCGTAACGTAAACGCGAATGATCGTCTTTAATCCTGAATTAAAACGCGACGACACGAAAGATAGAATTAAACGAAACGATTGAGAAATTAAAAAAACGAGAACATTTAATTTTTTTCAATTTTAATCAAACCGTAATTTTATTTCGATTAATTCGATTCGATCGAATTATCATCGAATAATAAAGAAAAATTTGTGAAATATTTATTAATCGTATCGATCATCGATCAATCGATTCATTTTTCATTATTTTTCATTATTTATCAATCCCATTTGTGCAATTTTTCGTTCGTGGAAAATATGGAAATAACGAAATGCATTTGTCTCTGTCTCGAGAACGTGTGAGAGAGATAGTCGCTTGTGATATATTTTTCCAAGTTTCTAGTGAAATACATGAGAATGCAATCGCGAAGTTTTTGACAGCAAGGAAACGCTCTTTTCCCCATTTTTATGGGTAACGACAAACTGGTCGTACGTGTATATCTATGTACACGTCTGTACATAACAAAATTACATACGATCCTATATATATAAATATAAATATATGATCGTACATAAATTATATATAGCTATATATATAAAATAGCTATCATGCAAGAATGTCGTGCCCACACCGTTGGTGTCTCGTTGCACCTCCCCCTCTGAAGGATCTCCGTGCATCAACGAGCAATACGTGATACCGCGTAGTACATGGTATAAAGAGGGTTCGGGTTGCTCCGTCGAGCGTGCATTTCCTTGACGCGAGAGAAGAAACTTTCCTCTCAACTTGTCCTCGCGTTTTCAAATTTTCTTTTTCTTTTTTTTTCTTTATTATTATTTTTTTATTTCGGTCGCAAAACCGTCGTCCATATATATTCCTTCGCTTTTCACTTTTTTCATCTCATCCCTCGGAAATTTTACAAAAAGGGACAAGGAAATTAGGTCGCTTATTTTCGTTCGTGAAAATTTATTCAGCTGATAATAAATTGGACAATTTTATTTCATCAAAAATATCATAATTTTTGTCTTTCGAGTTTTCCTTATAATAATTTATTTTGTTTTTGTTTACAACCCCTATACACGAGTTTATCGTTCATTACAGCGGAACGTAAAAATTTTGCTACTTTAGCGATTTAAGAATTCACGACTTTACGAAGTTTTATTCGTTCTCGACGCGAGAGTCGTAAAAGGGAATAACTCGTGATGACTCGTCTCTCGTTGTTTGGTGGAAAGTTAATGTATCACGACGTTTTTTTTCTTTAGTCAAGCCTACATCGTTTGCCCTTCTTTTTTTTATCTTCTTCTTTTTAATAGTCTCCTAAAAGCCGAGCATAAACTAGTTCATTTTCAAATTTTTCTTGTCCTGTTCCATTTCTCACCCTCGACCCCGATTCTCGTATCTTCACCCTCAAAAAACTCCAACAATGCTTTTTATATCCATTTCGTCCTTTTGATCATTTATTTCACCCGCCTGAGTTTTTTTTCAGAATTCTGCCTCCCCCACCCCCTGCCCTCTCTCGAGACACTCGTCATTTAAATTTTCGTTATATTCACATTTACCATTTTAATACTGAATGAATATTTCCCTTTTTCCCTTCACCTTTTATTTTATCATCCCTCGTCTATCTCGAGTCCGTTATTCACTCTCTTTCTCTTTCTCTCCAGTTTTTCACTTACGACCTCCATTCTCTTCTCCGACCCGATTCTCCCACACACAGACACACACACACACACACACACACACACAAGTTTGAATATTCAAATTCACACATGCCCACAATTTCTCTGGGATTTATTTATTCAGCAGTTTTATGCGCGCCCGACGATATCGCTCTCAAGGGTACTCTCGTCGTTTTTCCTATCACTGCTAAACGACGCCATCCCCATCTTTCTCCCCCACCCCCACCCCTTCCTCGATCTACCCTACCCCTCATCCCTCGAGGAGAAAAAAAAGCGACGGTGAGAAACTTTTAATATTCACCATTTCGCGGTATCTCCGACGCTCTCGTGCGCCTCGACTATCCGCAAATTCGTAGCGTCGACTACTGTCGTGAAATCGTTCGTATGCGCCGATACCGTACAACCATTTCGATATCGTACCGGCTGTTCGGAGACGGCAAACATCGAGCGTCATTTATCCATTTTTCGCATCGATATACACGAGAAAAACCGAGAGAGAAAGAGGGAGAAAGAGTGCGGTAAACATTATCGATAATCGTTCATTCGACTGTTACAAAATATTTTCACGAAGAGTTCGAACGAAATATATCGCAAATTCTTGAATTATCAAAAAAATTATCAATAAAAATTATAATAATCGACGATAGAAAAAAATTTGACGATAAAATCAAAAATATGAGGAAGGAAGGGATCGAGGAATGAGAGAAAAGATACGGTGGATGAAAAAAAAATCGTGGGGGTGGATTAATTGGACAGTTCGAATCGAATAAAATGTAGAGTTTAATTAAAATAGCCGGGTGTCGTCGGGTTCGAAATTTTACGGCTTGGTACATAGCGTGTATATATATATATATATGTATTTATAGACTTTGGGTGCTATGTAGGTCTCGATATAGTATCGGAGACCACGGTTATAGAGCTGGTGGAGAATATTCGACCCCGGCCGACCTCTCGTCGTCTCACCCTCTATCGCAACCCCCTTGAACCCTTTCGAAACACCAGGTTCTCCCACCTTTCGTATATATTATGTATATACATATGTGTCGGTGTGTGTATATATAGATGTATACAGGCACGACCACCGCGTATCCCCTTATCGATCGAACAATAACTCCATTCAGTAGACGACTGATGTGAGTGTTATCGTAACGAGCAAATAATCAAGCGATGATTCCTCGATAAAACCCTGGTACGAGTAGAATGCCCTGATGTTTCTTCTACTCGTATACATATATACGTATATATGTACGTATGTACATGTATGCAAAATATATCGTGTATTGTAAATTTGCAAAATAATTAATTTGGCAATTAATTAAAAAATGTATTAATTAGATTGAATTTTTTATATAAAACGCAAATATTACTTTTTCTCGGTTATTATTATAAATCTAATTAATATAAATTCGATAATTTTTTCGAAATATATTTAACATCGAGAAACAATCCGAAGGATTCGCTACGTGTCCAATTTAAATCGAGCAAATCGGGAGTGAGTAGTAATTTGTCAGTTGATCGAAAACTTCCGACCTAAATTCTGTCGATTGATATAGGAGAGAGAGAGAGAGAGAGAGAGAGAGAGAGAGTCCAATTAGTCGTCTCGATAATATCGATCGATGAGTCGCCGGAAAATCGAGTCTAGTTATGGTTTATAGTGTCCTTATGTGGCTTAAGTATAGCGAAAGTAAAGTACATGTTCATAGATGTAAATACAGAAGGAACTAGCCAGCCTTCCTCGTCTCATCTAATTGCAAGAAGCTATATATATAAAGGAAAACTACTGCGATTTAATGAGACGAGTCTGGTCCTGAGAAATTTCACGTGTACCTATAGAATAGCTCGCTATATTAGCCTTTCGAAGGGACGTCCCTTGCGACAGAATCGTGTAATACGAAAAACCCTTGGCGAACCAGAAACGAAAGGAACTGGACGGTTTGCCGCGCGACCAAAGGCCAAAGGGTATACGACCCGTGTTAGTCAGACATTGGAGGTTTATACGGTCCTCTCGCTCTTGTCCCATCGCACCAAGTTTTATGGTCAGGCGGACCATGACTTTGTCTCACAAATGAGAGAAAAAAGATGAAGTACGGACGGACGGATGGACGGGTAAAATATATAAAACGGGTAAAAAGCTCGGGGTCGCGTAAGGGATGAAAACAGCCTTTTTTTTGTTCCGCGACATTAGACCTGGACGTTCCAAGACGGGAGAAAGGGATGTATTTGACGTAGTAAAAGTTTGTTTAATTAAAAAAAAGAGATGGAAAAAATGTGGACTTTGATGAAATTTCTGTTTTTATTTACTTCGAAATTTTTTCGTTCGATCCTCGCGAAACCCTTTTTTATCTCCCGTCGATCGTCTTTACGACAAGGTGGACAAAGACTTTGCAACTTTTCGAAAACTTTGTTTCTCGTATATCGCTCGATCTCCATGCGAAACTAAATCGAGACCGTGGACAAATTTTCAACCCTCGAATTCTCGCACGTAAATATTTCCATAATAAGTTTTTTTTCTTATCATTGTTATTATAATCGATTAAAATTCTTCAAAGTTTCCACACAATCTTTTTAATTCACTTTTATTTTTGCTCTCGTGGAATTTTAATAAAATCTGCACAATAAGGGTAGGAGAAAAAATTCTGGACAGACGGAAGAGATAAAGTGAGAGAGCTTTTTTTTATTCGAGGTCAAAGATCACTCTGAGAAATAATTTTTTTTTCTACTACCGACTGAAATTGAGAGGTAATTGGGTGCAGTGCAGCTGCATTCTTGCGGTTTCGTTACAGCCTCACGTGCCCGAGTGCCGACGTGTGTGTACACTCACAATTTTCCGCCTCTCTCGTTTCGTTACTTCGATCCTGTTCCTCGAACTTTTTACGGTCGAACGAGAGAAAAAGCGTTTTCTTTCCGCTGTCTTGGCCACCTTATTGGCCACGGTGTCCAACGAATGTAACCGAAACCAGTTTTATGGCTCCCTCACTCGCGCCAAATCCTCCGAGTTAGTTGCATTCTCTTACGACTCGCGTCTCTATATAATGACGAGCTACAGTTTTTTTTCTTTCCATAAGACGAGCTGAAACCATTCGGGACTTTTTCGTTGCGACGAAACTCTCTTTACGACTCGGCAACCTCGGCAATCAATGAAAAAACTGCCGTGGGACTAAAGCTAAAAAACTTTCTTTTCTCGTATGAACGCCAAGACGTTCGTTGGGAACAAAAAAATTGTGACAATACAAATTTTCATTCACTCGTATGGTGACAAATCGAATATTTTTATACAGTAATTTTTTTACCGTTTCCACTTTCGATCGTATAAAAAAATGCGTCTAGTAAATAAAATATTCAGTCGAAAAAATTTGTTTTTTTACAATATTTTTTTTATCGTAGTAACATGAATATTTTTAGTAATTTCTTAATTCGAACATTCCCGTGTGAAATAATAAAGCGTCGATTAAATAAAATATATCGTCATGCAAATATTTATTTCATTAAAAAAATTATAATAATAATCGAGAATCTTATCTCTCGCGTCTGAAATTATTGTCCCGCGAAATAATTTAATCGTAGAGGTAAATTGACGAATGGTCGTCTAAGCGAGAAGTCTGGCGATCCTTTTCCGAGAGGAGTCCAAAAATCGAGGAGCATCGATGAATAACGACTCCCGTTCGTTTTCTTTTTTTTTTCTTCTACCTACGATAAATTATTGTTCCGGCTCGGATCATTCAGTCCAACGACAAATATTTCGGTAATAGAAGTTCAAATATAGAACGGCTATCGAGCCAAGGTTGCGCGAGTGAATCGCCTGGTACTCTTTCGAAAAAAAACCTTTTTCACATCAGACGTCGTTCGTATATATTTTTTTTTTTCGTTCTCCTTTATTCGAATATTTTATACATATTTTTCTGTCGTGCCTCGGAGGTACGAGGCGTCTCGCGACTCTCGACATCGTCGCGTTTGCACAGCTGAAGTGTCGTATTATTTTGCTCTCGGCTATATAGCTTTATTTCCATTTTTTCGTTTCCTTTCGCTCTCTGTCCCTCCTTCTTCTTTTTTTTCGTTTCGTCTCGTTCCTTTTTTTTAATTTTATTTTTTTTAAATATTTTAAATACACCGAAGATCGCTCGACGCCCGAGGAAACTGGGAGACGTTGGAGTAGACGCGCCGCGTTTATAATAACGCGTTGAACCACGTGAAATCGAGCGTGCGATGTACAAGCAAACCGCGATTATCGTACCGTAGGCAGTCTCGAGCGCTAATTCGCTTCGTGTTAATGAAATATGACATTGATCGTTAATTAACCGTTTTGGATTGCGTTTTGTTAACTATAAACGTTACAGATGCCTCGCGACCGAAATACTACCACGCTTTATCGATTATCCATTATAATCCTGTTATGCGAAATTTATAGTTACGGTCTTTCGAGCACTAATTACAAATTGTCGCGTGTAATTACCAATTACACGTTATTAACGAAATAACGATATTTCGAAATCGAAAATGTACGTATCGTATAATTCACAATAACAAGGTCATTATTGGCAATTAATATTTTCGAAAAATTACACTTTTGGGAATAATTAATAATCGAAATTACGTATCGATTATTGATTTTTTTAAAATTATTTTCACTATTTATAGATAATTTATAGATCGATTATAGATAATTTTCGATAATTACATATCGACGGAAAAAAATCGTATTTTTTTAATAACAATTATAATATACGACGTAATTGCATTATGTAAATTAATGAATTTATTAACGTAGCGCATGTTTCGTGATTTTACAACGGGAACAACGGTATCGATCGTGCGACACACGGAACACACGATGACGGACATCCGGCGTTTCCAATATCGATGCTCGAAGCTCCGTGAAATCGCTGAAAACGACAAAATCCCGACATGTGGCCGAGATGTTTGTGTCGGCTTTCGGGCTTTCGTAGAGGGAGAGGTCAGGCTCGAGCGAGACTCGAAATCAACCGCGATCGAATTGATTTTTGTTCTCTCTTTTCCCGTATCACGCGTCTCCTTCTCGATCGTCGCGAATTAACGAAGCGTAAAAATACGAATTAATTCGTACTCTCTCGCAAAATAAAAGAAGAAGAAAAAAAAACTTCTCGAAACGTTCGCTTACCTCGAGTGTAAAATCGAATCGAAAGTGTGCGAAAACCACGTGTTTGCGTAAATAAGCAAATTGAGATAAGAGAAAAAAAATAAGGAGAAGAAAAAAAGAAGCGATGTTTAAATATATCCCGACAAACTCGTCGATTCGCTCCATCAGTTGTTCAATCGTCGACCTCTTTTTTCCGCGTTAAATTAATTTTTCTTTTTAATTTCAAAGACAATATTTAATCTCAAAAATCCTTCGATCAACAATAATACGTTGTTTAAACAATATGAGAAATAATTGTTTTTTTTCAACACACTTCGTTCGATTTTATTCCGCAACGATAAATCTTTCGCTCAATTATCTCACGTACGCGTTTTAATTTTTAATAACGAGACTCAAAAAACGATAATAATCTTCGAGATTTCAATATAATTTACACACGTCATTCGAACGAGAATGAATGAATTTTTCTGTTATTTTTTATCACATTTTTTTTTATTTCTTTTTTTCTTCGATCCGATGAAAGCCGCTCGTGAATTATGTCCGGCAACAATGTAAATATTAGTCCGTCGACGTCGTTCGCGCGACGATTCGCCGTCTCGCGTATCGTAGTTACAACGTACGCGAACGATACGCGTATTATATGTGCGTGGGCGGATTGAGAAATATTCTTCTTCAAACAAGAGTTTGATAATGGAAATTCCGATCGGCCGGATCCGCCGTGATCGGCGCTCTTCGCAAGTGCGTCGATCTCGTAATTGAAACGTCCACCCTCGTTCCCCTCTGTGCAACGTATAAACCCCCAACCCCCCATAACCATTGTTGAAATAATGGAAAATCGTACCCACGCTCTAGCGAGGGTGGGTGATTTTTTTTCTTTGTTTTTTTCCTTTTTTCCACCGTGGTTCATCCCGTTCCTCGTTGTTTATGCAAATAGGAGAGAGAGGGAGAGATCAGGACGACGTTACCACGAATTCGATACGAGCACACCGGAAATCGAGCGAAAGTTTTTTTTTCCCATTTTCTTTTTTCTTTTCTTTCGTCTGTTTTTTCTCTGTCTCTCTCTCTCTATCTCTCTTTTTTTACCGCCACTTGATTTTTGCTCACAGACGATTGGACGATGGAAAAATAATGGAATCGGGGGTGGAATACGGGTTAATAACGCGTCGATAAAATATGCGAGTTGTCGAACGCCTTTAAAAAAAAATTATCTCAATTTTCTTTTTATTTACTGTTTGTTTGTTTATTTGTTTTTTTATTAATAAAATTGCAACGATCGAGATGCCCGCGTATTTTTTGTCTCTCAGCTCGCTGTTCGAGGCGAACTGCTTAGATCGGGCCTACGCGCGACGAGTTGTAATTGATTGGTAAGCGGCAATCATCGAGTTCTGCCGAGGGCTATTTATTTACACCGTGACGCACGTAGTTATGGATCGCGTATATATGTAACAACGTCAATCGAAACGCGTCGAACAATTTCAGCGTTGCATAATTCGTAAGCAGTTTTACCGATACGATGTAATTGTCGTCCGTGAAAGCTCGTCGTAAACAACGAGGACGACGTCAGGTTGGTGAAAAAAATGTATAAAAACGTGGGCTTTACGATCCGTTTAACCGATACCGTTGAAACTCTACCTTGGGGGTAGGGGATGGTTGCAGTAAACGAAATATGATTTTTTGCATAATTAAATTAAATTCAATGTAATTTGGTCGGGGAATACAATAATTCTTTTTAAAAATATTTTATTGTTTTACAGTTTGGTAAAATTCGTGTGAAATATTAGGAAAAATGACGTTTTTTTTGTTCTCTCTTGTTTTTATTACGTTCGTGGTAATAACAGACTGTTGAATTGTAAACGGTGGTTGGAATTTAGACCGTGGCTACGATATATCTAATGATCTCTAGCACTCTCTCTCTCTCTCTCTCTCTCTCACTCACTCTTCGTTCCGTAGTAATTTCGACCACCAAGATCGCGCCACACGCGTACCACGTGTATCCGCCCACGTCAGGTTCCTATCCGGTCGGCATGCTCTCAAGAGTGTCGGCACGAGGTTGGTACGGCTAAACGGGTTTTAATTACCAGGCTCGATTTTAATTGTAATTACGAGCGGCTAATAGCTCGCCGAGGCCGTCCTAGAGACGGAGGGAGACAGCCAGTGTGTGTGAGAGAGAGAGAGAGGGAGAGTGAGCGAGAGGGTGGGCCACATGGGTATGTAACATAGCCGGCTGGTTATCTTGGTACACCGCAAATCGCTCATGCACGTGATACCTGTATCAAAGCACCATTGCGCCCAACAGGCTCTCCTTAGAGCTTACCGACCTATAGTTAATCAAACAATTTTCCGCTTGTATATAAGAGAAACAAAATTCATATTCTTAATTCGAAATTCGTAAAATGGGATCGAGCAATTTCACGCCTGATAAATAATCGAGATTGAGGATTTTTCATTTTTTGAAAATTTTAATTCTTTTTACTCCTTTACTCAAAATTTTATAAAGGTCGATGGTAATTTTTGATTCGAGAGATCGGAAATCAATTTTGAGGGGCGAAGCCGAGTGAAATTAAATTTTATTTTTTTCACTCTTTTTTGGATTTTTCAAAATTTTCAAAATAGTGAAATTTTAAGTTGCCATGATTCGGCTTTTATCACGCACGACTTTTTGATACCTGAGTTAGCTCCGCTGCAACGTCAGACAGCCTGATTAATTTTCTGCTCGCGAAGTAAATAGAGAAAAGTTGCAAATTTATTGAAATTAGCATCACTCCCCTGGCTTCTTATCTCTCGACTTTTTGCTCAGCCTATATTTACATATCTATACATTAGTTTATACGGGGGATGAAATAACATTTTCGCAAATATAAACCCCTTGAGTTCACCGAGCCACCGTCTTCATCAAAAGTCCATTAGAATTTCTCGAGTAGCAACAGCAGTGCGAGTTTCAATTCGCAACACTTTAAAATTCAATTCAAACTCGCGTACCACCCCCTCGGCGCCAATTTCAACGTCTCGAGTATAGACTCGCGGCAGCGTGAAGAATTCAAACCGTGCCACGGAAATTTCGCCAGCAATCTCATCTTCAAATTTAATAATAATCAGCGAAATACGATTCCTCCTTGATAATCAAAACAAAAATTAATAAATCGATCGAGTCGATCGACAACAAAAAACAGCGGAATAAAAACAAACGAGAAAACAAAAACAAATTGGCGAGAATCGGAAACTCGTCCTGATGACTCCGGGACTGTCGGATGAGACGAAAGAGCATAATAGCGATATAGCACGAGTGGCATGAGAAAGATAGAAAGAAGCGAATAGAACAATCGAGGCGGTCAATCAATTCTCGTTGTGTGCAACACAACGCGAGGGAACAGCTGCCCTCGCGGACGCCTCGATGCTCTCCTGTTATCCTCATTGCCCTCTCTCTCTCGTAGCCTTCTCTCTCTCTCTCTCTCGCTCTCTCTCGTCGCTCGATTGGATCGTCCAGGGACGGCCGTTGGCTCGATAAATTAATTTTCAGTGCTATTCACCGATTAAACTTGCCCCTCTCTCACACCCCACGTCGCTTCTTTTCCTTTTAACGATTCCTCTCTCTCTCTCTCTCTCCTCTCCCTCTGATTTTTTCCCAACTCGAGGATCGACGTATCGCGAGAATTCGTACGATAATCGCTCGTTTCCCGTTCCCGTTGTTAATCGAGCTCGATGAAACGAACGTAAGTCACATTAAACGCTCGATATCTTGCCTTATTTTTTGACAATTATCAGACTCGCGATAGAAAATAACAATTTCAAAAAAGCGATCATAAAAATAGGTCGAACAAAACTAAAAAAAAAAAAACAAATCAAGATTTATATAATAACAATGTTATGTTCGCTAATTGCCAATGATGGAAATTAATTATTCCGACAGTAATTAATAAATCGTCTAAACAAAATTAATTAATTAATCTTCGAAGGACGAATTATAACTGTCCTTGATAAAAAGCGTATTAGCTAAATGTTCAAATTTTCGACATTCCAACCTCGACAATCTTTCTTACCACACACACACCCCCACACACACACACACACACATACACACACACTCATATTTGTATATAGAGATTACTTCTGACTGGGTGTATAATCGAGGTGAAAATGGTTTTCCTTGGTATTTCATTTGCCAGCTGGAATCTCGAAGTTCAAGGAGAATCCCAGCGTCTGGTTCTCTTTCACATCCCTCCCTCTCTCTCTCTCCCTCGCACCCTCGATAACCTCGTGTATTGGGGCATAAGGGTCGCTCTTTCACGTCGTGAGTCGCGACCAAAGTTTGGCCATTACGATGACAAACACGTTACGCGATATTTCGTGAAAGGACGAAACCGTGCGCCAACCTCAACGGCTTTTTCGACGAACGAGACACCGTTGTACGGTGGAAGTTCTCATCAACGCCCCCCTCCCAGAAAAACACACATAATAAACAAGAAATACGATACACCTGGAAACTAGGAATTCCGTATCGTCCAACTTCGTCACTATTTATAAATCCTCGTTTCGCCTCATTAAATCCAAACTTTCGCATCCGGTGAGCATTCCGGCGGAATAATTTTTTCATCCCTCGATCGAACGCGCACCCTCGTATTGCCGCAACGTTTTTCTTTTTATCTCGTCACCCTCTCGAGGACACTTCTCGGATAATAGATTCACCGATCGATGAATATCACGCTATCTTGGGCGTGAATCCCTCGAGGGAATCGTTAGTCCTTTTTCCTTTCCTCTCTCTCTCTCTCTCTCTGTGCCTCTTTCTCTTTCACCTACTAAGGCATTTGACCAAGGTCAAAGACTTGGTTCTTGAATCGTTTGTCACACCCACGCGATTCGCAGTAGAATCGAACGATCGAAAAGGATCGACGGGGTCCCTTGACTCGGGTAAATCGTCCGGGACGAACTCCCGGACCTTTATCGATGATATCCTGAGAATATGTGCAATATATATACATATATATATATACATAAATGTACATATGTATGAATATATGAATGAAAAAAAAAATAGATATATGTAACGCGAGAAGAAAAAGCAGATCGCGAGAGGACCGTAAGAGAGGACCTTTGCACCATTTTCAGCTCTGACCACGCCGACAATGGCCTCGTAATATTTCACCCCTAGAGCTCTCTGTCACCGGACGTTCGCGCGAGCTTTTTCTAGCTCCGTCTCTCTTCTTCGACGTTTTCTCTCTCTCTCCCTCTCTCTTTTGACGGGTTTGGAGGTAATGGATTGTTTTATCATTCGATCGATCAATCAATCCCGATCCGACACCCTCGAATCGCCCGCATCTGTTATATATGTATATGCAGATATACATATATATATATATATGTACATATCGATATATATGTTGAACGATATGCCTATCGTTCTCGCATTTCGAGTCAAATCGACGAAATATTCGAAATCGAACGCGTCCACTCATCAATTTTTGACACGACTTTTTCATTCTGTTTCAACACTCTTCCGTCTCGGCAGTTTTTCCGCAAGAACTTTTTTATTTTTCGATTATACACACACATATATATATATATTTATTTTATGAGAAACGAATGATGGAAATATCTGCCGAACGTTAATCGCTCGATCGGCGAAGATTAGAAATATTTTTGAAATTGTTTATTTATTCGGACGATCGTTTTAATTTTAATTTGTTTTTTTTTTATTAATAACGCAACTACAGTAAAGTACAAAAAGGATGGATTAATAAGTCGTCGAGGTGCCTCGAGCGACGAAATTGCGATTTAGTAGAACATTGTCTATTTTTTGTTTTTTTTTCTCTCCCTCTCTCTCTCTCTCTCTCTCTCTCTCTTTTTCTGACAACGGTAACGCTTTGCACACATAGAATATTCGTTCGGTCTTCTGCCCGGAGTGGCTCGGTCGCGATTATATAGGCGAAAGGGAAACGCGAGTTTGGTGTTAATATTCAATTTATGTGCAGTTCTAATGGCATGATGGATGGGGGCGGATGAACGCCACGGTGAGCCTTCTCGTACGTGTGCGTGTACGATCCGGGCGAGAAGTACATTTTACGCTATACACGCGTACAGTCGAGCTAAAAAATTTAACCGGCTCTCTTTTCGTCCCGAAAAACAACCCCAAAAAAAAGTTCGACAAATTTGCAATTCAGTCAATTATTGCAAAAATTTCAAAAATTCGCTAAATAGAGTTTTATCGATAAAAAAATTAAATGTACTAAAAAAAATGCAACAGAATTGGACAAAAATCGATAAAAAAAAAGAAATAAAAAAGAAAATGCAATTTCTTTGCTAATTTCGGTCATGAAAAATTCAACGAAATATTACGGGATATAACCGTGAAATATCTAGTTATCGGCTATGCATTTTTAATATCGATACGTGTCTATACGAGAAACGAAGAAAATCATAAATTCACGGATATGAATGTAAAATTGTAATTCCTATATACGTAACGGGAATATCGATGTCATCGATGAAAATGAAGGCAATGCGCATGCGTTCGTATGAATATCGCGTGGACGTATTTCGTAAACAAAAAAATCGTTGTATCTCGATAGGTAACGGTGACTTCGTGGTATCGTAGTTAATGAATTTTCCCAGCCTGAGGGACTTTCCGCGAATGTCTATGCGTACGAATTGATGGTTGTAACGATAATCGGAGGGGAAAAGCCCAGAATCGATTCTGGGACTATCCAGCGTGCATTCGTTTCACCTCTATGCACGTTGTATATATATATATATATGGATATATATGGATATATATGTGTGTGTGTATATATGTATATATATATGCATATATATATATATATATACGACAGTTCAGTGAGAGGGCTGTCAGCATATATGCCTACATATAATCGTACATATGTATGTAGAGCTTGAGGCATAAGCGATGTGCACACGATATGTGGTGTGTGGTATGCGACGATATATGCAGGCGCATATGGGCTCGCACGATCGAATATCTAGTTTACACTCGACCCACGAATGGAGGTCTGTACGACTGTTGGAGAACTCGGTTTATAGCGTTGTGATATTTCTCATTCGTAATATACATATATATGTTTTATCCTATAATAAATTATAATTTGTAATTTCTAATATATATTTGGAATTAAATTAATTAGAATTAATTGGAATTAATTAGAGAATAAATTGATGTATATATATTTTCTTTTCAGATATAATTCTCGTTTAAGACAATCAAATTATTGAATAAATGGTACGTGTGATTGATAGAAATAGTAATTATAATTAATTAGAGATAATAAGATAGAGATATAAATATATCCTCTAGAAATATAATTCTCGTTGAAGCGAATGAGTTATTAAATAAACGTAGGGTATGGTTGATGTATATGAGATTTTGTCTTTCAATAATTCAATGGAGCGAGGGGATGAGAGTACGCTCATGACATCAAGTTATTTCATGAACTACGAGGGGTGATCCACGATAGCCCCTATTTAGGGGTTGTATACAATTCAACATCGGTTGGACAAGCCTGCGGGTGTTTCGTTACGACTGCATGTACACATACGATAAAATATGTAATGCGCGTTACGTTGAACGAAGGAAGAGAATACCTAGTCCGAGAAATAGAAAGTTTTTTTTTCTTTTTTCTTACTTTTCTTTTTGTTTCTCTTCTGGCTTTTCCTCGGTAACTTTTCTCATTCACCCTCCGTTCCATGAGTGACGAGTCCCATAACGCTCGGGATAGAGATTTATCGGGATATACGCTTGGGAAATACATTCTTCGGACTTACCGCGGGGCTTTGCAAACACACTCGTCTCTCTCTCTCTCTCTCTTTTTCTGTCTTTTGGGAATTCGCACGGACCGGCCTAGTTAATTTCTCGTTCGACACACGCGTCTCTCCTGTCAACTTAGCCAGTTACGGATTTTCTTACGTATCGCGTTGATAAATCTGTGCACGACCGTTCGATCCTGCCGTTCGTCCGACAAAAAAAATAATTAATTCGTGTAAAACAAACAAAACTTTTAATTATGAGAAATTCTTCAACTCGAATATTAATTAAAACGCGTGTCCTGGCGTAAGAATTCTTGGCACGGAAAATTTTTCCGCCGTCTAATTTCGTTTGTTGTTCCTTATTTTGTTTACAAATATTTTTTTTTCTTTTTTTTTTTTAAATTCATTTCTGTAATGAAATCACGTCTCGCTACGTAAAGCGAAATTTCCTTCATTCAGGTCCAATTATTTCGAGCTTAGCGAAAGTTTCGTATCCCTCTTGTGTGTATCCATTTTGTAGATACGGAGGGGGGCCGAAAGCTTCGCAAATGAGAGTAAACTTTTATTCTAGTTGCACGTGCGCGAAGAAAATTTCGTCGTGCGGGAAATTAAAGCATGCAAGATTTTATTTTGTGCGGCCATTCCCTCTCTCCCTCTCTCACACACATACACATACTCGGTACTAACATTTTTCTGTAGTCCTTTCCACTAATTTTCTATTCTTTTTTCCGACCAACTTCAAGAGAAACCGCACTTTGAATTCTACTAAATTCTTTCCTTTTTTTTTCTTTCTTTTTTTTTTACCTCGTCCGTTTCAAAAGTGCAGGTGGAACAAAAAAGGGTAAAAGACACGAAAAATAAAGAGAGAAAAAAAGGAGATGTATAATAGCTTTATCCCTTGCGCGCGTGGCGAATACTTTTTTTTTGCATTTTTTGCGAAAGAGCGAAACTAGTTTCTCTTCTTCTTTCGCAGGACGACAGTCTGTTGCGCACACGCGCGCTCTCTTTCGCAGGGACACACGGAAATAAAATCATAATTATCGTAATAATGTCAAAGTAACTTTGTTAGTGCGAGTGCGAACTTTTCAAAACTTGCCGGTTCTCCGTAGCGATCTTGGCGAGTAGCAGCCCGCGGGTGACAGTCGTAACCTCGGACGGTCCGAATTTAATTTCACACTGGGATACTCCCGAGGACAAATTTTTCATTTCGTAAAACTCACTCGGGTAATTTACACTCGGGGACATTGAGTCGAGGATAAAGTAAAAAAAAGAAACTTTTTGAAAAAAGAAAAATGTGTTTTTCAATTTTTCTTTTATCAATATTTTGATTAACGCAATTTTTTTCGATCCAGATAAAATATCGAATTTAATTTTTTTATCGTCGATTAAATTTTGATAGATTCGATATTTTTTATACGAATTGCGAAGGGTGGTTTATTTTCTTCTCTTTTTTTTTGTTGGTATCGAATCGATTTAATCCACGGAGACGAACGATGGGAAGCATCGAGGCATAATAATTATCGGATCGATCTTCTCCTATCTGGAAAGGATAATGTCCTTGCCCGGAATGAATTCTTCACTATCGTGTACTAAATGTAAATATACGAAACGACGCGTACAGTACGAAAAGGACAAAAAATGTTTCGAGCTAATATTCAATTTTCCGCTGATAAGGTTCGTCTACTGATGCGAGGAGGGAGGAGAGGAAAGGGTGAAACTGCGCCAATCGACAACTACGAGCGGATATTGAAATTTGAGCAAAAGCTCTGTGCCCGTTCATTATTGCTTTTCGAAGGGAAAAAAGGCGCGACGATACGTGTGACTCGCGTTTTGCGAAATAAAAAAATGCAAAAGGATCTTCGTAGGCAAAAAAAAAGTTTGTTCAATTTTTTTATAAAAAATTTCATCAAAAAATGTCGTTAATGAACGATTGTGTTAATTCGATTAATGATCGATAATTATTTTTTAAAAAAACATTGGATTTGCGATATTTTTTTGTATTTAAATCGAGAAAAAAATATTGCCGCGAAATAAAAAATTATTCGATTAGTTTCGACAAATTCTTCGAATTATTGGCTCGGTCGGAATTTCAACATACGCGATAATGAACAATTCACAATTTTCTTCGTCGATAGGAAATTTAATAAACACGAGGAAAAAAAGTCCCAAAACAAAATAAAATAAAATCAAACAAAATATTCATAGAATTGATTTATCGTTTTTCGGACTGTGAACGAGTGTTCGGCGTGTGCCAAAGGCCAACTCGGTGTCCCCCCGTGTGTAACGCGTACACACGAAAATAGAGCAGGGTATTGTGCGCTCGGATTTCAATCAATGCATTGTTCGAGGAGTAAAAATTCCTGAAAATGAAACAAAAAAAAGACGAAAAAAAAACGAAAAAAAACGTGAACAGACGAAAAAGAGGAATTCGATCCCTTTTCGTACCAAGTGAATTTATTTTTACGCTCGAGGGTGAAAAAGAAATATTCCCGAGAAAAAAAAATATGTAGAATAAAAAAAATAAAGAAAAGAACGCGTTTCGAGCTCGAGCGAGACGGATTCGTATAACGCTTAGCCAGGGGTGATAGTCGCGAAATGAAGAGGATGCCGGTGACTTTAATTGGTTTCATTAGGTTCTTCGGGGAGTGAGAGAGAGAGAGAGAGAGCGAGAGAGAGAGAGAGAAAGATCGGTGACGGTAGCCGGAAAAATAATGATGTCTACCCCGCAGCAGCGGTAGCAACAGCAGAAATTTCACTCGTTTCGTCCTACCCGGCTCGTCGAAAATACCAGAGATCCATTGCGCTGGTACAACCCCGAGCGCAAAACTAACGGGCGAAATTACGAGGTCGCAGTCCTCGGCAAATGGTGCTTACGCCATTAGAGCTAATTGCGAGTGAGAATAGGGCCATGAGTCGACGCGCTACTCCAATATACATTTTATACGATTATACCGCATACATACGGGGCGATTGGCGCAAATTCGACAAAACTACGACCCTGACCTTCGCGTCGAATTGAAATTTAAAAAAAACATTTTTTTTTATTATCAGTATTTCGTTCATGAACTTTTAGTTCACTATAGTCGTTCCAACCCTCAAAAGCACTCTAAATTCAAGTTCGAATTAATCTCGTCGTTCAATCTTGAATTAAAATTTGAAATAAACAAAATTTATCTCCCTGAATTTTATTTATTATTTCATTTAAAATTTTTTTTATATCGAGGTCTTTTTTCCAGTCGACGGGGAGGGAGTCTTATGTTTATACGGTAGAAAAAAAAATAAGACGAAAAAATAAATATTAAAACGACGACTGCATCCGGTAAACTCCAAAATTACAACTACCAGTCCGGTAGGACGGAGGAGAAACGAGAGCGAGAGAGAATCCCTCCGGCTCGGCGTACGAAAATTAATCACCGATGTACCGGTATTCGTACTAATATCCGACCGACACGATATCATCCCCCCTCTCGTACGTATACACGCGTCTATATAAACAGACGCTTTTCGCTATGATACTCGGGCAGGGTTAAAATGTATTCGCGTTTCTATTCAGTATTCGGCGATTAATCTTTACTCGCGTGTTCGCAGCTTTTTTTTGTTTGTTGTACCTTGTGTACAGACTGGCCCGAGCAAATCCGAGTGGGATGATACGATGTTTATTAACTCCACGAGTCTCTCGACGAAAGGTCTGGTTCGTTTTTTTTTCATCAATTATATTTTATTTTTTTAGCATAATCACGCTATAAATCCGGTAAATAATGCTACATTGAATTTTCCACCCTTGTATATTTTTCGTAAAAAAAATGGTTGGCTATAAAAAAAAACATACACACGTACAAATTTCCGTGCACGGAACGTTTCTCGTAACAGACTCTCGGTCTCAGCATGCAAACGCGAGAAGCGATATCGGTCAAGGTCGTGCATTCCGAGGTTCGTTTCTCGAGATTTTAATTAAACGAGAGATTTTTTTTGTTCGTTAAATAGTAAATTAATTTTAACGTGATGAATATGAAAAATTAACGATCGTCGCGACGATACAATTTTCAAAATGTGCGACGTCGAGTTTCTACTAAATTTTGCGATTTGTTATTTTTCTCTTTTTTTTATTTTATTTGTATTAATAATTAAATTCGATCGAAATTATATAAATTTGAATAATTCTATCGTAATTTTGAAAAAATACGTACTTGCCCCATAAAACGTTAATGATCGATGCATACAAATAAAATGAAAGTCGTATTATTAAAAATTTTACGAGAAAAAAATGGAATTTCTATATGGTATTTCTGTGTGGTAGTCATCGATGTGAAATATATCACGTTCATACTTTAAGCACTCTCGACGTGTATTGTGCCAAGTCTCGACTCCCCAGAATTTTTAATTCATCATCGTCATAACCTGCGTTAACGTGACCTCCATAGGGTATCGTTTCGCCAGACAAAAGAGAGAGGTTTTGCTACTACCACTTAATATCCCACTTGCACGCAACGTTCATCCCCCCACCCCTCGTTTTCCTTCTCAGGCTCTCTTTCTCTTTCTCCTTCTCTACCTGGCCCTCGCGACTAAGATCTCATTTTTCACGAAATCCCTCTCTGATCTCCCCCATTTACTCGAATAAAGTCAGGAGCGTTCTTAGGGAGTCGAGGAACCGACGGCGTCATGTAAAAGTGGTGGCCTCAGCCCTCGGACGACTTTTGGGTGCCTTTTTGAGATTTCGCCTTCTTTACATATACCGATAGTGTTGCGACTCGGTGATAAGAGAGACGAGAGCGAAACTTCCGGCGTAAAAAATAATCGTAAAAACGTGTAGGTAATGACGAATAATTAAATCGTAAAAAATAAAATTCATTTCGAAATGTGAATTGGAAAATATTTATTATAATTAATATTATTTATTTATTTGTTATTAATAGAATCCGGTTCGAATATGTCCTAGAAAATTATTATCTTCGATTCTTCGATATCGTTGGTCGTTATTATTTTATCAGAAAAAACGAAAAAGAAAAAAAAACATTTCAACCGGATGGAGAAATGTCGGTTCAGTTCTTACAAGAGTTTACAAGGAGTTGGTCCCGAGATATTCCGAAGAAAGTTTGTAAGTTGATATCAGCGTAAACGAGTGGAAGGTTGGAGGGTTATAATATCACAAATTGTCGATATTGCATCGCGAGAAAGTTTAGACTCTTCGGTAACATTAAAGTAATTAGTGCACTATTTTCCCAACAAATACTTGTTAAATTTGCTAAAAGTTTTGTCGAGCGGTAGCGAGAGGAGAGAGAGAGAGAGAGAGAGAGAGAGAGAGATAAAGTAAGGTTCCTGAATTATACCAAAGTTTTCGTAACATTCTGCAAAAGCGGGCGAATTTGCGAGTTGAAATTTTCGACCAAGCACGAAAAGTTCGTAACGCGTATAAGAGTGCTCGACAATTAGGAAATAAAATCGTCCCTCGTTCGACTCTTGATACTCGAAAAGATATATGTTTCTCTTTATCGCACGTACGAACGTAGAGAAGAATTCTTTACCCTCTTAAGAAATCCGAACGTACTCGGATATCTCGCGAGAGCGTTTCGTAATTCGAGACAAATTACTCGGTCGAAGACGAGAGACATTCGATAGTACGAGAAACGTAGCGGTGTGTGTTACCATCGAGACATCTAAGCTCTTCCGGCCGATCGCTTTCTATAGTTCGAGCAATTACTTTCTTATTTACAACGCGCTTCAATTATCAAAGCTTTTTTCTTTTTTGTACGTTTAACCGTATACCCTCCTCTACGTTTCTTTATCCCGCGGTATTAATTAAGCGAGTTTGTCTTTTTCGTTACTCATGAAAATTTCATCCGCTTCGATCGGAGAGTTTTCTCTATTTCATTTTGAATCAAAGGATCTCTGTTTGTCTCTGGTAATTGTTTCCTTTGCGTGGCGGTAAATGAAAAAAAAGATAGTACGATTAATTGACGGAGAGCGTTCGGAAAAGAAACTTGAAAAATCGTTATTTAATGAAATAATCGTGAATATTTATGTTGTGATTTTTTTTGTTATAGCTCGGTCTAGTTTTGTAATGTTTTTTTTTTCGTTATCGGATCGATCGTTTGTTCTTTCATTATTGTAATTTAGTTTTCATCTCAAAGACGCAATTATACTTTAATGTCTGACCCAATACAGCTATTTCTACTTGCATCAGTTTTTTCTATCTTTAATTATCTTTATTCGCTCCTTTTTCAATCTTGTTTTTATTTATTCATGCAGCTTTATCGATCATTTTGTTCTGAAGATTGTGTTCATTTCGATAAAAAACAACACGATGAAAAGGCGGAAATTAGAAATGAATAATTACTGCATAAAAATGAGACAACGATTCTTTTTTCAGTCTTGATGTTTTTTCATCCCCTTATTTTCTCTTTCGTTCGATTCACAATGTTTTTTTTTTCGAGTCTCGTCCGTGCACGGGTTGCTGATATCTTGATAAATATATAGGGGAGGCAAAAAACAGTACAAAAAAACAGTACAAAAAAACAGACCCCCGGAACCCTCGATCTACTTCTACGTTTGCCTTCTCGAAGGGAACGTCTGACCGCTAAAAGCCCTTTTCTACTTATGCACCGGCCATGAAAGCTTTTCGAATAGATAATTCATATCGCGTGCACGCTCTTGGGAAAAATAGAATAATAAATAACTTCCGGAATCTCCCCGAAATAATGACCGATCAAACGGCAATAAGTGAAAAAAATGAAAAAAAAAGAGAAAAAATAATCATTTTGACTCTTATCGCATCTTTCTCTGTTTGCTTTTCCACTCGGCTAGCTGGTTCGTTTCTCTCGAATGATTTCGTTGCCGCCACCATACGGTATCAAAGATAACGAAATGGAAATATACAATCCGGAGTGACTCGATTCTCGGTCGAAATCTCCGGAAGATCGTGTCTGATTAGCCAAAGCAGTTTCCACTTGCGTCCTCCAAGAGAAAATCGATTTTTTCACATTATCGGAAATTTCTTGTACAACGAATGCAATAAAAATCCCCAATTAGTATTCCTTTTAATTATGATATCCTGTATGATCCTCTTTATATTATTTTTCGTTGGAAATATTTGCTGACTTTTCGGATTTAAATCCAACTTTGACATTGGATGAAAAATAAAAAAAATGAATGAAGAAATTGCACTTTCGACGAATTATTTGCCATCTCTGTTTAATTGTTTCGTCCCCGAGACGAGAAGAGCTTAAGAATGAAAAACGACTATCGCGAGAATTACCGGTGCCTGTATATACGCCACTCCGCGTTCTGGAGGGTCCGTGTTCGCCTATTCAAAGTACTTTCCACTTTGACTCTACCTCTCGCTCCCTTTCCATTGCCGGACGACCAAGAGTTCTCGAAAATTCAATCTTTCACGAGTGAGAATCGCGACTGCCTCCTGTTTAATTATGAAACGTACAAGATGCACCGAGTATCCCGTGTCGTATCTCGAAAGATCAGCGCATTTCCAAAAATTTGACGAACTTTCGATAATCGCATAAAAAAAAAGATCGTTCGATCGCTCCAATTTTTTTCAACTCGATCTATTAAACGACTCACTCGCGTTTCGAATTATGTTTCATATAAATATCGTCATTTTATTGTTAATTTTTAAAAAATCATTCAACAATTTTTTTTTATTTTCACGCTTTGCACTTTGCTTTTATTCAGGCGATAAACCGATCGGAGCAAATTCGACCAAATGAACGAAAAGTGCAAGGGCCGAGCTCATAATGGCTCGGACAAACCCGGGGATGGAAAGTGACAGGATAATTGCGCCGAGCGGGGGGGATGTTTGTGGTTTACAGAACAAACCACCGTTTGCCCCGATCGAACCAAAAGACCAAAGAGAATCCTGAATTAATCGATTTGATTGAATCTCAATTGAAAAAGTGATAATGATCTTTTTTTTACCAAAAGACCAAAAAAGAACATTAAAAACGAAAAAAATAAGTTCATCTTTACAAGACGAATTATCGTTCGCAACAGGGGGTAGTTCAGGTCCGGTGACGAGTCTTTGAGAAAATATTGTCGTTGCGAACAAGTCACCAAGATTCAACGACGCGACGATGTTTTCTCAGACGATCGAAATCAATCGAATTTTCTCTCCGTTTACGAACGACCGACGTATACAAACACTTTTTACCCCATCTTGTCCCGGAGAGTTCAACAAAAACTAGACGAACGAAAAAGAAACCATCGCATCTCTCTTTCTTGATATTTAACTTGGAATCTTCAACCAACTCGTAATCTCGATCTTTTTGTTTCCTAACTTGTCGGGTCTCGTTATCGTTATCACGCGCGAAAAGTCCGATAGCCAAGTTGATCGAGAACGGAGAAAGGAGTGAACAATAACAAATTTATATTCGAACAAACTTTGCTGACTCGGGGAGAGAACAGAGAAGGTTGGAGCGCTACGATTTTTTCTCGATAATTATTCAACGTCGTTTACCGAGCTTCCATTACAAACTTTTTAACCCCTATTCCCACCTACCCCTCTCGGATCAGAAAACTTTTTCTTGTCTTACCTTTGCCCCTATAGATATATAAATATCTACACATCCACAAATATATATGTATAGAGAGTATCTTCACAGTAGCGAAGTCCATCGCTCTAGGCCAAGTCGAACTTCATTCCTCGACACGATAGAGTTCAAAGTTCACAGTCAGCACGTTAAGGATTTATTCGCTCTATCGCGATCCGTCACTCACATTTTTTAATTTAATTTATATAAGAAAAAAAGAAATTAATTTTTCATTCACCAAACTCTTTCGTTCCCAGCAATTTTTATCTCGTCATAATTAATAACAAATTAACTATTCACGTTTTTACGTTTCGTTTCTCCGTTAAAAATCAATTTTTATTTATTATTCTTATTATTACCATTACGTTGTTTTTTTTCGCCTCTTTACTTCAAAACTAATTTGGTCGAGGCTTACGACGTGTTCGCGCCACGATTTGAAAACGAACCCGGGAGGAAGACTTAGAGTTGAAGTTTCATTTTAAAAGGTCGCCGGTTAGGAAAAAGTACGAATCGCGAGGGAAAATTCCGCCGCCGGGGGGTACGACGAGATTTTTGTTGAAACGAGAGTGCGTCGCGCCACCTCGCTCGGTTACTTTGGCGTTCGTCGTGCGACTAGACTGGGACGACGCTCTTGCCGTTGACCCGAAGTTGGCTTGCGGCGCAAGCGCCGCGCCGCCAAATTATTGCCCTATCCGGAAAACCATCTAGTCGAACCGCTCGGCATATCTATACGTATATCGACATATCTGTATTTCTACATGTCTGTACACATACAAACACACACGCATACACACGCACACAAACACACATATATATATATAAATCTACATATACATATGTGTCTGGGTGGGAGTATGGCGTAACGCATATCGTAACCAACGACGTCGGTATTCACCGCGAGATACCGGATAAGAGGTGGCTGAAGCACCGCTAGTGGTGGAGGGGGTGGGGGCGGAGTGGGGGTGGCGAGAAACGAACGAGTCGAGAGTGGGGAGAGAGACGCGAAGTCTAACCCATCGTTGTCCATCTCGTCGCGACCTCCTCCCATTCAACCCCATTCAACCTCATCATCCACATCTCTTCATCGTCATCGTGATGTAAGCACACACTCGTCCGACCGACCGACCCTACGGATGACCTTTCCTCTCGCTTTCTCGCGGTAATTCCATTATAGCCTACGTTGGGTACGCTTTTGCACCGATGACAAATTCGCACCTGTAGATGGGAATCTTGGGTATATATAGTTTTTGTGGTGTTGATTGTTTGGAGAAAAATTGCCACTTGAGTAGAATTTTTGAATTTTTTGGGAAATTTTTCTACGTGGTTGTATAAGGAAGTGATAACGCGAGCGAAGATTTTTGCATGTGTTTGACGAGGTATGAAGAAAAATTAGCGAAAAAAATTCGAAAATTTATTAAGATTGTGAAAAAGGAGTTAATTATTTTTACGTAAAATCTTTTTTTTTTTCGAATTTCAATAAAAAATCGTAGATTGCGATTTATCGAAAGTCGTCGCGATTTTCGTTGCGCCGGATGAATAATACACGTGTGCTTTCCGATCGATCGTCCATCGCGATAATTAGCGTTATACCATCGCGTGTCGACCTACCCCTCGGACTTGCATCGAGCTCACGCTGGAACGTTCGCGTTCCATTACCTCCATTGAAAAAATAAAATTAACCATTTGAAACGAAAGAGAAAAACACGTGGGAGAAAAAATTTTGTTTTTCACTTCGTTCTAACGTTTGAGTTCGATCCCAACTGCGAGAGACTCGCGGCAGCTTCGAGGCTCCATTTTCATTGACGACGAGACACGACGCTCCATGAACGTCAAGAGAGGGAGAGAGCACCAGCTCGTGTTTGGAAAGGTGCAAAGTTCCTAACTTGTGGAACGAAAGTGTCTTTCTACGTTGGCTCCGCAACGTACGAAGATACAAAACGACTACGTACGTTCAGTTTGTTTTTGTACCTTTATATATATATGTGTGTACATAGCTAGAAAGAAAGCGTGAAAGAGAGAGGTGTTCGAAAAGTTGTTCAAACTTTCAGTAGAGTTTTCCTTTCGCGCCGCCGGAAATTTATTTCGTCGCGTGTCTCGTTCCTCTTCTCTCACTGGTTCTCGTCATTTGTCGTATACTTTCGTTTTTTATCTTCTTTTTCCTCTTTCTTCTTTCGAACGTTTCACAGATCTCGTTTCTTCGTTGGTTTGTATAACCCGAGGAGAGCAGCCCGTGACCTTGCTTCGATACGAACTCATCGTAGCACTTACCGACACGTGTCGAAGCGTCTCCGCGCCGGTACGGAAGTACGAGGTAAAAAGTAACTTAAACGAAAAAGTGAACTACCAAAATAAATTGACAGAAAAAAAATATACGAAAGAAAAAAGGAAGACAGCTGTTAAACGTTATCCGATACGACGGTTTTAAATTTTGCCCCGGTGGCTCGATTATCGAATAAGTCTGAAAATATTACGAGTATTTTTAGACGACGAAGAAATTTCACCAGGCACATCATTCGATCATAACATCTTTCGATAATATCCAGATCACCGTTGTATTTTATCTCCGCGAACATGATTAATTATCGTCCCGGTAATGATTCTCTCGAGGCTCCAATATGTGCTCGAAAAAGAAATTGATCGATCGCATCGATTAAAAATCAATGAAAAATAAATGATTTTCATGATTGGCGCGGAAAGGTCGATGCCATCGGTCGTTCCAACCGGAAGTCGTCCGTAACGTCAATGTCGAAAAGAAAATCTTGAGAAAAAGACGTCATCCCCGATGACGCGTGTAAGCAAGAGCAAAGTGATTGCCAGAAGTCGAGACGTACGCGGGACACTCGCCTTCTCCTCCTCCTCCTCCTCCTTCTCCTCGTTTTCGCCAGTTATATCTTAGAGAGAAGACACGGAACGGTAGTCGAGAATGTGTTGGCAAATAGTTTCGTAGTTGTCGGCTCGAAAGCGCTTTCACGTCGAGTCCATAGAATCGGGGGATGGTTTGCATTAGCTGGTGCGCGTCTCGGGGATGACTAGTACGTCTGTCTTCTCGCGCGGTCTTCGCGTCCAACACATCGGGCTCGTCATTTTCTCAGGCAGGCCAAGCCCGTTTACCTCGCATGTATACGCAACACCATCAGCGAACTGTCATGCTTTTAGTCCGAGAGATGATAGAGGTAAATGTATATATATATATATATATATTTAAGACGTATATATATGTACCTCTATTACATATATATATATATATAGATACGTCTTTCTCGGTGACGTCCGTAGGAGCTCAGAAACGATTTCGAGTAGTTATCTACCAACGCTGGGTACACCGGTGTATTACCGCATTCCACTTCGTGTCCGTGGTGTTTGCTACGGCAGCCGTAGAAATTCCCCTCGATTTACCTCCATCTCTCTCCCTCGCTCTCTCTCTCTCTCTCGCTCATTCTCCCCACAACCCTTGACGTAACTCGACCGTTCGAGACTCGACCGCTAGTCGAGCCTTCCAAGGGCGCCCGAGCTACACTTCGAGGTCCATGGGAATTGCTCCGTTTGCATGCCAGATGCATTGCCCCGAGAAGCCATTGGGCATACCATCCAGGGGTTGATCCTTCGTCCTGGGACACGAGTTTATATATAGATATAAAGGAACAAATGATGGTAGCTAAGTCGAATTTGTGCCTACGTTAGACGAAGTGTGACGTACGACACGAGCCAAGGTCCGAGGTGATGGAAGATCCATCTTCTTCGTATAAAACGATTTTCGTCCTCTCGGGGTTGGGTTACTCGTATTCACCGTTAGACCGAAAGGTCACCTTGTGCTTTTTCGACGCTTTCACACTTTTTTTCAGATTCAAATTTTCATCAGCGGTATAAACGTATTCTTTCTTCGACCTTCGATGACCTTGGCCCGCAACTTCAAGGTCATTGATATTTTTCAACCCTTATTTATTTAGCTTTTTTCGAACTTTTTTCTGCCATCCAGCTTCCATCTCTCCCTGTACAAATCTCGTACATCAATATTACCGATTTATTACGCGAAACTTTGATTAACTAAGATCCTCGTTTATCTTTCTTCCTGGAAATTCTCCGAGCGCAATTTCTCATGTTGACGCAGCGCGAACGCTTCTCCGCCCTCGATGCAGTACCCG
Organism: Netelia inedita; assembly: GCA_964017225.1. NCBI lineage: Eukaryota > Metazoa > Arthropoda > Insecta > Hymenoptera > Ichneumonidae > Netelia > Netelia inedita. The sequence continues at coordinate 4,232,571 of OZ024920.1, read as the reverse complement.
TTTCGAGTTTCCCACGTATTCGTAATGCAATGCTAATGTTATACCACCTGTATCGCGCGTCATTGCGATTCGACGAAACTCGGGTACCTCTACGACGTAGCCAAGAACACGTTCTTCTCTCCTCTGCATCGCGCAAACTTACGACTACGACGCTCGCATAGTTTATGCACGATCGTGACAACGATTGTCGCAACGCCGTGAAACACCATGTCCCGGTGTGCTACGTTCGCGTCTGACCACTCGCGTTCCTTCGTTATAGTCACGGAATTTAAAGAATTCGCACCAATCGGACGAAAATAAAAAGAAATTTTCTTCTTTTTCTTTATAAATAAAAATCAAAACTATCGAATATCGATAGATATCGATCGATCGAGATTCGATACGTTATCTCGCGCTCGATCAAATTTAATCGTCGACTAAACGACGATAACGTCACGTCGAATACATTTTACTCGACGATTTTCGTGTCTCGCAAAGTCGTTTAATATCGCGAAGTGCCGTGGCGGGGTAAGAACTAAAAAAATAGACAGAAAAAAAGGGAAGAGGGAAGTTTCTCGAGAGTATATCGTATAACTCGAGCTCTCCGGGATATAATGGTCTTGCGCGAGAGTGCGACGTGGGTGGGGTGGTAGGAACTTTATACGTTTTGTCCACCGACGTAGGTACCTACCCTGAATTATTATCCGATGCCAACTTCAACCCGCATCAATTATAACGAGAGACGTTTCTCGAACGTTTAGGAGCAACGTAAAGTGTCGCGGGTCGGCTGAATTCTATGTAACACGGTTTATTTTTTATTTTTTTATTTTATGACAAATATCCCTCGTACTTTTACGTCATACTTTAACGTCGCTATGTGTCGCACGCGTTCGACCCACGACGTACGGAAATGGGTTGAACGTTAAAGAAGAACTTTCGAAGGAAAATCATCTCCCTGTAAAAAAAAATCAATTGCGTAACGCGCGAATTAAAATTTATAATCTTCAACGTACAAAGGACCTTGCCTCGTTTCACCCTTTTTCACATTTTTATATACGTTTCTTTCATTTCTTCGTTATTCGTGAAAAAAAATTCGTCTAGGGGGATGAAAATCGTAATTTTGAAATTTGAGTTAATAGAAGGAAGATAACGAGGGTTGAAATTGATTAAATTCGCGGCTAAGTTTTCCAATCTGACTTCTCTCTCTCTCTCGATTTCGCTCTCGCTCTCTCCCTGTTATAAATATACATATAGTATCGTATGTAACCGAGGATATTACGGTGTACGTTATACGCGTAGTGAAGGAGAGCAGAGACCGAGAACCAGTATCGCCAAACGGCTGAAAGTTACTGGCCAGAGGGTCCATTATACGGGGCTCGAGTTCGCTTTGAGTCACGGGGGTACGCTCTCTTGCGCTCCCGAACTGCACGAGAGCGGGCAATTACGTATATACCCATGTCGGGGAGAAAAGTTATGCCCCCGTCACTCTGGACTCGGCAGCATATACACACTCGCACTCGCTCACTCACTCACATATATATACACACATATATATATATTTATATACATACTTTTGTGAACGAGTGTACGGTACAGCGTGCGCCGAAAAGCACTATTGCTACACACACAATTTGCTCCGGGAGAATACGCCGGGATCGTACCGCGTTTCAAACGTAAAGTCGGAGAGGCTAGATTGAGCGTCGGATTTGCTTCAACAAATCGTTCGTGTTTCGCGTTGAATTCAGACCACGCCTATACTCGCGGTGGTAAAATCACGCACGTACTTTACTCCCCTCCCCTCGTCTTGAGTAGGACGAATGAAATGATCCAAATGCCACTTTGTACACAACAACGTATAAAGGATATACGAAATCACGTGTGTTCGTATAATCAGACGAGGAATGTAAAGCGCACGAAAATTTCATTTCTACGTTTCTGTAACAAATTTTGCGGGCTTCTAGCTCCCCCCCCCCCCCCTCCCCCGTTTCTATCGTCGTTCGGCCCACCAGCCAATTATTATAATGGGGCCGAGCGCGCGAGCGTCTCGGTTAGTTTCCTTCCGCTTTGAGAGTGGCGCTCGGTTCCAGCTAATTACCTCGAGTGCACGAGGGTTGCACGGTTGCAATCGTATTACATCCTTATCTCACGCTCATAACTAACTATTGTACAGAGCGTTGCAATCAATGGCGTCTTTGAGACTACTCGGCCTCTCGGTTCGTTCGAAACGGCGCGAATGATAACGCGCCCGTGCCGTTATCCTACCCTCCTGCGAAACTGGACGACGTCGTAAAATTTATCGCGATTTATTACACCGAATGCGGGATGCTTTCTAATCCGCGTAGGAAGGAAGTCACGAGTTTCGAGATTAGCCGTTGATTTTGTATTTTGGTGTAGCGGGGTGACAAAAATCGAAATTTTGGAATTTTTTTTATTCGATACGAAAAGTGATAGGTGAAAAAACGAAAAAACGTGATTTTTCACGGGTTTTTTGTTATTTCGCACATTAAGTTTAGGCTATCGGAAGAATAACCATCATTTTCGTAATGTGCGAGAAATTTGCGATCGAATAGGACTATTTTGGAATCATTTTTTAGGAAACAAAATTTTTACCCCCTCTGGGGCTTTTTTCTGCGGTCATACCCCTTTGACAAAAATCGACATTTTGAAATTCTTTTATTCAATACATTTTTAGAGCTTATACCGATCGGAAATCGCTCGCTGATCACGAATTCAACGGTAGTTTTTCGCTCGCACGAAAAATGATAGGCGAAAAAACGAAAAAACATGATTTTTCACGATTTTTTCGGTATTTGGCTTATTAATTTCCAGCTATCATAAGAATAACCATCATTTTCGCAATGTGCGAGAAATTTCCGATCGAATACGACTATTTGTTAAAAAAAAATTCAACTTTTGTCGAGCGTTGCTGATCTTCTCCCTAACCTCTAATATTTTTCAGAAGGAGCGAAGAATTGTTTTCATCGAATCTAACTTCAGACGATAATTATCTATCCGGAAATTTAGAGGGGTTCACGCACGTAACAATTAGGTCGAGTGAGGGTGCTCTCGTTCGCATAAGCCATTGCAAACCTCCTGTGTACACGATAAACACGTACGCGTACGCGAAACTGTGCATATAGATCCCAATTTTGCCGCAGTTTACCGATCTATACGCATGCGCGGGTACGAGTGACACACGATGGACAAGCGGACCAGGGTCTCGACGATGTCCGGGAATTAACCGTGGACCGAGGGCGTTCGATCATCACGGTGACTCGTCGCGTCTCTCGTTCGACAGTTTCGTTCAATATCGGAAACGATCGATCGATTCAAACCGAAAGGTGTTAACACCGTTACCTCCAGCCACGAACGAATTTCCCTTTCGACCGTAAACCTCCCTTCCTCCCCCAAAAAGGTACATTTTATGACTCGATGAAAATGGCCACATTTTCATCGAATCAGAAATTGGCTTCGTAGGAAACAAGGGATTCGTCGAATGATCATTCAAACGAGTAATTCGTAGATTTTACGACGTTCGTTAAACATGAATTATGCAAAGTCTTCATGGACAGTGTGTAATTCGAGGGAAATTCTTTCATCAGGGGATGGTGGAAGAGATACGAGCTTAACTCACGTCGAAGCTGGTGAAATTTTCTGGTTACCGGGGATTCCGAGTTGAACCAGCCAGGATGGACGAATGAAATGACGACGGAGAGAAAGGAGCGAGTCTCGAGGACAAGGGAGGAAGAAAATGGAGTTGGAACGTGAGAGCGCTTACTACATGGGGTAGTAAAGCTTCTCTCGTCACTGTACGTACCCGAGGTGGCCGTGACAGGGTGAGATATTGTAGAAGAGTATTTTAAACTCTCATAAACCAACTCGACAAAGACGAAGACTGCGAGAACCGCGAGATAGGAAGTTTCGTTTGGTGGGTGTGCTGCGAGAGCAACGCGGTAGTTGCCAAGTGCAATGAGCGGTACGTTATGTCTACGACAATGGGGCTCCCACACTGGACCGGTACTCTTGAATACGACTAAAGTCGTGACTTCATTTTGCACCGTGACATACTCAATTATTCGGGAATTGTAAAATTTCGTCTAAACTTGCGATTCTGACCTTGTCACCATTTTATCCTCGAAATTCTTTTTACATTTTGAATTTGTCCCAAGGAATACGGAGAAATAAAGCGCACCAACTGGGATTCGCTGGATTAACCTAATTACATAGTTAGCTTTCCACTCCGACAACAATTAATTAAATGAATCATTGTAAAAAAACAAACAAATTTTATAACTCGACTAATTGAATTTTATCGAATTTAACCAAGTTCTATCTAATTGATTGGACTAATCGTCAATTAGTCAACGAATTTAATTGATTCGACTGCTCCTCAATGAGTCCAACTAATTAGCCAATTTCCTAATTGCCACATCCACCTACTTTCTACATTTTCCCACGTTGAAGGGCACTTAGCGCTGCACCGGATGAAGGATACTCCAGGATTCTTCGTATATAGAGAAAATGGGGTGGTTCGACGATGCGCGAGCGTTAAAGTGTCCAGGACCTTCGAGCTACGAGATATGTTCGTATCAACGGGTATAACTGTGTCTCGAATCTTCAAAGAGCGAGTAATCCCCAGGGAGCTAGGTCTGTCAAAAAGAAACAACAAAAAAAGACTCCATAGTCGTAACGAAGTTGCTTCGCGAGCGTTACGGACCTCGATGTACAATGGACGAAATAACGTCGTTACGGAACTTACCACGACTCGTATCTTCGGCATAGCTATACACCCTCTATGCGTATGCACGAGTTACCACGAATCACGAGCCCGTATTGATTTCTCGAGGGATCTTTCGTACCGAATTCTCAAACCACCGCACGATACCTTATCTTTATATATATTTCTATACGTCGTATATAACAGTGCACAATGGAGAGTCAGGTGTACGTATGAAGTGGCTCGCATGTTCCAAAGAAAATTCGAATGCCATAAAAGCGAGCGTCTGGCAACTGAGACGAGGCGGGACCGGGCGTTCTATCCCGGGGTCAACGTTTGTCGGTGTGCACGATCGACGGGGGTGTTGGTAATGTTGTATACTTACGAAACGGTACGTGTACAGCTTCGAGGCAAAGAAGAGAACGAAAGTCCGCTAATTTGCAGACCGAATTACGAATCGATCGGTTTGCCAAGTGCGCTTCGTCCACCCTCACTGAGCTTTCGGTCGGACCGTCTGCCTCGTGCTTTTCTGGATTCGCGTAGGTACTCGAGGGATAAGTATTGGAAGAACAGATTCGAGTGTAGCGAAGCTAGAACCGTTCCACCCTCCCATCCCTTATTCCTTTTCCTGATGGTCGTCCAACTCTTAAGAGTCTACGATTTCTCGATAATCGATGCAACGAATCGGCAAGGGGATGAAACATTCGTATCATTGGAACGATCGGATGAAGAATTTCGTTGTAACCCTTAAGTAAGATAGGGGTTGCAACGTTCCGATTATCGTCCAGCCCTATATTCATACTTTCATCCCTTCTCATGAACCGTTGTACAATATCGCAAAATAAGGGAGTGGAATCTATGTTATAAATAGAACTGTACTTAAATAGACAAGGGATTGAAAATATGATTCGACACAATATTTTCAAAGTTTATAAAAAATATCGATTTTTAGATTTATGGACAATTGTTCGTTAAAAATGTGAGTTCAAAACGAAAAATAATTAAATAAACGTTACGCACCTACCTTGCGTTATCTCGCTACCTTTAAACAACCCTTGAATTTTGTTTCCAAACGTCATATAATTCATCCGAAAATTCTGTACCGTGGACAACGTGTTCGTCTAACGTTACGTTGGAAAAATTTGCCTCGTGCAAATTATGGCTCCACCGTGAGAAATGATCTACGGTCTCGACCCCGTCGTTTTCCATATTTTATACGTATGCATATAGCGACCCCCAAAGCCCGCCGGAACGACGAGGCTCCACCACCACCACCACCACCACCACCACCCTCGTTCCATCGTACGGTGCACTCTGTGTAATTCTATAGCTATTATAGAGCCCAGAGCCACTCGCGTAGTGAAGTAACAGCGTTGATGTGTTTGGCCTGAGTGCAATGTATATAACGGATTCGTATGTTAAAGGAGGGGTTGAAAAATATCTGAATTCACAAACACACACACCCGCGCGCGCGCGCAGGTACACGCGCACACGTACGCAAAGATTCTCGCGTCGATCCGTGAAAGGTCTGCCCTCGTAAAGCTCGATTCCTTACGAGGATATCGCGTGTCCCCTTGCTTGCCTCGCGATGCAAGAGGCAACAGAACGGTAGATGGGGGAGAGGGAGAGCGAGGTTGAAAGTTCGCTGAATCAACGACAGACGACAGCGACGTGAGCGATACTGCGTGAGTGATAATGGACGATCACGAAAACGAACGTGGCCGAATTAGCTCCTTACGACTTATAGCTTTATTCTCGTTGTCGAGTAAGCCGATACGAACCGTACTCCCTCGCTCTCTCGTCTCTGGATCAAGCAAAAAATCGGTCGAGTTGGCAACATTTTTATATTGTTTTTTTTACATTTATTTATTTTTAAAATACATCGTAAGTCTATGAGAGTTACTTGAATTTAAAAAAATAAATCGAACCAGTACATGTTTTTTTTTTAAATATTTTATATCTTTCTTAAGTGCCCGGTACTCAGGGACAACCCCTATTTTCTTTGTAAATATCTCTCAACAACTTATCGAACGATGAATGAACCATTGAATAAAAAATGAGGATGTGGGGTTGCGGTTGTCCTTATTAAAGGGGATGATTCTTTTTTTTCATCTTTCTTGACTCTTTTTGTTCATCATTAACGTAAAAGAGACTCGTGATGTTCCGGCTGGGAAGAGCGCGAGTGTGAGGGTATTAGCCAGGAAGTGAGTGAGTGTTAGCGAGGGGGTAGGTTTTATACGAAGAGCTTCGTGTCAATTAGGTCAACTTCATTGGCCCTATTCAGTCTATTCGTATCAAAGACCTCGTCAAAGGAAAAAAATGGTACTTTATATACCAAAGACTGCACTCTGCATTGTCGGCTTCAAGCACGCGTACGTACACTGTTAAACGGACCTCGGGGCTTAATGGAGCGTTTAACGTGATATTTTGGAGACAATGGAGAAGAAAAAATTATTTAGTCGAAAAAAAAATGTTCTATATATCGTTTATCGAGATTCTTCTAGATAAACGAGATTTGATGACGTTCTTGCCTCGATTCCGTAAGAAATATTCGGACGAAGAGGAATTTACACGTCCTCGGGGGAAATAAAAGGAGTAGAATAATATACAAGACCGTTTAGAATATATGCAGTGTGCATTTCCTCGTGAAAAACGGAGAGAAAAAGAGAGAGAGTTATCTCTCGTACAGTGCAACGTTGAAGATCCGGAGGGATTTCCGAAGCAGGGCTGTCCATGCGCCATTTTCATCGTCAATTATTCAGCAAAATAAAATGAAGAAAATAAAAGGAAAAGAAGGAAAAAGAAAAAATAAAGAAATATCCTACCTACCCGGGATCGAAGTATTCAACAAAATTCGACTGAAAAAGAAAAGAAAACAGTCGGGATCCCGACCGAGTAAGAGAGAAAAAATGTGGACGAGCCTGAAACGAACGAGAGACGTGCACTTTACGTGGAATATTTTATAACGCTTCGAAGCAACACGCGAGGTAGATGAATATACAGGGGGAGAGAGAGAGAGATCGAGGAAAGGGAGCGTCGCGATGGGCTGAGAGCGGGGAGGGGGAGGAAGAAGAAAAGAGTTGGGATAAAATATGCAAGCTATTAACCAACCATTAGTCGCGGTCTCTATTTAAATGTAAATAAGAAATGTCGGAGAAAATTCTCGATCAAAGTATAATGCGTGATAAACGTCGTTTTTATTCTTGTCATAAAAAAAGACAATAATGTCGTCAAAAATGAATTAAACGTGCGATTAATTTTTTACTTCACAATTGTCCGCGATGATATAAAATTCGCACGTCAAAATAATTCGGCTTTTTAGTTGAAATAATTCACGCGCCAATTTTGATTTGATAAAAATTGAATTTGATTTACCCAGACGTATATATTCGGTTCGTTTAATATTTATAAGGGGGTGAAAAATCGAAAATAAAGTGGCAAAATTTTCAAATTTGCTTTGCCCTTTAGAAATGTATTTCTGCCAGTTCGAATTTGAATTCAATTGAAACCGTTGCCGATATTTTGCATCGTGGTGCAACCCGTTTACACACGGGTGAAATACGTTACGACAGTTTCGCGAGATGCCAAGATGTTTTCGACGAAACTTTCCCACCAGTCAGATATAACAATTTTCAAACCTCCCTACCAACACTAGGTACGGTACATGCATATTGTATAAATTGGTGCGCGAAACTCTCGAGCTACGCTTCGGACATCTATTTCCTGGAATATTCATAACGCGTCGAAGCATCGCAACGAGTGACGGAACATACATAAAATACACAAATTATTACACCGTCGTGCTGTTTACAAATTTACTCGACGTGAGAATCCTTGACGCGAGACAACCCTTCTCGAAAATTCTACCCTTCACTCGCATTCGTTTCGTAATATTTTCCAACATTTTACTTGCCACGGTTTTATACGAAATTTCACGAATAAATTTCATATTTTCGTAAAATAACTGAAAAAAATATTTTTTTTTTTAAATAGGAAATCAATTTTTTTTAAAATAATCTTATTTACAATAATGTTTTACAAATCAGTTTTCTGCATCGTAAATTCGGTTGATTCACCAGACGTATTGTCAGATTGCCTGAATGTCGGTTTTGTTTTCGTTGCCGGAAGCGAGGTTCCTTTATTCTCCCCCCCCCCCCAGCCACCACATCGTACTGACGGATTAACCACGTTTTATTTCACTCTCGTTGTAAATGCAAACGGCATCGTAAAAATCACGAGAAGGATAATGCGACTTTCTCCGTACCGGGGCATTACGAGTAACGAGCGCAAACCGACCGGCGGGGAAAATAAAGCGAAAGCTCAGCCGATTGTTACCAATACTCATGCGCGTAGCGACGATGATCTACTCAGCTGAAATTTCGAGGCCGGAATAACGAGTATAATATAATAACTCCGCGTTACTGCTGGAACTAACAAAATAATATAAATAAAAAGCTCGTAAATAAACGAGGAACTAGTACGAAAGTCGCAAGTCTGGGTGGGAGGGGGATGGAAGATAGGGGTAGGTTAGAGCGAGAACCAATAAAGTTTGATGGATTTTAACGCTTCGATCCATTTATTTGCGTTACGGAGATACCGAATTGCGAGAATAATTATGTCCAAGAGAAGTTTAGAACGAAGCTTCGGGACGAATCAGCGAGAGTGAGAGAGAGGGAGAGGGAGAGAGGATGTTGGTCGGAACTGCGTGTTGGGTTGCGGGAAAGCAAAAGCTCATACAGCGTGGTCTACTATGGCGAATAGTCGGAGGTTTGACTCCCGGAAAAGGGGGTCGGAGGAAGGAATGGTGCGGGGATAGAACTGCAATTTCCAAGCTTAACCGCAAAATTATACAATTTACCGCCCTTTCGCTACGGTAGAGACTCGACGGGTAACTCGAAACGACGGGCAAATACGCGCTGATGACGGTCGTGTATATATACAGCGTACGGAAGTACACGTAGGTAGGGATAAATCTATTCGCGTTATACCGGTAGCCAATATTGTTCATGTACAAAAACAATTATCGAGATAAAAATACGTTCTTCATACTTTTGTGGACGAATATATTAAAAAGTTTATGATAAAACGGCTGATTAACTTGGATAGATAAGTTGGAGTTTTTAATCGAAATTGTTGGAAGTAAAAGGAGGAAAAATAATGATTTTTATAATTGAGCGTAAGAATACCCTTCGTTGACATTTTTATCTACCGAGGACTGTACACGAGCCGCCATTTTGTGGTCGACCATCGGTTTAGTAATAAGCCCAAACTCTATGACGTGGATTTTCCTCATTCCTCCGCACGTTTCTCGTATAAATGCCCAGCCATAACACATAACTGCATCTGGCTTCTAATGGATAAAGCTGCTTCCCTCGAGCTTTCCTTGTGCCGCAATTAATATTAATGAGTACGAGCACAGCTTGACCTACAGATTGCCCATGCGCCAGCGTACACACACGTATATCCAATATTCACGTGTAGACATAGGCGCAAGATGAACTTCGAAAGTATCCCATCCTGTTCACTGATTACTTACACTTGGTAGTCTGTAACTACAGTCGAAGTTCGTCAGACTCGCATATTATCATATTTTCGAAAATTCCTACTGGGAATCTTCAAATGACCTTGCCAACCTAGAGGTCGAGGTAATTTTTATCCCGTTATCTCAGAGGTCAAGGTCGTCTTTACCTTGGGGAGTTAATAGAGTCAAGGTCATTGTGCCCTTGATGACTTAAGAAACAAGGTCATTCTAGTAACTAACGGGTAACACTGTTATTGGATCATTGACCTTCAGCAAAGGTCGAATATGCAAAAAAGCATACATGGCAATGACGAAAGAAGGTCGAGCAATGTCACGCGTGTCAACTATGAGAACTTTGACTGTTCGAGCTTTTCTACCGCATTCACGTTGTTCGGTGCGCGCAGCGATTCGAACACGGCAGAACGAGACGAGATAACAGAGGATGGTACTCGGGAGGAGTACGAAAAGCTCATTCTCCGAAAATCTCATATATGCATCGTCATATCGTCGAAGTGGCTCGCGGTACACGCGCAAAACATTTACTTCCAGAAGGGCTCGAATAGTCGCGAAACCATTCTGGTACACGACGAAAGCTCCGCGCCCAACCCAACGCGAACGACACTTAAACGCAACGCTCCCACGAATATTTTACACCCACTTGATGTATCTTAAGGGTGAGTCGCGAATGGCGGGACATATCTCGTGGCTAACGATAATGATCGTGTCTTTAACAAGCCGAGCCACCCCCACCCCTTGCGACGGTTATTGCACTATAACCGTCGAAACAGCAACGTTCGACAAGATTTACCGACAAACTTTTGGAAGACTAAAAACAAAGTAACCGACGGTCGGTAAAACAGGGGAACAATGTTTTTTTTAGAGATTTATAACGGAATTTTTTAAAGTAAAATTCGTTGTAAAATGAATTGACAAAATAATAATAAGATGTTAAATATTCTTTATATACGATTTATATAAATTGATATATTCGTGACTGAATGTTATCGTGTCGAGTCGTCAAAAACTAGGGATTGAAAGGGTTTAACAGGGGGATAGGTATGCTAATCACGCGGCTGGTGTTCAATGGGATTTTGCGATTTTCCCGCCTGTGCTTTCAATGCGAAATTTTCTACCACCGATAGAACACCCCACAGCATGAATGCTTCTATTTCCTATACGTATCGCACGTGGCAACGCCTCGTCCGTTTTTTTTTTAAAAGAACTTCGAGTGATCGCCCTGGATGGTCCCGAGAGTACTCGGGACAGTTCGATGGAGTACGATGCGATTTCATGGAATTACAGGATGGAATTAGCGCGCGTCCACTACGTGTACAACGGGCGAAAACAAAAGAATCTCTAGAAAATAAAAATCCATTCGCATCGCGTCGACGAGTGATCGAAAGTACAAGGGATGAAAGCGCTTTTTTTAAAATTCTTTTTCCTTCGAGTGCCAGTCACTCGGTCACGTTCAATCGTTCCAACCAGCTTCAATCCGCGAATTCTTCCCATTGAAAAACCGTGTGATACTTTCATCGAAATTCCGTTGTAAACAAGCCTCGCTGCAAATTTTTGTAAACAAAAAAATCAAACAATTTTATCCACCCCTTGCGTTCGATGAGAAGAAAAAAAAGAGAGAATGTATTTCTTTCGGATAACGTCGCACAATATTCTCGTCAACAATGACGATACATCGTTGAATAATCGTTGAAGAGTCGTGAGAGGGTGGAGGGGTGGGGGCTGGAGGGGCTTTCAGCATCGAGTGGCAATCGACCTCGGATGTTTTCTCTTTACTCATTGTCCCTTGTACCTATCCGTGTTACCCACATATGTACACAGTTGAATGTGTACCGAGTGAAATTTGGGTCAGGTCTGCTCGGTCCGTTCTCTCTTTCTTTTTCTCTCTCTCTCTTTCTCTCCCTCCCTCTCTCGCTCTCTCGTCAGTGCGGTACTACTGCAGCTCGCGAGATTCGGTCAACAGGTGCGACCCGAGTGATACGATACGCGGCAAAAGAAAGCTCATGTCGAACCAGACCACGCACACCGGTTGAAGTTACATGTGTAACCATGCGTTTCCATTCATTGAAAGCTTTCGAATGATCCCCGCCCCGCCCCTGCATTCTCCTTTCTCCCTGTTTATTTATCAAAATTCATGAAACGTATCTATAGAGATTTAAATCCAGTGGATCGTTAACACGAACGCGCTCCTAATTGAAAATCCAATGTCCGATTTAACAGACCAGGTTTTATATTATCATATATATCAACCCTTAATAATAAATAAAGAAATGTGATTTGTCAAGAAACATTGTTGACGCGTAAATATTAACAAAACATTTATGATATTTTAGCTGGGGGTGAGAAGCCATCCCCGATTAATTTCGTTCATTTTAATTATACGATTAAGAGATTTTATAAATTTACCACATTAATTAATTGCAATATGTGGTTGGATCGAGAGAAGCGTGTAGAGGATTCTCGCGTTTTATGTCGAACAGGGATAATTGATTTGGCGAGAAAATCATTTTCGCTGTTATTTCGCATCGAGCTTTCAACCCTCTCATTCGAGAACGAAGACGAGAACGATAACGACGTCGCTTATGACAACGACGATGACGACGAGGCCGGATTCTAGTCGAGACTATGTTTGCTCTGTCGTCGGGGAGGTCAGTAGAATGCTGATCCTCGTAATCACCGCTCTACCCACGCTCGTCACCCCGTTCCATTCTTAGCCGTCTGTCTTGAACGATTTTTTCTCTCATCCCTTGTTCTTTTCGCCCTTCAATCTCACCAGTTCTGTTCCCCTCTTTTCTCTCTCTCTCACTCTCCCTCTGTTTGTCACTCCAATCGTACAACGACGAATTCCAAGCACCCTCTCACCCCTCATTCTTCCCACCCTTATACGCCCGGCTCTCTAATCATGTCACGGATAAAAGTAGATAGCGCTAAGACATCCCAGACGCCCCAGCGAGTCCACGATGTAGACGTTGGAACGTTTATAATGAGTTATGCGAAAATGAAAATCAGCTTACCCTCCCCCTCTCACCACCCCTTTTACCCGTCGTCAACGACATTTCACCACAGCCAGGACGAAATTAATCGAGTCGCGAATCCACGAGACCCTTTTGCCATCATTAAGAAATATTTTCATTGCAAGGATGGGGCCCCAGGCTCCTGGATATTCGACGAAGGACGAAGATTCGATCGATGCGAAAAGCTTGAAAATTCTGACACGTATTGCTCTTTTTACCTCGAACTTTCTCTAATCAAAAACACATCCACTTCTCCTCCCTCGTTCATAAAATTAATAATAATTTTCCCCGAAATAACGCACGTAGATCAATTTACCCAATAAATTTACCGTTTGCTTATAATCACGACAATTTTTCTATCAAAAAAATCGTTTAATTATCAAATTTGTGTTTTCGTTTTTCATCCTTGAGACGACCAATTAATTTTACAGAATTATTTTATTCCCGTACATCCATCTCGCACATTGATCGATTTCTCCTCTGTGCAAAGATTCTGTTTGAGATCCCGTCATGCAAGAGAGGGTTGCGAATAATTAAGGGGAACCCACATTACAGGCCGCTGTAATATTCTCCATAATATTCTCGTATGCCCGTTCAATTCCCGGGATGGTTTAATATCGCATCGAATCTATACGTTGACGTATATAGACATCGATACGATATATTATACACATACATATATAATTTAATATAGAACATTCTAATTCACCAATAAATCCGATAAGGCCGATCTAAACATATATATATATATCTATGAATTTTCGTTGTTAATTAGGTGCCTGCGGTCTTAAGAGAATGCTCGATGATCTCCTTTTCACCTAAATTTCTGTATCCAACGTTGCGTATTACGTATGGGAAAATTAATCACGAGAATACATCAATTTTACCCCCACCAAATTTTCGAACACGCTCGATACATTATACCGTGCGGATTTTCAATGCTACATCGGTGTAATTCGACGTTAAATTGCGAGTAATAAACTCGGGGTAGAAACCATCGTCGATGCGGGTTCACCGGTTACGATTGAGTTACGATCGGGGGTTGCGCGTCGCTATTTTATCGAAAATACCGATGACGCTATATCGAACTACGCCGTCGCGTTTCTCACAGTTACGAGATTATTATACGCACACCCGCGTCTCGCGCGCAGCTTGTTACGACATTTTACGCGCGTAATACGTCATCCTGCGAAAATGCTCACCTGACAAATTTTCATATTTTCGGAAAAGTAGAGAATTACGAGTGGCATCGTCGCGTCTCAACGATAGTTACTCCCCCATTAAAAAAAAAATAGAAGAAAAAAAAATCTATTTTTCAAAAATATTTTTCTTTTCTTCTTATTTCTCTAAAGAAAAATATCGTAAAAATTCATCGACACGTTCGTCGTTACGTATCACGTGTGATAATCGTATCGTTTAATTCCCACGTCAACTATACATGAGGATTATACGAACGTGATAATTTTGAATATCGATCGTGAATAGAATAACACGTATAAGCCACGTTGGTAAAGGCGTCTTGTTTAACATCCGGGGTTAGAGCTGGCAAACGGAAACTGACCGCGGTCTGTGCAGAGTGTGCCAACAACGAGTCTCGCCGTTCATCCCGACGGTCACACTACAAGACGCAAATAACGTGGTCTCGTATCCATACGTATCGCGAGACTCGCTCGTTCGCTCGGTATTCGGTGCGAATTGTACAACATGCATATGGATGGCCGGTGTATCGGGCTTGATACCGTTGATATAGTGACCGAGACGTAGAGAACGGGATGAGAGAGTCGATGCAAGGACCGCTCTGTGTGTACGGACTACACGGATGATATTGATCTCCCCGACTCGCGTGTTAAGGGGTAGGGTCTGCAACCGACATACCGTACCCGGCAAATTTACTCCCGATAACCGAGAGGGATCTCCCTGCGCATAAATAACTGCGATACACGTACGTACGTACGTAATATAGGCGGATTGAAAGTTTACGGGATACGAGAACGTACATTTTCTACTTTTTCATCGATTCGTACAGGTTGTAATGATATATAGTCCCTACGTGTTGGAAAATAACGAGGCGAATTTACTGCCGAATTGCTGGGAGTATAGGTATTGATTTTATTTTTTTAATTTTATTTATTTATTGATATTGTTTGCTTGATTTTTTTGTTTTATTTGGAAATTTATTTTACGAGGGAAGGAAATACATTTTTCTATGGAATGGGAGTAAATTTGCAAACACTTAAAAACTCACATTTCTAATTTTTCAATGAATAAAAAATTGTATATTTTTTATTCTAAATTCATTATTTTTATTTTCATTTTTTTTTAAATTACGATCTTGTCGTTATTCGATTCAAGCGCCTTGTAAATTATAGAGCGTCTTTCGCATGCACGAAACGTGGCGAAAAGTCCGTCGGTTGTTAGCGTTCCGGTAACAATTTCATGAATAGGAAAATCGTCTTGGGGGAAAAAAGCTCGGGGTATTCGCGACGCAAAAATTTTCATAACGATGGTCGACCATAGAAAATGCGTCTTGGGACAGGGTGAAACGCGATTACGAAAAGACGAAGGAGAAGAGGAGAGTAATGATCGAGGTAAGGAAAGGAGTGCGGAAGGAGTAGATAGAGTCTCGAACGTAAGATCCGCAAGAAAAGAGCGCGCGCGCGGAAGAGAGCGAGAGAGAGATAGAGAGAAATGCTTCGACGTTACCGCTGAAACTTAATCAGCGCACCTGGCGCTCAACGAAACGGTGCTTGACTCTTAACGAGCCTCGCTTCATAGTCTCGTTGAAAGTTCCGCGGACTATAACGGACGGCCCACTCTCGGGGCGAATGGACCGGAAGCGGCTTTCGGAAGAGGGTACCGGAAGTGGGGCCCTCCGACGCTCGGGGAAAGCTCGTATTATAGCGAAATATCTTAAGCGTCACGCGATCAACATAATATAGAGTCATATCTTTCCGACGTGAGACGAGCTTTTAACGATCCGAGCCAATTTACATCGAAGAGAAAAAGAAAAAAAGTATTAAAAAAAAAGAATCTTCAATTCGTCGATAAATCGTAAGATTTTTATCGACTGTAAAAAAAGAAAGAACAGTAGCATGTTCTCGGCAATATTTATGAATGCAAAAATGTAATGGCTATTTAATATTAAGAACGACGTAAAATTTCAAATTTTCTATAATGCTTAATAATTATAGCCAATTATTCAAATGATATTCAATTTATTAGTAATAAATTATTCTTCGTTGGCGTTTACTTTGGTCGATAAAGAAAATTCAACGATCCCACGAGAGTCTGATAATTGGCGAATAACACGAGATAGTAGCGAAAGGTCGTTATTATTAGGAGCGTTTCGAAACCTTTGAAAATTTTGCCTCACCGGCTAGAATGAATGGCCCGTATTGAATAGGCCATTGGCAGATACACGTCGATAGATGCGTGACACTCGTTCATTATCTGATCAAATAGAGCTCGCTTCGCTGTTTGACTTCGATCCGGTGCCCGAGGATGATAGACGAGCTCCGGAGCCGCATGAGTAATGCATGAAGCAATTATCAGTTAAATGATTAATAACGAACATCCCGTGATAATAATTGTTTAACCTGCCTGATAGCGCGTGGTCGTTACCGACAGCCTCAGATGGTACGTCGACCCTACTAGAAAACGTTTCTTCCAATATTCTTCGAACGTATGATCGTTAAACGCGACTCAACGATGAAATAATAATAATTACAACAATAATAATAATAATAATAATAATAATAATAATAATAACAGCACGATAAGATAATGAGCAAGATAATGAGCACTTGGGTAATTTAAAAAAAAGAACAATTTTCTATTATTTAATTATCGTTGCAGATAAAATAAGTAATTGAATTGTATCGCGCGAAAAATATGAAATAAAACGAGAAAATACTCGCTCCCTATTTACCAAACAATATTTAAATTCTCAAGGTCAACCGAATGAGTTAGAAAAAAAAACACGTGCGAGTATGCGCATGCGCGTGTTTATCCAATGTACCCGCGTCGCTCGTAGTGCACGGAGGTTTAATTAATCGTGCGGCCTTAATTGACGCGAAGGCTGGAATGCACGAAGTGGAGAATTATGTATAAATATGGGCCGACGAGTGGCTCCGAGCAACAAGAGAAATTTATAGGCTACATTAATATTTGAATGTACGCGCGATAACGTCCGGAGCCGCTCGAGTCATTACAGAGAGTCCGCTGTCTGGAGAGTATTATAGGTATCCCCCGTGCTTTTCGGTACATCGCGATAGGTGCACCGACCCGGAAACCGGATGTTAAACGAGCTCGGTAATTAAGGGTTGAAACATTTAACGAGGGGGTGGGGGTTCATCATTGACCCCGTCGAGTCGGGATGATACCGCGTTTGTGGACATATCTATCCGTATATCGATGTTTAACGAAGTGACGAATCACGTTCGTCGACAATAAAACGAAAATAATATTCTATCGACGATACCCAACGAATTAATTTCCTACTCAGGCCGACGTATCGACGTTTTGACAATATTATTTTATTCTCCGATTTATCGCGATCGATAATCATTTTTATTCAAGATCGTGCGATTAATTTAAGAACGGATTATATCCTTTATTCACTTCGATGAAAAATAATCGCGTTTCGACAAAAAAAATGCAATTATTTTTTGGCCAATTTGGTAGATTTTTTTTAATTCTTTTTTTTTTTAATTTCTTTCTTATCTACGAAAAAGGGTTCTCGAAGAGATGAACCCCGACGTAATGAATATCACGACGGTCCTCTCGGCCGTGGGCGACACCACAGGCGGTCTATACGACCAACGATTCTTGTCTCTCATTTCCATCGATCGTCGCGAAACTTCGAGAGAGTGAGAGAGACAAAGAGTAAGAGAGACTGTCGTTACGAGGATGCACACGATAAAGCAAAGATGTAGGAATTGATAAGCCGAAAGACAGTGGGACGAGGAAGAGGGGTGGTGGACGGGGTTAGTGGGCAGGGAGAGGGGGGCAACACACGGCCCTCGTGCTCGAGAATTTGATAGGAGATTTTCTGTCTGGTCGCGATAGCGCGAGAGAGTAGCTTACGCGATGGACTATATATCGGATCGATAAGGGAAACTAAAAAGTCGTAAATTCAAATGACCCGTGTGAGAGCTTTACGAGAGTTACTTCGAGACGTGAGAAGAAACGTAAACTATAGCTATAACGAAATACCCAGAGGAAGATCGAAAAGAGCTTACGGTGTGTCAGTTACCATTAGGCGAGACAGAGAGAGGGAGAGAGAGAGATGGAGAGAAATGTAATAAACTACTCAACTTAATTTTACTTCTTCTTATCTCTTATCTGTACCACTCTCGGTGTCAGAGTGAAAGCTCTCCGGAGAAAGAGAACTACGTCCACGCGAAACGATCGCAAAAACCTTCATCAATCCTCGTACGAACGAGACTTCTGTCAGTCCTGTTTATATACCGTAGATCATTAAGCCCTCGGCAGTATTTTCGGCCATAAAAAACGTCCGTCATCGATTAATCCCAAACGCGTATCGCAACGTCAATCGAGTTCATCTCAAACCCATCGAAAATTCATATTTCATTGTCGACGTAGTAAAAATTAATTAATTAGCAATTATCGTTATCACTTTTAATCATTAATTAAAATTTCAATGAAAGCTTTACAACCTCGCTTTCTTAATTATATGATAATTAAATAATAATGAAAATAATTGTTAAAACGAGGTTGAGTCACACGAGTTTTAATAAACGTCGATTATAATAATAATGAAAATTCCTATTAAAATGCAATTATATTCCATAAATTAAGCGAACCGTGCGACAATGTTTTTTTCCCCGACCGTCGTCTGGAACATTTAACCAGAGTGTCCTTCGTATCGCATGCTACAATGTAAACTCGCAAAATATTCTTCGTTTTCCGTCTAGCGAATGGCTCGTAAAACTAAATCTCGATATTGTGAAGCTTGCTTCACACTATATTTGCTTCAGAGGGTTGACAATTTTTTTATCCTCCGAAAAGAGTTCGTAGGGAGGGTTACGAAATCGGAAATTTGATCGAACTAGCTCTTTTGTTCGAAATTGGCGAGTCAACGCGGTATCCACGATGAAGAGTATTAACCAATGTAGACGGAACGCTAATATCGGTACGGATGATATACAGCACGACGTGGTGCATAGTCACTCTAAGCTCTTGGAAATTATATGCACAGGCTCTGCAAGCTCTATTCAATAGGAATGTAATTTACTCAGAAAGCTCAGCGATGTAACATCCATTCATCGCGAGAGCACGGTCTTTGTGGGTATATGGTGATGCAGTACACCCTGTGATACGTGACCAGAATTACTAAACTTGCGAAGGGGTGGGGCAAAATCAAACTCAAAAATTGAATATGATCGACAAACGATTCGATTATTACGGATATAGGATGTTATATCTTGTAAATGGGATCGTGTATGTCGGACCAGACGATTTTGCACAATTTTAATATCGGGCAATCCCATGTAATTTTTTTTATCTTCCAGTAGATAATTTATAATAATAATAATATGAATATGTTTAATTTAAAAAAATTGGACTAGGAGAGGAATATCCTGTAAGAAAGAGGAAATTTCGAACGAAAATAAGACACGATTTTGTAATTTAAGAATTTTATATGATGAATCGTAGTTTTAACTCGATAGCAGTGGAAAAGATCATGGAAGAGACGGTAACGATCCTCTCTGGGATCGTAAAGAGGAATATTTACTTTTGCGTCGACTCGAGGCTGTAACAGTTGCGCGGTGTAAGCACACCCATGCTAAAGCCACCGCCGCAAAACTTTTTATGCTGGCTCGGTTGTATAGGGAGAAGTGTGATCTCCGAGGCGGATTGTGCTTTTCTTCGCCCATCGTCCTTTGACTTTTGTTCCTTACGCTTGAGCGCGTAATACTTTGCCTTGACGTCCCGAATCTCGTGATTCATCCTCTCGAGATCGTACTTGTACTCGTTCGACTGGCTCTCGCAGACGTTCAGCTCGGCTGCGAGACACTGTCGGGATTACGAGATCGAAAAATTAGGATCGTTTTACAAAAATACAAATTTTCGAAATAGTTAATTTTTGTTTCGTCAATTTTAATTCTGCTAATTTTAATTCTGTCAGTTTCAATTCGATTAATTTTCATTCTGTCAATTTCAGGTGCGTCAATTTTCAATTTTACTTCACTTTTTGCCTCAACCAGTTTTCATTCATTCGATATTTATTCCGCCAATCACAACTCTGTCAATACGGACCTCATGCACATAGATTGAATTTCTATGATAATAAAAATGCAATCACGTCCCGTATAGGTCTCTATCTTTTATATCTCATTCGATCACGTTCTCTTTCTCTCTCTCTCTCTCTCTCTCTTTACATTACGAATTCTACCCCTTACCTTCATTTTCTCCCCCCTTTCCCGCAGAGCTTTCTGAGTTTCCTTCAGCCGCGCTGCAACTTCCGGTTCGCTCTGTTTCGTTATTTCGCGTCGTAAATTCACATACAGCTCCATACACTCTTTGATCTTCTTTTCCTTCGATATCAGCTCGGCGCTCATCTTTAATACACGTTTTTGCAGTATTTGAATTTTCTTCAATAACTCGAAGGTATCGGGATCCGAGCCCTGAAAAAAAAACAATCATAAGCACGAATAATTCAAATTTTCCAATAAAATAATTACATTTTTTTCTTTCGATTCAATTCTATCGATTTATCAAATTTGAAACCGTTGCTCGTTTTTACCTCGAGCTTACGCCATCTGTGAATGTTCAATGGATTCTGAACTTCCTCCTCGAGGGCCATTACCTTGAGCCTCTCGTTCGTCAATTCTCTCTCGAGTTGAAATATCTCGTGACGCAGGTCGCTCGTGTTGGCGATACTTTTAGCGAGTAAAATTTTTTCCGTACGTAACTTCTTCACCTCGAGCTTGAGGAGTCTCGTGTCTTCGAGCCTCTCGGCGTATTGTCTCTCGCCACGTTGAAGAGTTCCGTCGAGAATTTTTATTCTCGCGTATTGCAAGCTCAACTCGTCGTTACGTCTCACCAGCTGTGTGCCGAGAATGTCGCGCTCGTTCATCACCGTGTCCATGTCCTTTTTCAAACGGCTCACTTCCATTTCGCTCGTGCGTATCTCCTCCCTCAGACGTTTCTCCAACTGTTTGCACTCGTCTATCTCTTTCTTCAGCTCGCTCATCGCTTTTCGCGAAGAATTTAATTCCGCTCGCAAACTGTCCTTGTCCTTCTCAGCTTTTCCCAATACTAGATTTATTAACCGCAAACGCAGCGGTGTAAAAATTGTATCGTCTCAATTAATAAAAAAAAAGTAAATGGACAAAAATATGAAATTCTATATTAAAAATAAATCAATTAAAATTCGAAACGATTCTTGTTCTTCGATCTTTCCCAAAAATTGTTTTTTTTTGTTCAAATTCATACTTTTATTTAAAAAATTGTCAATTAGGAGCTTGAGAGTATTTCATTGCATGATATATTTTAAAAACGAGCCGGATAATATTTCGTGATAGAAGAGAGTAAAGAAAAACTTACGAAAATCATCTTTGGCCAGATTCGTTTCCTTGCTGGTTACGTCCTCCTTCAGCTGTTCCACCTGATGACTCATTATTTTGAGCTTACCCCTGAGCTCTTGTATCTCGTCCTGTGCCTCGACGAGAGCTTTGCTGCATGTATTACGCTCGGCCCTAACTGCTTCGAACAGATTTTGCTGCTGTCGAAACTTCGCCTCTGCCTCGGCCAGACGCTTTTTACAGTCGAATATCTCGATTTGCCTCAGCTTTATTTCTTCCATATGGTCTTCGACCTATTTCAGTGTAAACGATCAAACTAAATTCCACGAATAAAAAATATATTGCCCACGAGTTTTGATAAAATGAGATATTTGTTCATGTTTGAGTGTAAAATTTGTTTGTAGAGTAATTGAAGGAAACGAATCAGCGGATATTATTTTTAAAAATATCTCGAGCCACGTGTGTTTCCGGCAGGGAGAAAAAAAATCGACGAAATCAACGAGCGCGTTCGTACGATATAAAGGAAATTCGCGTTCTCTAAAAATCGCTGAGGCACGCATCGTATTGAAAGGGATAGTCCTGCGATAAATATATATATATATATATATATATATATATATATATATATATATATATATATATATGAAGTATAGAGAGACGTTATGGGAGTCAGCATTTTCGTTCCGTCCCATATACCACCCTATCGTCGACCTTTATAACCATCGCCCCTCGACTCGAAGATTATTCCAGATCTATTGCCCATCTTTGTCGTGACATTTTTTTTTCACGAAACGAAGAATCAGCGACACTCGAAAGAATGAAGAGAAAACGTGCGATTTATGTTATCGATACTCCTAGGGTAGGTAGTTTCGAGAATTTCGCCACCCTTCCAAAAGTTTCATGATATTTTTGAAATATTCACCCACGAAACTTCCAAAACCCTTTTCCCTTCGTTTCCTTTTTTATCACAACTGGTAAATTCTTATAAATTCGACCTTGAGAATAAAATCTCTCAAGGTCAAAGCAATTTTTAAGTAAAAAATGCTAATTAAAAAGAAAATTAATAGAAATTTTTTTTTTTTTTACATATTTTTCCATCTAAAAATTGATATTTAACGCGTGAAAATTTTACGATCGCTCGCGCGATTCGAAGGAATAAGGGACCGTCGCAATTTTTCAATTTCTCCCGTAGCCAACTGACCTGCTGTGCCAATTCTTGCGACTCCTGATTCAATTTTGTCCGCTCGAGCTCGACCCTTTGAACTCTGTTTCTCATCTCATTCGTTTCCTGTATCGTCTCCTCCAATGCGGCTTCGATCTTTCGCTTCTCGAGCTCGACGCTCGTCATACCGTGATCGGCCCTTTTCAATTTTTCCCTCAAACCCGTTATTGTCTTGGCAAGAACGTCTTTCTCGCGTATCGAAGCCGCGGTTGCCTTTTTCTCCTCCTCGATCTGACGTCGCAGCGAATTAGCTTCCATCTCCGCATTGTTCAAACTCACGCCGGCTTGCTCGAGATCCTTCTCCAACTTTTCTCTTTTGCTCTCACCGCGCAAAAATTTTTTCACCGTCGCGTCTTTCTCGGATTTATATCGCTCGCACTCCTCCCTCGTTCTGAACATTTTTCAAATTCAATAGAAATTAGTATCGATCTTCATTTTAAAAAAAAATTAATAATAATATGAACTTTAAAAAAAAGGTCACCTCTTCGCCTCACCGGCCAAAGTGTTGACCTCCTTGTGCTTGTCCTTCAGACTTTTCGCCATTTCCTCCATTCTATTATTCGCACTATCCACCTCGGTCTGTAGATTCATACGCTTTACCATCAATTTGTTTATCTCTTTTTGTAATTTCTCGTTCGACAATTTTTTCTCCTTCAGCGAATTTTCTAATTTCGTCACGTTGTGCGAAATTGATTTTATCGACGCATTGGCAGTCTGGAACGATTTTCAAGCCGACAAAAAAGGAAACAAAGTGATTAAAAAAACGTAAAAAAATATAAATTGAAATTTTGAAAAATAAAGAAATAAAATAAATAATAATGATGATATTGGTTTACCTGCAATTGATTGTCCTTGAACTTGGCATTTTCCTCGAGCTGTGCCAAATCCTTGTCCAATCTCTCCCGTATTTTCTGCTGCTTCGTTATCTCGTTTCGTTGAACATCCAAATTTTCTCGCATCTCGCTCATCTGTTGCTCGTAATCGCTCGTTCTCTTTTCCAATTCTTCAGTATAATTCGTCATGCTCCTCAATCTTTGTCTCAACGTTTCGATCTCGTTCACCATCCGTTCGCGTTCCTTCGCCACTCCATCCTTCTGCTTGCTGACCGTCGTGCTGAGATATTGCACCCTCGATATTACAATTTTTAAAAGATTCTCGAAAATTTCGCACAAAATGAGAATTTTTAACGTCTCAAAATTGACAATTCAACCACTTTATAAATAATTATTTATTATATATATATTTTTTTAATTCCGGTCAAACATTTTTCGCGTCGATAAATTGATAAATAATTTCGCGATATTAGTTTGAACGCAACTTTTACGTTGAATGGACCGACAACCCGGAGAGTTTCTCAAAACTAATTTAATATTATCGTCGGTTGACAGGAATATAGGGATTAAATGTAAGATAACCGTTTCGGTGTGATTAAACTATGAGCGTTAATGAAATTTGCATCGACGAATGTTCGATATTGTGTACACGAAAATCGTTTTAATATTCTTTCTATTATTTGCGTAACTAACGATAAATCGTAGCTCTGATATTAAATAATTTGATAAATTGATCAAAGCACGTGTTGGAACGTTGACATTTTCATTCAGTTTAATCGGATTATTTCACTTTGATATTTGTCATCGCTTTGAATTATCATAAATATTATCACATTCATAAAGTCCAATGATTAAACTCGAGAATAATAGATAGCGATATCACTCGTTGATAGGAAATTCAAAGGTCATTAATTAATGAATACCGAAATTACGAGTCTCCGAGTAGTTCCAGTTAATCAAATATTCACGTTCTCGTAAAACCGACGATATCGATCGCTCTTGGATGCAAACATTAGACGTAAATTATGAAAAACCAGAATTCAAGCCCGAGTGAGAAATTAATCCAGCTGCCTGACCTTTCATCAAGCTCGGATCAGACATCGATAAAATATGTCTAATCCGGCTTAAAAAATGATAAACCAGCTGAGAAAAAGGATTTTCCTTTATAAACAAATTTTCATATCGAAAAGTCGATAGATTTTTCTCTCGTTAGTTCGTTTCCATTACAAAAGATATTGATAACATCGTCTCGAGTCGTTACGATATATACATTGGTTACATGGTACGACACGCCCTCGAAATAATAGAGGGTGAAATCTCAGACGTTCGACGAGAGAAGATGGGGGAGGGAATTGTAATAATAACGAGACCGCAATGATAGAAGAGACCGGATATCTAACGAAGGCAAATTTGAAGTGGAACGATACTAGCTCGTCGGATCGTACTCGTCCCCGATTTCTTATATTTTTTCGATATATATATATATATATATATATATATATATATATATATATATATATATATACGTATTATATAATAAATTGATTCGTCGACGAGTAAAGAATGTTCAGGTTGAAATTACCGGACTTACTCCTCGTCCATAGCAAGCTGCTTGTTTTTCTGCTCGAGTTCATGATTGAGTTTCACGATCGTCAACCGTAAATTCTCGATGACCTCTTGAGCGTTCTGCTCGCGAGTATGGGCCGCGTCTGCAAGCCTCGACGAATCGACAATCTCCTGCTTCAGCTTACTTATCGACTCATCCTGAATCTCGATCCTTTTCTCGAGAAAATCTTTTATGTAATTTGTTTTTTCTATCACTTGATCCTGCGGTAAGCAGTCGGGGGTTGAAAAACATATCTCGAGAATTTCAGTCGTAGAAAATCGATTCTCGTTCGAGAAGCTTGGAACTTCGATAACGATATTGTTATAATATTTCTTTTTCTTTTCGACGATAAAATTACCTGCAAATCTCTACATTTTTCTACGAGTGCGTCTTCGTTCCTGTGAGTTTCGTACAGAGACTCGAAGAGCCTCGTGTACTCGGCCTCGTAAGCTGACAACGCCTCGTTGCTCTTCATCTCGTTTATTATCTGAAATTAAATATTTTGTAGAATTTTATTATTCTGGAATTATCGAAGAAAAAAATTAATCGGTAGATCGAAAATTTGTGAAAATGATCAACGGAGGATCGGGAATGCGTTGGTTTAAAAAAAAGCGTTCGACGTCATTCGTAATTTTAATGGAAAATCTTGATATTATTTCTCGATTGAATCGATGGTCATTTCCGAATAAAACCGGAATTGAGGACAAAGGAGAACGTTAAATAGCGAATTCTCGACGAGAGAGAGATGTTTCTTGGTCGAAGTTTCTCGCGATTAGCAAAGGCGTTGGGTACAGGGCGTTGCTAAAAGTAATATATCTAGTTTCTTATTCGAACCGAGTATTCTCGAATATTCTCACCCTCGCGTAGTCTCGTTCGAGGGAGCAAAATACACTCCCGGCCGAACTTCCAACCGACGATGGCTCTCGGCTCTCGGTCCCGCCATCCTGAAAAATAAATAAACTTTAACCAGATGATTAATTATTAGAAATAAATTTCTGAAACGATTTGAATCAATTAAAAATATGATCTAAAAAAAGAAATCAAAATATTAATATTGTTACGATTTTTGTGAAATATTTTTTAAGAAAGTAGTCACTGATCTCAGCGATTTTTATTTACGTTGTCTCTCATTTCGTTGAAATATTTCTAATTATAATTTCGACACTTTGGGAATAACGAAGGTTATTTTTCTTCGATTAACTTTCGTGGAAAGAATCAAAAGATTGAATTGGCTAAAAAAAATGAATCCACCCTTAGCAGCTTAGGGGTAGAATTAGCCCGATGAAGGGGACGTTTAAATTGCTAAATAAGATCAAAATCCGCGGTTTTCGTGCGATTCGAGATGATTATTCGCGAGGTTAAGGGAGAAATAAATTTTTTAAACGATGTTGGCAATAATGACATGGGTAGAATGATAGGGGTTGGTCCGGGTTCCGTTCTCCTCGTGTTTCTCTTCTCTTCCGTTCTCCGTCATTCTTCCATGAAACGATTACACGCCAGGTTGCGTCGTGAAAATTGTCGATGAAATCGGAGAACGAGAATGACAGCGAAGTCGCGGGATTACATATATAGCGCAAGGGTTGGGAGTTTCAAGGGTAATTCGATCGCGTACAGGGGACAAACGAAACGCGTTCCTCTTCTTTTTCTTCGTGTCGTTTCCTTTGACTCTTGTATTTCATGTCGCATTTGGTCGCGAACATCCGAAACCACGATTCTGTCAATAATCATTCGGTCAAATTATCAATTTATATTACATCAAAATTTATCCTGTCAAAAGAAAAATCGACATTCTGTCAATATTTATTCCCTCTAATTTTCTTTCTGTCGAATAAATCATTTACCTTCCGCCAATATTTATTCTGTCAAATTAACGATTTATATTCTGTCAATATTGATATTTTGTTTCCAACTTTTGTTCATTCTTAAGGCAAAATCGTTGTTCTCGCGATGGGAATATTTGATTTTTTTCGCACTGTTTTCGAGAAACAAAATAATTTGTCTGAGACTTTCCAGAACTTTCTTTTCGCTCCTAACCGTAATACAAAACGAATTTGGCGAGATCGCTTCGACTCAGCCCACGCATTAACTACGGGTACGAGCGCGTGAGTGGTACAAAAAAGAAAATGCTAAAGTGCTTTCCATCAAGGCGTCTTCGATTTTTCTCGAAAAAAATCGAGGCTTTCCAGGCGACCCTTTTTCCTTCATCGATCTCTTCGTGCCTTCTTGTCTCACGCATACTCTCCTCTCGTCGTCGAGCGAATCATTACTACCAGGCCCACACTCGGTATTCTTTAGGGCTAATAGGGGCTCAAAAGCTCCTTTT
Source organism: Netelia inedita (assembly GCA_964017225.1). NCBI lineage: Eukaryota > Metazoa > Arthropoda > Insecta > Hymenoptera > Ichneumonidae > Netelia > Netelia inedita. Next base: position 4,204,792 of record OZ024920.1, on the reverse strand, counting down.
CTCTCGTATAATTTATACGTCGTTGTAACGCCATGAATGAAGAAACGACGAAATAGCCTCGCTGCAAACCATTCGCCAAATAAATTTCACGTTTTTTTCTCCGATTTTTTCCCCGATGTTTACAAATTTTTCATCATATTATTATTATTATTATTATTTGCGTTATACAAAAATAAGAGATTGATATTTGATTCTCGACGTTACGTAAACTTTGTTATTTTTTTAATTTAATAAAAAATGTTTATTTAATGAAAAAAAAACTGAATTCGAATCTCGTGAAAATTCTCTTCCCGGCCAATTGTGTTTTTTCCGGGTAGTTGGAACGGGGGAAGGGCAGGTGTTCCGCGAACCGAAAGAATTGTTGTTCATTCGGTGAATCGTTTTTCCGGCATTTTCATCCGGAATAACGACGAGCGAGGGAATCGTCGTCGACGTCGTTTTCACGCTTGTCCTCGTTGTCAGATATCAGAGTGCAGAGGAACGAGGGTGTTAAAATAACGGCGAGAGCGTGCGGGCAGAGACCTTGCTTCCCGCCACCCGCCCTTCCCCGTATCTCATTCTTTTCCTCGCGAAAAATTCCAAACGATGCTAGACGTCTCTCCCTTTCGTTCTATTTTTCTGTTTTTTTCTTTTTTTTTCCTTTTCATTCTTCTCTTTTTCAAGTTTCCTCGGACGCTCGTGCGCGTCGCCCTGGGCGATAAATTTTCATGTCGCCTTCTTTCTCTCTTTCATTTTCCCTTTTTTCTCTCGATTCAAGCGGCAACCTTTTTCGACGCTGTAATCAGCTGCGAAACGACCTCGAATCGTCCACCCCAATACTACCCTTTTTCTCATTCTTCTTCTTTTTTTTTAACGACACGAATGATTTCTATGTCGGTGAGCACACCATCTTTTTCTCGAAGATTCATTTACGACTTGACTGTACGAGCGTAACGAGGTTTCTGCTCTCCAACATTCCGTAATGAAAATTCGATATGAAACGTGGCTTGATTTCTAGCCCCGCGCGTTCAACCCGAACATTCCGAGAGTCGCGTTATTTATCGGTAAAAGGAACGTGAGCAATTTTTTGTTAATCTTCGACAGTTTTGTCGTCCTATCGAAGGTAGCAGCGAAACGAAGGTCTGCACGAGCTTACGCGAGACGTGACGCTCGTTTATATAGTTTGAAAAAAAAAAATAATGTTGACCAAAATTTGAAAAATGTTTTTTTGGCGAAAAAAGCAATTCTTAAAAACTGTGTACTTTATCGTTATTCGATAGCATACAAATCCACCCCTTATCACCCTTAAATATGAATTTCAAATTTCACAACGAACCCTCTCCATTTCCGCGTTCATTTCCATTTCCATCGTTCTCACGTTTTTTCGATAAAAAAAACACGAATCTTTGTTATTTCGCAATAAAATATTTTTATAACTCGAACAACGATTTATTCAGCCACCACTGTGTATAACGTTCAAACAGTCGATGTATAACTATTCACGAGGTCTCTCTCCCTTCTCGGCCAAAATCCCCTCGCAAGCTACACCGATTTTGGTCTGTTTACTCGTAGCCATGACGATGAAGGATTTTCCCTCGTGTTCCATTTCACCTTAAATAGCGTCTTTTGAGGAATCGATATTCATAGCAGGTGTACGTTCGTAAGTCACGTACGATACGTTTTTGTATCGTAATATTGCACTACAATAAATAAAAAACAGAAATGTGAAGAAAATAAAAAAAAATAAAAAATCTTAAAAATACCAAATTCGACAAATCACGATTTCCCGAAGTATTATTCGAGTGCCACGAGCTTGTGGCAATTTACAACCCCAGCAGTCTCACGAAATAAACAGAGGGGATGAAACTATATCGCAAGGTTTATTTTTTGTTTATTTTTTCGAAATAAAACGACGAAATCTCGAATAACAAATATTTGTGTGTGTGTGTGTGTGTGTTTTTTTTTGCGTTTTCGTTTTTATTTACATTCACATTATAGTAAGTCCATAACCGAAACTATAACGAGGCGGGGAGAAGGTGGGACTTGGGCGGGAATTATTATCGGCGTTACAAGTCGATAAATTGTACGATAGCAATTTTTCTTGTTCTTTTTTTTGTTCACGTCTCTCAATAGGGGTTAAAGATTTTCGCGCGTACATTCGGTAATAACAATATATATGTCGCACGGGCTATACAATCGGAGACCTTTATGGATAAAAAACAAAAATATATATATATATGTATATGTCGAAGAATCATTTACGATTTTTTCTTCTTCTCGATCTTCTTTAGATACAGCTTTACATACATTGTCCGTTACCCTGTGCAGCAATCGTATCTCTTTTCTCGTGTCAACGGATATACATGCCGATACATGAAATATGCGTCGTGATACATATTACTCCATTATTATTTTCTTCACTCGTGTTGCGTCAAACTTAAAAAAAATGAAAAAAAAGGTAAACAAAACAAAAAAAATTAATTATGCAATTTTTGTGCACTGTTTCGGCCCATAATCTCATTCTCCCTGGAACGAAGGACGAAAGGATAAAACGATAAAATATTGTACGAAACGATTAAACAAAAAGTCGACTATCTTTGTCGCTGGTCGAAGGTGACGGTTTGCAAACCGAGTAATAAGTGTGCACATTGGACTTGGTCAAAACGAGTAAAAAATCATTCCGAGATCTATTATAGTAACACTTGCGGTGTATGTTGCATTGTAGCGCGTCTCGAATAGCTGTTTTTTTATATATAATGTTTTCGTTCGCTTTATCGACTAAAATCGATTAATAACGGGGTGGGGGAGAAAAAATGATCGCACCTCTAAAAATCGTCAAATTTCAAGTTTCTTATTCTACGAAATTTTCTCACAAAATATTTCCTGTCGAATTCGAAAATCCAGGCGATCGTACGTCGGGGTTCGAACAAATTTCTGTCGTCGATACGATCGAGAAATGTCTTTTTTTTCTGTTTCGTTATTTTCTTCATCGGAATTGATGATCTTCTACGATAAGGCATATCGATTATGTAAAAAATAATTCTCTTTCTAAAATCTCGATCACTCTCGCGAAGCTTTCGTCAATGAATTTTACCGCTTCGTACGTTAAAATTATTTTTTTCGTGGCTTTTTTTTTCTCAATTTTTTCTTTCTCGAAAATCTCCTTCTTCGCAATTGTATTTAATTTTTTCGTTAAGTTTTTCTGTTTTTTTCTTTTCATCTTCGCGCTCTTATCGTTCGCGAAAGCTTCGATCTATTTGCGCACGCGCGTTCGACGATCAAATAACACGTCGAAGTCGAGATTTTGTCTCAGGCACTCAAGAAATCGTCACACTCATACACGTTTACCACACGAATATTCAAACACACCAAGCACGTGACAGCTACACCGACGGTTTCAAAACAATAATTCGTGATCGTATCACGTCGTCGTCGTTAATTCGACTTTAGAATACGTCGTCTCAAAAAATTTCTTAATATATTTATTTTTTTATTTATTTTTTATTTTTTATTTTTCATTTTTATTTACTTCTTCCCTCCTGTCTCTTCGATGCTTATCTAATCGACGCAAAATCCCGAAAATACATTTCATCTTCTTTTTTTCGTTACTTTTGGTTTTTTTTTAGTCTGTCAACTATCGAAGCGCCATCGATAGGTGCTATACGATATTTTTTCGTATCGAGGGAAACAACGACAGTGAAAAGTCGCGTTCGATCGGGCACAATTTTTTTTTTCTTTTTTTTTCGATTTTCCTATATACATTCAGATATTTTTTTATTTAAAGAACACGTGCATCGGACTTGGTCACGTTTAACGCGCTTTCAAAATTGAATTTCAACAACGAGATTCGGGAAACGTTTGGAAAAAAGGAAAAAGCATACCGAAACGTACCGAAATCTTTTCAAGATTTATCGAAAGCCAAAACAACGCTTAGGCCTTCGGTCGAAATATTTTTGTTATCCAATATCGTTAATCCAACGTGTGAAAAATATTGGAGCATTGAATTAAACTTTCGACCAAAACATTCAAAAAATTCATTTTTCTTTTCTTTTCAAACTTTGTCCAAAAAAACACTGTCTTTTTATTGCAAATACGAACGTAAGAAAATCCAAGTTTATAACAGAGAAAAAGATAACAAAACGCGAATGGGATTTACAGGTTGGCTACGATCGTTGGAGATAATTAATGTTTCTTTTACCGTTGTTAGTTTTTTCTTCCTAAAATCATTATTATTTGATAGTTTGACATCTATATTCGAACAGTCTTTTAAATGCAAAACGCACACGTGTCAAATGACGTTTGGTGTTACCGCGCGAGATCAGGAATCGATTTTTCGAACGATTAGTAAACAACTATTTCGAAGTGAAACGTCTGACGTGCCCGGGTGCCGATGTGATCTTTGTATCGGGAAATGTAAAAAAAAATTAACAGAAAATAAATCGTACATTACTTTAAAGACGAGAATTTAAAAAAAGGGGGGGGGGTATCTATTCGTCGGAAGTGACCGATACAACGAGAAGGGAGTGTCTTATCACGTACAAGAAGAAACTTATTGTCACCTGAATTTGGCACAAAAGCTTAGTGATGTGTGTGTGTGTGTCATTTTTTTCGTTTATTCTCATTAATTTCAATAAACGAACGTCGTTCTTATCAGTATCGACCATTAACATTAAATTTGAATTTTTATCTTTCAATATCGAAGTTCGATCTTAATTTCGTCGATACCAATACTGTCCATTAATCGTAATTTTTGTTTTGTTTCGTCCATCGGTTCGCAGGACACCCGGTGCAGGCAGTAATTAATATTCGCGCTTATGTACATGTTTCACGCTTCTCGTAACTCGATCGTCGACAACGAAAGTATGAAAAATAACGTCGTACAATTTTTCTTCTACAAAGTTCAATTCGTTTAATTTCAGCTTTCGACAAAACGAGCCAAATTTATCGAGATAAAAAAAAAATCGTTTCGATTACATTTCAATCGTTAACGCTACTTAAACAAAATAAACATTGCTTAAAAAATAAAAATTCTCGATATTATTCTCATCGTTTTTTTTTTAAATTTGATATTCTTTTTTTCATCCGAAATTTGATGCGAGACCGTTTATCGTTCGTAGATTTGATAAAATTTTTATGGATTTGTTCTCGACGATCGAGTTCACAATAATTCAATTTTAAACGGTTGCACCCCCCCGATTAGTGTGCCCGCGCTTTATCTCTCATCCTCGTGTGCTACAATTTTCGTAACTCTATAAATCGTCCAATTACCATATCAATTATGCATGTACGCTTAAATTATTTATGCTTCCTCTTTATATCGATAATCTCTCGCCGCAATATATATATGTACATTTTTTTGTCAGATTCACTGGCTATTTATTGAACGAGCGATCGAAGAATTGGATTGGTACGGTCGACCGTTGTGTATATATATTTAAATATACGTATACGCATTTCGCGAATCACACTGAGAAACGTCGTTAACATCGCTTTAACACATTGCTCTATCGAGGGAAGCGAGCGAAAGACGCGACGATGAAAAGCACGCGCTTGAATGCACTTTTTATGCCAGTTCTTTCGATCGTGGATCGTCAAAATCCGTTTTTCTAATTAATAAAAACAAAAAATTGTCAATTTATCACAATTCAAACGAATGAGAACGATAATTATAGCGTAAATAATAAGGGTTTGCTTAATTTAAATACGATCAATCGTTTTCTGTTTTTTTTTGGTACTTGAAAGATCGATAAACGATCGAAATTATATTTTTCCAATTCTTTTTCTTGTTTCTACTTTTTCTTTCGTTTTTTTTTTCAAGTCGAACGATAATTAGAAAAATAGATCGAATTCCGTCCGAGAATCACGACGATAAGATTCGCTCCGGCGTCTTCGGTCGAGCTGACAATCCACGCCCACGATCGCATTTCATTGCGAAAAAGGCCCACGCGCATTTCCTCAATTGCCTCTCGTTCCAATTGCGAATTGCGCATCGACACGAGACTCAACGAGGAATCGTGAAAACGAGGCGATAATTTTTTTCCGTGTTTAAAAATTTCATACTCGACTCTTACGTCGATTATCCTTTCGTGTCGGGACACTCGATTTTTCTTTGTTTTCTTTTGTTTTCTGGAATTATTACAAGCGTTCGCGTGACACAGAAGAATATATATATGTTTTTTTTTCTTTGGCGATGTTCGCTCGGGCGATCCTCCCGTATTGTGCAAATTCCTCGTGTAAATTTGGAACGAAGGGAGCAACAAAAAAACAACAAAATAACAAAAATAAAAGGCATTCAGCTGTTAGCTGTGACCTGTGACACGGTGAAAGGTGTGACCTGATAGATGAAACACCTGTTGCACACACGCACTGGCTTCGTGTGACCGTAACGCGGCAGTGGAACGTTGTTGCTGCTGCAACGACCGCAGAATACCTTGCCACAATTTCTGCAATGATGCCTTCGTCTTACCACCGTGAATCCCGAACGACAGGCCATGCATCTCGGTGCGTCATTGTCCGGCACCCATGCAGGTGCTCTTTCCACGCATTCTTCCCCACATTCTGTCACCGGTGAGCCTTTGGATAGAAAAAAAACATATATAGATTTCAAAAAAAGTTATTACCTTTATCGACTGTCGGTAAAAAAAATTATATTCAGATTTTTTCAATGTGTTGGTTTGTTTTTGGTTTCACTCGAGGTTTTTCACACCTCGAGGACTCTAATTGTTTCGCGACGTTTGACAGTAAGTTACGTTTCAAGAGGTACGAACGCGGTGACGTACTTCTCTCGTTGGTTGGCGTTGTTTCCTCGTATTCATCCTCCTCCTCCTGCAGCGAATCCTGTCGTTCGAGATTTTCACTCGTTTCCGTGATCTCCGGAGCCTCGGGTGGCTGATTGTCGACAGGTGTAGTCGGACTCTCCACCAATTCCTCCTGTGTCTCGATCGTCTCGACGGTTTGACTGCTGTTCATGAGAAAGACGCATTTTAGAATGTTGCGAAGATCCGAGGCGAAATTCGTTTGCAGCTGATCGGCGACGCCGGCGATACAGACGAAAAGTCGATGAACGAGATCCTCGGGTGACCTGGAAAATGAACATTTTAAAATCCATTATCGAAATTATCTTAAATTTATGTTCAGCAAGGAATCATCCTCCTCCCCAACAATTCCCTGAGATGTCCTGCCTCATGAGGTAAGAAAAAAAAACCACCAACCTGAACTTCGCTCTTATCTGATTCCTGTTTGCGATTTCCGCAGCCTGCATGGCGAGTGCAATTTCCTCGTCGTCCTGACAGTCGCTCTGAAATTCGCTCGTCTCGGAACTCGAGTCGCAACAGCTCGAACAGCTCGAAGTGGAGCCAATGTTCGTTCCTCGAAACAACGAGAGTTCGAAATTCGCCCCCATAGGTGTCACGATGACGACGGGTTTCGCGACTTTGACGTATTCCGATATTCTTTGAGTCTCGGGATTGCGAGGATTCGTGCAAGGATCAGCCTGCACCGGGGTCGTCGGTGATGACGGTGGATCGGTGACCAAACCGCTCTTGTCCGTTCTTCTACCCAGTCCATCGTTCATAAGTTCCTCGGGACTATTGGATTCGCGCTTCCTCGTCCTTTTCTCGACCGATCTTTCCTCGACCTGTTCCGATCTTTCCTGTCTATTATCGTCCTGTTGCTTCTCCGTCGCGTTTCTCTTCATTCTAGCGATCTGTTCCGACCTCGATCTTCGATGATCCAATAACTTTCGATTGTGGGACGAGGACGAGGACGAATTTCCTGCCTGACCTCGGGAACTCGTGGCATGACCTCTGGCTGAAATTCCGCTCGTGTCGGCCCTCGGTTCGAAATGACACAATCTTGGACTCCTCTGCGGACTGTGACTACCAAAATTCGGCATCTGCCTCGTGTTCTGACTTGGATGAAGGCTCGCCCCGAAACTGGCCAATCTCGGATTGAGACAGCGATCGGTCGAGTTCGATCTCGAACTCTCGCTGCTCGCCGTTGCGAGTCGAATACCTCGGACGTTGCACGAGGACCAACTTCTCTGTCCCTCCTCGTGACTCTTTTTACCAGCACGTCTCTCGAACTTTCGCTGATGACGTTTCTTCGCTTTTCCCTCTTTCGCGCGTCTCGCCGTTATTCTCTCCTGCGCGTAACGCTCGATATTGCTGCCGATTTTCGCAATATCGCGCTTCGACGTCGATGGACAATTCTTGCACTTAAGCTCTCGCCAAAATTCTCGTTTGCCTCGCGTCGAGTCGATGTTTAGATTAAGATTTTCCCAATTTTCCGAATAATTGATCTGAAACGTCGAAGGATTCGAGTCACATACCGAAATCTGTCCGTTGCCGTAAGCGATACCCACGAATTCCTCGTTCGTTCCATTGAAATTCGACGATATTCTGGTGGTGTTCTTCGAAACTTCACCGCTGCAGGTCTGATTGTTCGACATGTCCATGTGACCGTCGATCGACGTTATGTTCTTCGCCGCTCTCATGCTACAAACGCACGAGGAACTCTCGGATATCGTCGAATCGTTGCGTTTAGGTGAATTTACGTTGGAACACGAGTAACTCGTGTTCTCCTGAACGTCTTCGTCCTGACGTGGCTCGTCCTGCTCTGTCTGAAGTTCGCTACCAAAGCTTTTCTTCTCCTCCGGGCTTTTGTCGTAAAGACTCGTATTTTCCGACGATATTACCGTACAAATACCCGAATCCGTTTGCTCCGATATTTCGTTCTGGCACTCACCCTCGAGCAACAAATTGGACAGTGTCTTATTCGCCTCGGATATCAATTTTTGGGAATCCATGTCGGGCAACGAATTCTCCACGTGTATCGTTTCACCGGTAACGTTATTCTCGTGCGACACCTGATTTAGAAGATATTGCGTCTGTGGTATCTCGATATTGTCCGTGGTCGTTCCGAGAATCTGCGAAATATCAGGATTCACGTAATCCTCGACTGCCGACGTCGGACTGTCCGGAGTTCTAGGACGCTCCGCTAGGGCGCCACCGGTCTGTTCCCGAGCGTCGTGACGGTTCTGGGAGTGCTGCGCGTGAGAATAACGAGTCGCGAAGGACTCGGGCTCGTTATAACTGTATCTGCTCTCGTGACTGGACGATTCCAAGGAAGATCGATGGTCTCCCTCCCCGGAAGTGTCCTGGTGCGGACAGGTCATATTTTCCGGAGGATAAACCGTCCTCGTTTCTTCGTATTCTCGGGAGTCCGAGACTCGTGAGTCACTCGCGATCTCTCCGGAAAGTCCTGAATGACCTTGAACGCTCTCGGACGTCACGACCTCCTCGTCCCGTTGACTTTTCTTCTCTCGACTGCGTTTCTCCCGCTCGGGCTGCAATCTTCTCTCCATGAGGTACTCGATCCTACCGCCCTCTTCGTCAACTATTTGAACCGCGTCGTTCGCCACCTCGTCCATGTTCGTACCGTTGTTCTTCGTTATCGTGTAGAAATCGACTATGAAGTCCTTGCAGTTCGGGTAATCCGTGTAAAAATTGTGAACGTACTCCTCGACGTCCGGGATATCCTGGCGGATTGTTTTCGACGACTGCGTCATCGGGACAGACGGCTCTTCGCTGGAGCACAATAATTTCTCGAGCATATAAAGCTCGCGATTGTTCAAGGTCCACAGAAGCTCCCGAATTTTTAGCAATAAATTCTGAAACATGAAGAAAAGAAGATTGTAGAATTTTATTTCTCTCCTATTTTTTCATTAAATTAGAAACGATTGCTTCTTTTAATGCATGTTTAATCGGATAAAATTAAATTGTTACTCACCCTGAACGGTCGAAACATTTCGCTGATTGTGTCGGGCGAATTGAGACAAAGCGGACCACGAGGTGGCGCCAATAGTCCGGCGACGATCGCGAGCCTTGGAATGGTGAACATCAATGCCGGCTCGTAATTGTCAACGTCCGACTGTGTAATCAAATTACGCTCGAGGGCGCGTTGAAGTGTCTCGGAAAATAGAACACAAACGAGCTCCTGTTGCTCGTACTCTCTGGTAGATTTAACCGGTACCATAGCTCCGACGTAACAAAGCTCGAAATCGGCAAAAAGGCGATCGAAAATCTTCAACGATTCGATCAACTTCTCGATCGAAGGTTCTAATTGATTTTGAGCCTGAAAGAAAGTCTTTGAAAATAAATTAATCGAATTTTCGTTAAACCGATGTCACGTTAACGATTGTTACCGATTAAAGAAAAATCTGCAACTCAAATATCTTTTAATCGATATTTAATCGATTTTCTTAATTACACAGATCGTACCTTCATGTTCATGTGACCTTTCAGTGCGTGTTCCCGGAGAAGATTTCTCACTAATTCCAACGATTTAGTGAGAGCCTTCGCCAGGGGTCTCATGGCGGAGCTCTCGGCCTCGCGGTTCATTATCGAAGAACCAGCGGCGAGACACTCGGCACCGAACCACAATTGACCGGCTAAATTTTCCTGCATCACGTCGTCAGGAAACTTTACCCTGAAGTCTCTGTTCGCACGACTCTCCGGTATCAGGTCGTCCATTATCTGATTGCATATCGTCAAAACTTTGTCCTGACAATGTCTGAGCTGATTGACGAGGATGGTGCAACGCTCGGGCTCCTGACGACCGTCGAACGAGTCGAGCTCGCATGCAACCGCGTTCAGCGACTCGTCCGCGTAGAAAAATTGTGCCAGGAGGCTCGCATCGTCTCTCTACAAAAAAAAAACAATCATAAAATAACAATATATTATTACGGCCGAAACAATCTTTTTTTTTTTACATAACTACTTCATAGATTTTTTTTCCATGATAACTAAATGACCGTACAATCAATTTAATAATTATATTTTCCGGCCATGAAACAAAATGCTAATATATACTCGAATTGTACAAAATTTCTCAATTATCATTTTTATTTTATTATTATTATTATTATTATCGTAGCTTCGAACAGATTGTCTTTTTTAAATGTCTCGACATTATGAAGGCACGTCAGTCAAGATATTTGCATGGGGCGTCGTCTACAAACTCTCATCGAACAATGGGTCTGATTGTAAATTGTAATTAAAGAGGTTTCGTGCTCCTGGTACACTCGGGCGATAATTAGAGAGGTGGTAATGATCGGGCCAGCACCGAAGCACCCCCTTAATGGTGAAACTAACACACTCAACCATCCAACGTGCTTGTCAATTACATTTCGTGTTAACAAAGTTCTTAATCACCATGACAACCCGTGCGTGCACAGCATCGTTCTCGCTACATTTATTTCCTCTCGATGGTATAACACCCTTGACTACATACATATAGTAAGTACATACATTTATCCGTCTAAATTAATAAAATTAAAAAAAAACTCTCAACAATCCGACGCCTGTATGTAAATAAACATAATTTTTTTTAAAAGTTTTTTTTATCACGAATGAGTCACTCGCCATTTATTCTAGAAAAGGATGGAAGATCGTACGATTTCTTCTGCCTCGTGACCGTAATGTCGATTAACGGGTACAGAAAAATCGCATCCACTCGTCGAACGAAATTATTCTATACTTACGTTTATACCTGCACGCAATCGCTCGATTTCTTTCGCGTTTTATATAGACATATAGGTGTATATATATAGATACGTAAGAGGCTCAGCGTCCACGTGCATCGCCGTTTTTTTTTTAAACCGAACGTGTGTAATTCGCGTGCCAAGTGTACAGCGCAAATACGCATATTATTGCGCGTACGTATATACGAGCGTATCGCGATTATAAATAAAGTATTACTTTTGTGCGCTCGTCTACTTTGGCGAATATTGCGCAATCGGACGTTTCGATAGGAATCAATTACGTTGGCCGGCAAAAAAAGATCCTTGTGTGCAGAACGCGCGGATAAAATCATGATTATTATTATTATCATTATCATTATCATTATTATTATTCCTATTAACGAAAAATTATATACCGCGTATGTCTGCAGCTATTATAAACGTTATATTCGCATAATGAAATGATCGAAAGAACGATTATTTGCTCGGATAATGAACCACGCGTGTAAATATGAAAAAAACGAGACTAAAAAATTGTTTTTCTTTTTTTCCCTTCTTCTTCTTCTTCTTCTTCTTCTTCTTCTAGACGATAGAGACCAACCGTGCCCGGGTGCTTGTGGTTTTCTCACGAACGCATTTTTCTTAACGATATATTCTCGTATATAGTCGCGGCTCGTTTCAACACCCGGCACAATACTTATAGGAAAATCGATAGTCTCTGATATCGAGAAATAGCGATATAGATAGTGTCGAGACCGAAGAGAGGCAAAAGAAGAAGAAGAGGAGGGGTGAGGAGGGGGTTGGCATAAACGCGTCATCGTTACCGATCTATCGCGATATATCGCTTCGAGCTCTCGGAATCGTTTCACGATTCGAAGTTTTATCCACATCTGTCGTTACGGTCTCTCGATACGAAGACACTCGACTTTCATATCTTTGCGGTCGTTCCATAACACGCAGAGGTGTTTTCATACTCGAATACTTTGATTAAAAAAAAAATGAAAAAAAGCACACGACCCGGTAGCTTGAATTATCTCGCGAACGAATTCCGATTTTAATCAGAATTAATTCGCGAAATAACGAGCTACGGTTCGTAAAATACTTGAAATTTGATCGAAAAATTAATCATTTCCTCGAAATTCATTTTATTTTATTTTTTTCGATTTTATTATTATTTTTTTTCGAGGAATTGCGTCGCGGTTAGAGATAGTCGTAGCTCTCGCACGTGTCGATCTCGGCGACAACAACGTTGGTATGCGACGATACGAATCGAGGGTGAGCAATATCCCGAAGCCGAAATGGCTGTAAAGAGGAAGACTCGGTTCGTACCGAGTTACGATCCACCCCCCCCCCCCCTTGTCTACTCGATACGAGTTTCAAGAAAATGCTATTTTTTTTATCGACGAACGGGGATCGAAGCTCGAAACGCATCCTCAACCCAGGAGCTTCTCGTGTCGTTCCCGGAGATTTCGAGGCAATTCTACCTGCACATTATTCTACCACCCTAGCTCTCTATATATCTCGTACCTATACCTAGATCACACACACACACACACACACACACATAAATATATATAGATTAAAGTATATACAGGGTGAATCTCTTAAAGTATAGCACAATTTATTCTGGGGTAGATGGGACCATTACAAACAAAAGTTGCAAATATACATTAGGGATATGTCTAATAGTTTACGAGATATGAATTTTTTAAGTTCGTCAAATTAGAGCGCGACAAGAAGCGTTGGAGCCGCCCACTCTCCACCCTATCCGTAGATATAGCACAGTGTAGGTCGCTATATTTGGAATCGCAAAATTCAGAGCAGTCAATTATTATTATTTTATTAGGCAGTCATTTTTATTTGTCGGTCATTGACTGCTCTGAATTTTGCCGAGAAGCGTTGGAGCCGCCCACTCTCCGCCCTAGCCGTAGCCTAGCCAGTCAATGCCCGACAAATAAAAATGACTGCCTAATAAAATAATAATAATTGACTGCTCTGAATTTTGCGATCCCAAATGTAACGCCCTACACTGTGCTATATCTACGGATAGGGCGGGGAGTGGGTCGCTCCAACGCTTCTCGCCGCGCTGATTGGATAAACTTCAAAAATTGATATCTTGTAAACTATTAAAAATATCCCTAATGTTTATTTGCAACTTTTGTTTGTAATGGTCCCGTCTACCCCAGAATAAAGGGTGCTATACTTTAAGAGATTCACCCTGTATATGATTTACTATGTATCTTGCCCTTCGGATATGAGACTTGCGGCTTTATATTTCAACCCGAGCGAACACAGGTTATTCGAGACCTCCATATACGGGGTGCTCTATGTATTATACTGCGGATAGATATTTGAACGTATATGTGTTTCGCGCCATATACGAACGTAGCCCAGTGGTCGACGACGACGTTCACGTATTGGATTACCGCTGTTTTTTTTTCGTTCGTGTCCGTTTCAAAGTGTCGAAGGTTTAATCGTATGATAAAGATGCGAAATATACGAGAAGAGCCTTATTCATCGAAACACTGCGGTTCGATTAACCCGTTGAGATTACGATAAGAGAGAGAAGAGAAGAAAAAAAAACAATTATCATCAAGATGGCGTTCGTGTCGGCGATGAAATGGAATAGTTACGATCGTTGCAGGGTCGATAAACAAAAAAATATGTCGAATTACATATTCTTCCTCGTGATGCATTCAATTTTGACGAGGTTGAAATAATAATAATAATAATAATCATGATGGAATAACATTTTTAACGAAGTTTGAAAAATTATCACATATTTTTCGACATTTTCGTTTAAATTTCTGGGTAAGCTTGAAAAGCTTTTGTTCGAGCGAGACTAAAATCACGAGCGCTATTGAATTATATTTGCATCGAGAAAGGCTAGCGAGTACGAAGTTTTTAATTAAGGGGATTAGCGCCGATACGCGCGTTGTCTCTGCGTGTGTGTGTGTGTTCGCATGTGTGCGCGCTTGTCGTAAGCGAAATTACGCGAGAGCTGTTGTTCATAAGAGTTATGCACCGGTCCTCGTGTCAGTCCGCTCGTCTCTGATAGTCGAAGAGAGAGAGAGAGAGAGAGAGAGAGAGAGAGAGAGAGAGAGAGAAAGTGAGTTTGAGCACGAGAAAGAGGGGTAGGGGTAGGAAGTGATAACAGCTGATATGATTTTTTTTCGAAAATGTGTTCACTCGTAAAATTTATGAAAACGATCGCTATCTCTCGTCACGAACGATAATTACGTGAACTTTACTCCACACTTATTGTGAGCAAATAACACACACACGCACACACACACACGCATTTAGATTTTAATCCTTTCCATCTTCGACTTCTTTTTTTTGTCCCATGTTTTCAAGACACGAAATCGAAAGCATCGAGGCACTTAATACGCGATAAATACGTATGTTTATTCATAAGCGTATATCTGTATACATAAATATGTTCGAGCTATAGTCACCGGCGATAAACAAAAAAAACAAGAGAGAGGGAGGGAGAGAGCGAGAGAGAGAGAGAGAGAGAGAGAGAGAGAGAGAGAGAGAGAGAAAGTGAGTTTGAGCACGAGAAAGAGGGGTAGGGGTAGGAAGTGATAACAGCTGATATGATTTTTTTTCGAAAATGTGTTCACTCGTAAAATTTATGAAAACGATCGCTATCTCTCGTCACGAACGATAATTACGTGAACTTTACTCCACACTTATTGTGAGCAAATAACACACACACGCACACACACACACGCATTTAGATTTTAATCCTTTCCATCTTCGACTTCTTTTTTTTGTCCCATGTTTTCAAGACACGAAATCGAAAGCATCGAGGCACTTAATACGCGATAAATACGTATGTTTATTCATAAGCGTATATCTGTATACATAAATATGTTCGAGCTATAGTCACCGGCGATAAACAAAAAAAACAAGAGAGAGGGAGGGAGAGAGCGAGAGAGAGAGAGAGAGAGAGAGAGAGAGAGAGAAGATAATGATGACGACTGTTGCAAAATAATATTTCTTACCGAGGAGATGATAAAAATATTTATTTAACGATACGGATTGTCTCGATGATGAATTATTTTCACCCTCAAACGTATTTCCGCCGTAAATATTCCACCAAAACCTGGAATAATTAATTTTTCTTCCTTTCTTTCTTTTGTTTTGTTTTGTTTTATTTTTATTTCGGTTTATTAATTTTTTTTTTCCGTAATTTGCATTGCATAATTTTTGCGAATGAGCTTCGGGATGCTGCGCCGTTGGAATAGACTCGATCGTGGCGACGGAGAGTCTGGCGGTACGAGCGCGCGGAGAGAAAGTACTACGAGGAAACTGCTTTATTATTTATTAAACAAGTTTGAAAAAGTTTCGTATCGGCCTTAATCGAGCGACGAAAAAGTCGATAAGCGAATTGCCTTTGGCGAAACGGATGCAGCGCCCTCGGGACGTCGGACCTACCCCCTCGACAATATTTTTTTCTCTCTTTTTTTTCTCACTTTTTCTCTTTCAGCCTGCTCGCATCTCCCTCCTGCTCGCCGCCACTTTCCAACCACCACCCGCGGCTTCGACGTTCATCCCGTTCATACGCTTTGAAGAATGCATGGACCGAGCGATTCGAGGAAACTTTCCGTGATAAGAGAGGGAGAGAGATGGTTAGAAATCTCCGGAGAAGTGAAAATGGTAACCTTGTGCAGTGTCGACTTCACCGTGGCCTCAAATATCAAACCTCTCGTCCTTGCTACCTCCCAGCGGGTCAGGGACGAAGCAAATTCAACGCTACAAAAATATTTCTTTTTATACCCGATTTTTTTTTAAATACATTAATTTTCATCGTTTACAAAAAAAAAATTGGTCGGTCGATAGAAAACTGCGATGGAAATTAGAACATGAAATTAACTCATCAGGATTATCATTAATTTTTTGATAATTCGCGATAGAAATTTCTCGATACGAATTATTCTCGGGGAAAAATCGAAGGAATGATAAAAACGATTGGATGAGAATTTCCTTATCGTTAATCGAACGAAAGAGAACTTTTAAAAACTCTCGCGTATTTCATCTCTCTCTCTCTCGCTCTTTCTCTCGGGTACATCGTCGCTTCACCAGCAGATATATAATCCTGGCAATCGAGTCACGTGGCGCTAATTAATCCACGTCCGCGCGCGTTGCAATAATGCATCGGGGGCGTACGGAGAGAATGCCAGCACGCGCGTTCTTCAACATCGAGCGCAGCTGCGATGCCAAAAGTATTTTTCAGCGCGCCAATCGCTACCGTCTCGTGCCGATTCCCGATTAAATTTCCCGATATTATCCTCAATATTTTTTTTTAATGATCAAACATTTAAAATTCGTTTTAAAAATTTTATTATTATCATTCCTCAATGAAAATTTCGATCGAATTTCAGACAAAAAATCAATCGATCTATAAATTCAATAAAATAACATCCGAGTTACGTGCGGAACGAATAAAACAGAAGAAAAAAAGAATTAAAAAATAACTCAATCTTCCAACGATTATCTATTACCGACGCGATACGCTTGTTTCGCTTCGTAAAATTTTTTTTGCGTATCGACGATCCTTGAGGATCGATTGGCTCGTGGACAACGTCGACCAAATGCCAGAAGGACAGATTTAATCGTGCGCGACAACAGCGGTAATCGCGATGTTTTTTTTCCCAGAAAACGACGGAAACGAACGATTCGTCTTACACTTTTTTATTTGAGCGTCGGACAATATTTTATTTATCGTGATAATAATACATGATACGAGGAATTTTGGAATTACGTGTCGAGGTACAACACGAGGTAATTCCATACGACGATCGTATCTCTCTAGTTAAGGTATTATTGATTATCGATCTCGAGTCGAGTCTCTCTCGAGTTAATCCATCAGATATCGTTATCGATAAAGATCGCGAGACAACGATTACAACGAATTTTTTCGAGGATCGTGTATCACTTTGTACCGATACGAGAACGAACGTTCGACTACCGTACCGAAATATCTCACGTCAGCGATAATTATCGGGAAGGCAATGTTTCAAAATTGTCAATAAAATTTTAATCCAATTTCTTTTCACGTGAAAAATAAAAATTCGAGAATTTGATCGTGTAATTAAAAAAAAAAAGAATTTATCATTTTTGAACAATTATTCGTCGTAGTTACATCGTTAAATAAATTATATTTTACATCAAAATCTTTTTTAGGCAAAAATTAAAGAAAATAAAAAATTTTAATATCCCATTGTGCAACAAAAATGTAAAATAATTCTAAAAAGAAGTTAATTTTCAAGCGGTTTTTCCCTCATTGTTTCGAAATTATCTACAGCGTCGATCTATTCATTGTACGTCGAGTCGATTCCACGAAATTAACGGGAATTTCATAAAGCCGCTTAAATTCTTCGTAAACTTTTACAAATGTTGCAAAATTCGCATTAAACTGTTGGATCGAAGTGAAGTAGAAAAATATTATGGAGCTGGACCAACGGTGCCCCCTCGAGGTTGTGTCACTGAAAGTGTGGCGAGCACACGCGTTGATCAATCTGTAACTCAAAGTGTGTGTGTGTGAGAGAGAGAGAGAGAGAGATGCCGAGAGTGAGTCATCGCCGCTGGGTATCGCGACTCGTGAGAGAGAGAGAGAGAGAGAGAGAGAGAGAGAGCGAGAGAACCCTCCCGTTGTGTTAGAGCAGAGAGAGCCCCCTTCGTTCTCTCGATTTTCCTCTTCTCTTATTTTCTAAGCGTCATGCCACGGAGAGCACGGCACGACGCCGTTGCACATGGCCGACCTTTCGTTCCCATTCACTGGTGTGCAAGCTCTTTTCTGTATCGCCCCCACAAGCGTCTCCTTTCCAGCCATTATATCGTTTACCATTTTTTTTCTCTCGCGTTTTATGTTTTTTTTAATTTTTTTTTTATTTTTTTATTTCGACCCGAAGAAAATTACACGAGGAGCGACACAGTCGTACACAGTTCCATTGCCACGTTTCTGACCTTAAATGCACAGCTACGACCCGACACTGTGAGCACACGTGTATAGAGATGGAGTTGCAGTTTTACGGATGACTCGACAACCGTGATAACGATAAAGCAATACAAAAAAATTCCGGTGGCAAAATTAGCCAGAAACCCTTCGCCCTGGGTCAGTATCTTCAAATGTACGTCGAGTTCGTTCGTTACGTTGAAACAAATTTTCCGATCGAATGAATAATCGATTAATTTTCATGGAATTTATTAATGGGAATTTAAACGAAACGATTTAATGAAATTTAACTCATACGAGTTTATCGAATGTCGTTGCATTCGAATCGATAAAAATACAACTTTTTTTTGTTCAATCGATCCGATAAGTTTCCACAACTTTGACTTTTTATTCGTGATAATTATTTTTTGCACTCATACAATGACACAAGTGCATGCGCGTCGGGGAGAAAAAAAAGAAGTGTGATAAGCCGCGAAAATAAAATGTTCGTTTTATTTCTATTTTTATTTTATTTTATTTTTTGAAAGCTCGTTTATTACAAAGTAATGGAAAATTTGTAATAAAAATGTGATTTTAATAGAATCGTTCGATGAAGGAAGAAAGTGTCGTTATCATTCTTCGATTCGAGTGTCTTATCGCGAGATAATTGCGAGATGAAAATCAATCGAAGAATCCTCGACGAGGGAGAGTTATTGGTTTATATTGATAATAATGTACAGTAGAGACTCGATCTCGCTGTACAGCTGCGAGACGAGCCTGTACCGAGTTTTGCCGAGGCCACAGCGCACACGTCCTCGCGTTCGCACGCACTTTTACTTTCGGTCCGTCACGTAGTTGCCGCGATGCGGCTTTCCCCGGACGACGAGGAGCGTTTTGCCGCTCGTAGCCAGGAAAGAGCTCTTCGACTTTTGATGGCCAGACACGAAGACCCGCGGCCAGTTTTTAAGCTCGAATCTTGTGTCGAATTAATTAAAGAAATTTAATTAAACAAAAAATTCGAGTTTATAAGAAACAAAAATGCGAATTTTTATTTTCTTTCAAACGCAACGAAAATTATTCACGTTTTCTTTTAAATATTCTAATAGATTTTTATTATTCGTTATAATTGTTAATTTTATATGTTTTCGAAGAATAATTAAACGATGATTTTTTTTGATAATTCATTTTTTGTATTTTTGGTTGTTACGACGAGCGATTAATGATTTTCTTATCGTCGTCGAAGAGTCCATTGTCGCACGACCTAGAACGATATCTCCAGCCTTCGCTATTAACCGATGCAACACGAATAAACTTAATAAACTATCATCATTGTTCGTATCGAGAATTCGACCGATTGTCTTGGATAGTTCGTGCGCGTTAGCGAACCTTGAAAAGTGGACGAGAAGGGATGGAAGTTTGAACGGGGAGGGAAGTAACAGGAAGGAAAGAATTTTGTTATCGTTACGCGGAAAATCGTTGACCGTCGTTCACGTTGAATTCGTCGCGGGATACTTTGCTTTGTGAGAAAGTCGAGACAAGGCGAAACAAAACAACATTGACAATGAACGATTAATTATGCAACCATTGGACGACGACGCTGTTCAAATTTTCTCGTCCGATTTAAATTTTTTCATTCCTCGTCGTCGATAATGAACCTCGCGTTTCGTAAAACGAACGAAATCTCGACTTACGAAAGACTCGAATTTTGTCTTAACTCATCGTTATCTTTGCCCAAAATCGTGTTTAAAAAATAAAACAAAATCGCCTGATTCAGCGAATAATTAGCGTAATTAATTTTTTAGTTTGAGAATTTATCGTAGAAAAAAATATTAATTAAAAACAATAATTAAATTCATTCGATCATTGATCGATCATTAAGAAATTATTGAGAAGAAAAAAAATGGCTCGTAAGTTACGTGGACATTTTTGTTGTTGTTCTTCTCGGCCCGGGCAAAAAAAAATTGTGTCGTCCGTTCAGTTTCCCAAGCGCTATCACGAAACTTTTCGCAATTCTTTGTTCCCTGGCCACGCCGAGCGTCGTTCAAGAGGCCACGGGTGTAAAAGTGATACAGTACATAAGAATAATTTAAACAGCGAACGCCAAAGACACGGAGAGAGAGAGAGAGAGAGACGAAGCGATGCTAATGCGTGTGCAAGACGCCCACGGCTTTGCGAAAACAAACACGAGGTAGCTCACCCAAACGTTTGTATATATATACGATTGGATGCTTCACCCCACCTTTTATATATTATTCGACTAAAGAAAAGTCATGTGAATTGATTTTGCATTATTGTGAAAAAAAGGAAAAAAAAGGAAAATTTTAACTCGACAAAGAAAATGCAGACCGATACTTTTTCAAAATGAACAGTATTTTTGTTACAACGTTTTTTATCGTTATTTATTTATAAAAAAAGTATATACGACGTTATATTTACCGATCGAAATTTTCCACGAAAACATTTATTCGCGATAAATAGTTTTCTTTTTTCTCTTTAATTTTTTTTATTTACATTGATTTATAATTGTGTCATATTTTGTGTATAAATTAATTTAACGATGCGTGGCACGTTTCGTTACATATGTACACAAACGCCTTGTTTTTTTTTTCATCTTTTTTTTCTCGTAATTACGAGCTAGCACGTGGGCAGTAGCTTTTCTGCATGCGCGTAAGCATGATCAGCTGTCTCGCTCGTAGCCAGTACGAAGATTCGAGAATCTCTCGCTCGAGATGCGTCGGTTTCGTCCAAACGCGCTCATTCTTTCTCGAACCGTCGAAAATTCAATCGTTCGTAGAAATATTTCACGTTCAAAAAAGAAAAAAAGAAAAACAAATAAAAAATTCCAAATCCATCGATAAATAAATTTTCGAAATTTTCTCCGTATAAAATTTCATCCCGGACGATCTTGTTTCCCATTTCGAAAGAATAATTGACATTTTTTATTAAATATCCGTAATCGTCCATTTCCCATTTGCATCCGATTTTCCTCACTTTCGAGGAAATCTCCAATCCTAAAAAAATATTCCCTCAGACAAGTTTTCCCGTGAGTGTGATTTTACGATAAAAAAAGAAAAAAAAACGAGGACCCCGAGGGAGAAAAAAAAACCTTTCACGTTTCGCTAGAACGCCAGGTGAGTAGGTACGTTTCTCCGCTCGCTGACAGCGCGTACCGTGCACGAAAATGTTCACGGTACGCGCACTTGCGTACGTACTACGACTTCTCAAAGAGACGAACACACGCGTCAACATCAACGTTGGTATACACACGCAAATATATATATGTATATATTTATGAACGTTGTATATATTTATATATATAATATGAACGACGAGAGCTCGAAGGATTCGCCAGACAGCGCAGGTGGCGCGCGACCGTACGTCCTTAATTTCTGGGAAAGTCCGTGGACGATCATGTTCTTTTTTTTCCCAGATAAGAACAAAGAACGAGATGGAACTCTGTGCCATTCTCGCTTTTTCGTTATCTCCCCCTCCTTCTTCCCGCGGTAACCGCAAATCTAATAAAACGTTCGAGTTCTCGAATTAAAACAAAAAAAGAATGTTACTCATTCATTGTTTTTCCACGATATCGTTGAATTCCGTGAGAAACCACACCAAGAGTCATGTCACAAGGAAGGGGGACAAAAGAGAGAACCGAGCGTTTGTGCGTTTGCAGCAGCCGCGGGTCCCGAAGGCCGCTTGTACGACTGCGCAACTGGCAGCGCCTGTCCCGACTGACAGTCGTAAACAAAAGTCATCACGGGGCTACGGTTGCACTTCGTTTATTCGCCTATATGTATTTTAATTAAAACCATTTTTTTTTACTATTAATAATCACAGCGATATTTATTTTTTTATTTTTCGATCGATGAATTTGTCGACTCGAACGAGACACTGTGATTCGACAACGGCGTGTTGAAGAGGGAGAGGGGAGGGGATGGTTTAAAGAAAATCTAAGAGTGTGCTAATATTCGACAAACAGGTGGGCACAACGCGCAGGTTCGAGACTTTGTCTCTCTCGCGTTTCCCTATACGTGCACCAGAAAGACGAGCTATTACTCATATACATATATATATATACATACATATATATAAATATATATGTATCGAAGGAAAATATATGTACGTGCCTGAGTAATTTTTGCAAGTATACATATGTTCGCGAGGACTGACGTACGAGTCACAGGTAAAACGAGATGGCAGGACAGTTTGGCGTACTCGGGGAAAGTGGAACGACGAGATCGTACGAATTTTGTAATTCTCTTTTCGAGGCTTACCTTAGGCCTGTAGAACCATTTTCTGATGGACTCCATGGTCGGTGATATAATTATGATTTTTAGCACGAATTTTCACAACCCGACCGGGAAATTGTATCGTCTTTCCAGCCCCCCCCCCTCCCGCCCACCCCCCTCTACCAACCCCCTTCACAACACAGGTCACTGAGATAATCCACGCGTGCTCGAAACTCGCGTCATATCGATAACTCCGGACGCTTCACGCACGCATCGTCGTGTCCGTGGTTCGTTGTTTTTTTTTTTTTTTTTTTTTTTTTTATTCGCGAGTTACTCCGATCGTACGAAGAGCGCACGAATTACAGATTTTGTTTCGTACGACGAGAGAAACGAAAGAAAACAAAAGGGGGAAAAAACATACGTTCCGTTCGCTTTTCTCTTTTTCGATGAGTTTCTGCGCGAACGTATATTACACACGCCTAGAGCCTCGAGGGCATCACGGGCGTAAACGAAAAACGTCTCCCCGAACGAGAGATTATTCACTGACTAGACATGCTTCGGGTATAATATAGCACGTCGGACGGGAGTTGCGCGTCCGTGACACTGCCGTGCGAGAGAGTCCCGAGGACGTGAAAGCGTCGAGGCGCATGCGCGTACGTCTGCGCAATGGGCGACGCGAGCGAGGCGTACGCCATGACTCGACCGCCCGAGCGCCGCGAGCGGTGAAACGTCGAAGCTACGAGCTTCTCCGTCTTGCCGAGAGATGGCACTCGAGACAGTCCGATTCTCAACATACTCGGAGGATAACTGTAATCTGCCTTATCGTGATAAAACAGACGGACAGATTGTTCGACTTTTTTTTTCCCTCGAGTCGAGAAAAGCTGCTCGAACGTTGAGACTGGCTGTTTGACACCTGGACACGTGCGCAGATTTTTTTATTTACCAAATTATATCCACAACGCTGGCTATAAAATTTCATGATTCGCGCAGACCATCGAACCCAAACCCATACCAGCGCGATACTTACAGGTGCGAGAAGATGTTACGACGGGAAAAAAACCATTACAGCGCTATATTAGCATGGAAATATCGCGAAACGAGATTTTATCGAGGTCTGAGAACTTGAGCGAGAGAGGGGGTGGAAGAGGTTCAATTTCAATAATGAATCTAAACTCATTCTCGCGTTTGCCCCCTTAGCGCTCTTCTATCCAAATTCATTTACGCGCGGAATCCGCTTGTATCGAGACTCTACGATCGAATGCCAATTGTATTATTGGTACACCACTTCCAATCAGTTTCGATGAATACGAATGATTCGCATTTCCGTTAGCCGGCATTATACCACGAGTCTTCATACTTTTTGTTACATCTCACCATTCTCTTGTCGAGGATGTAATTTTTCGATGTAGCAGACACCCTTCGAGACCACGGGCGAGAGACGCGCGGAAGTTGAAAAAAAATGAAAAAACATCGTCTTATCGTGGGCAAACAAAGAAACAGATGTGAATTAAAATTTCACATTCAGACCACCTTTCATTATTAATCACTTCGATTGTTACGTTCGCTCATTTCCGCTTTTTGGCAAAAAAATAGGAATTCGTTGACAAAAATATATGAATTGACTTTCAGATTATAGAGATAAATGATCCCCAAATCAATTTAATTGTGGAAAATCGTCCAATTAATATATATTTTGCGAACGTTAATTAAGCGAGTATATCTTTACATATACACACATATATGATGTTATCTACATAACGACGATAAATATAGTGCGATACAATATAGAAAATCAACACA
Source organism: Netelia inedita (assembly GCA_964017225.1). Taxonomy (NCBI): domain Eukaryota; kingdom Metazoa; phylum Arthropoda; class Insecta; order Hymenoptera; family Ichneumonidae; genus Netelia; species Netelia inedita. The sequence continues at coordinate 4,180,320 of OZ024920.1, read as the reverse complement.
CGTGCGTCTTTTACGGATAGGCGGTCGGGCCACTCCAGTTTAAGGTGTTTGATACAATAGGTACCTAATATTAATTAGAACTTAAGTAGTAGCTTGCTCGTCTATTCGCCGGAGAACCAGGAAAGTCTCCAGGTTCACGTAACAATGGATAACGTAGCGGCGTAAGTACATACCTCAAGAATTCTATAACAAACTAGATAACGACAATAATTGTAATGGAAGACTTTGAGCCAATCCCCGGGGTTACGGGGAAAAAGTGGGGAGGGAGCGAGAGAGCAAGAGAGGAAATGTACGCGGGGGGACTCTTGACGCAAGGGGGATCGCTTCGGGTTTTCCATGGTGGGACATGCGTGGGAGATGTCTTATAAAAGGGCCGACACCATCACCTGGAACATTGCTCTCGCAGAATTTAAACGTGCAACAAGCCCTCGAGTGTCATCGTTCGCCAGCAACGACAATTATAATCGTTTCGAATACTTTGCATCGAGTGATCGAATTCGATTTTTCAACGATATTTCCTTACGAAGAAGTTTACCGAGGCAGCTAAAAGGATATCAAAGGTAGGATAATAATTTTTTTATTTTGAAATTTCCATAATTCGTCTGTTTCAATTCATTTTTTTATTTTCCATGTATCAATTTTATTATCAAGTTTTATTGTGATTTTAGATTAATCAAAAATTCATTCGTAAATTTAGAGCGCGTTTGTTTGAAAATATATTTTTTGACAATATCGTATTGACGAATAACGATAATGCTTTTTTTATATACAATTTGTGAAAATCCTTACGGTTAAATTGTGTCTTCGTAAAGCATTTATTATTTTCCGAATTTTAATCGCGCCGAGACTGTTCACTTTTAAAAAAGAAAATTCAATAACTTTAACCGCGACGTTATATTCATTTAATTATTTTATTTGTCGTTTTTCGTCAAAAAAAAAAGGAAACGTCAGGCATTACGTTATTTCATTCGCATTATGACATTGCCCGCGCAGCTCATGCATCATCGAGTGTCACCGATGCGATGTGAGTGAATATCGTACGAAGGGAATGAAAAACAAGTGGTCCCCTCCCCCCTCTTTCTTAGCCCCCCAGAAAAGAAGGAAACAAAGAAAATATATGATGAAAATTGTGAAAAGTCGAAAAGTCAGACGGTGATGTTCAATTTCTCGAAGTGCCTCGATGTATTGCGTCAACGTTTTTTTTTGTTTTTTCTCCCGGGTTTCCCGGAATCACCCGTCCCAGATTAGAATCGTTATCTGCACATCGACATTGAAAATGTTGATATTCATGTCGTTTGCTAATATTCTTTATTCTATCGAACACTTGTATGTACATATGTTCAAAATATATATTCTTGGTTTTTTACAAAAATTCTCCAATATTATGTCAAATAATTTTTCATTATTCAATGAGAATTGAAGAAGCATACAATTTTTGAAGACTAATAATCGCTATCGATCTCGTATGAATTTTTTTCGATTATCTTTCGTAGATAAATTAAATAAAAAACATTTTTTGTTATTACTTTTTTTTTATTTTTTCAAATTATTTGCTGACTTTTTACATCGAGTAAAAGTTATCGACTGGAGTTTTCTCTATCGTATCTCGAGGGATAAGCGCAGCCCCTATATTTACAACAGGGGAAACTGGTTGGTCGATAGTAACCTGGACTCCAAGTACTACGTAGTTTGAGATTACGCGCTCCTCCAACAGATGGTGCTCGACCACCCTTCACGATCGCAAAACACACGTAACGCAGATTTAGCCTCACTGCTCGCCAAAAATAAATTTAAATTAATTTTCCGTTCAATCAATTTTCATATATGCACATTTTCCCAAAATCGTGAAATTCGTTTTTTTTCTTCAAATTTCTGAAAAAAAAAATATATAAACTCCCTAAAAAGACAATATTTTACGGCTAAAACGAAAATTACTCCGCATCCATTTTTCAAGATCGAATCGCGTTATTCGTGTAAAGAAAAAATAATTCTTAATCAGAATTTAAAAAACCAATCTTTAAAAAATTACTACAAATCGGTCATCGATGAGATCTCGAGATTCTTGCACATTTTCGAAAGCTTCGTCACGAGACGTTGGTTGTATTCCAACCGCGAAAGAGTTCGATCGACCGCCGCCCCCCCTCCCGCCCCTCCTCCCCCAGTATCGCGTTCCAGGAGGCACGCCTGAGATAACGCGAATAAACAGTACCTCGAATAGTTTCTCGGATAATGAGAAAATCAATATCGTGAAACGATCAACTCGAGCTTTTTTCCCATACACACAACGCGTATATTAATATATAGGTACATAAAGGCATTATCTCGGTTACGCGAGATAGCAAATAAGACGAAATTTTCATTTTCTCATTTACCCTCATTACGTAAAATAAAATAAAACGCGTAATATCGATACGAAAGAATTTCTCAATATCGTAATATCTTACGCGTTAAGAAATTTTTCTCGACTCGCGTCTCGCATATATTGGAATCGAATCTTTGGTTTTCCGTAAGTCGAATCAACGAGCAAATATGGCCGTTCAAATTGAAAGTGCGAGAGCGACAGTCAATCAGTCGGTCGGTCGAGTCAATTCACCGCGAAAGTTTCGAGGTATAGCGCATATATAACACAAGCGGCGTTGCAAAATCGAACGAGTATGACTCTTATCGACCAGCACGCGAAAACCTCGGAGGTAATAGCCGCTGTATACCGACATATATATACATATATATTCATAAATTGTTCAATCGTGCTGCTAAATCTGAAAGAGAGTTATAGGCCCACGTTCAAGAACGATGAGATCGCTTAACGTAGAATATAGCACCGAGTGTATTACGTTTGAAAATATAACAGAGGTAAACCTTTGGACGAGATTCGATATTGCATCGTCGATACTCCCGACAATTTGACGATATTTTCATCGTCGCTTCGCGACGTCTTCGTTCTCGTCTATACACCGGATATTTCATAAGTTCCTTCGCCCTGTTGTTTATAAATTATGCGAGATTGAAACGAGACACTGCTTTTTTTTTTCAAAAATACAATTTCTTAGGATATTTTTATCTCATCAAATTTCATACATAAAAATAAAAAAAAACGATCGACAAAACAAAAACACCAACGCAAATTAATATTTTCTTTATAATTGATAGGAAATTTCATTTTCTTTTGAAAAATAAATTTATTTGTAAAAAAAAGTGAGAGGGTACATTTTTTTCTTATTATTTCGACAGTTACGTGTCATCCCGGTTATGCAGCTCGATATTGTTTCTAGGACCGTTATGTCGTTTCGCTCGATGGGCAAAAACCACTGCAGAAGAGGCGCGTCGTTCTCAGAATCTTATATACAGATATTTCTATATATATACATAATGTAAACAGCTGTGACTGTTATTGCGATCGAGCGAGCGTAATAAGTAATAAAAAAATGGTAGCGATACTTCTCGAGCGTGGAAGCGAGATAGGAAAAATCCTATTTCACGCCCTACATAAACATAAGGACGCGTATGTATTTTTCATCGTTGCAATATCGGAAAAGAAATGGAGTGAGGAAGAGACATTATTATTGGCGGACGCGACGGCATAAAGTTACTCGTAGTTTGTGGATTTAAAGTTACGAAGTGAGCTTGGCACGGGGTGTGCGAGGGAGGTAAAAATCAGTCTCGCGGTTCTTGCCAGAAAATCCGTATAGACGTATATATATATGTATATCGTCGCGTTCGGTGTCTAACGCGACAGAGACGCGTTCTCCTCGGTTCTCTCTTATCCCCGGGACACTTAGTAGCACTTACTCTTATCTTAATGACCTGGGACGCGCGGGTATAGCGTTAATGGCCTCTTAAAATTAGCGTTCGAGAGGGAGGTGGAGGGGGTAACCTTCGAAAATTTTCAGTACCGAAAAACAAAAAACAAAAGGACCAAAGCCTTTCGCCATCTATGCGCGACGAGGAGAAACATTTTTATTTACGATTGGCGCGAAGAAAAGTTTGAATAATACGATGTAGTTTTTTTTTTCGAGGTAATTCAAAGGGTTGGAAATTAATTTTGTAATAAAGGATTTTATTTACTGTCGTTTAAAAAAAATTTTTTTTGTTGATGATTTTAGTAAAATTAGTGCTTTTGTTTTTAATTCGTGGTTTTATCGAGCTTATCAGTGAGCGAACGATGAAGTCGTCTATCAACGTCGTGTATCTTCAAACGGCTGGACACGGTGCGCCCCCTTTCACTCACGCCCGCGTTTTGTATACACATTTATTCTTACGGATCGTTGATTCGGCGAGTCAACCGAGACGGTTTTGCGAGCTCTCCACTCCATTGTTTCGCCGTTCACGCTCGTTGCTCTCGTTGCGCTGTTGGGTTCAAACGGCAGCAGCAACTTCGTAATATTGGCAATGACGAGAAAGAGGAAAGGAGTCAAATAATGAGAGAGTGAGAGAGAGAGAGAGAGGTAAAAAACTTAGCGAACAGAAAAGTTACGTCAGGACGTAATTAAAACGGAAAATTGAACTGACGGAAATTGATTTTATCTGGTACATCGATATTGTCAGAAATATTTTCATAATTACGTGCTCTTTTTTTATTACTTTTATCTAACGTCGCGTAAATGTGGCATTTTCGAGAAAAAAAAAGAAGAATTATCAGATTTGATTTAATTATTGTCGTTTTAATGAATTCGATATTTTTAAAAAATTTGTTTAAAATTAAAAATCGTCGTTTAACAACGAAATTCGCAGATGGCAAAAATTATCATGACCCTACTGTTGATCTCGCTGTTACTGAACGCGGTGAGTTCCCAGACGTTTCAGTACAGTCGTGGCTGGACGAATGGAAAACGAGACAGTACGGTATTATGGAACCCATATACACCGGACGCCTGCGGTGGACTGAAACCTTTTGTCATGATATACATGAACGGCAAATGGCAGGTAAATAAAGAAAAGATAACGATAATCGATCAAAATTGTTCGATAATCCAAATTTAATCAAAAACAAAATAATCATAACTTCATTTATCGAATAATTTTCAAGACGATTATTTAACAATTTTCATTACTACATTTATATATTTGTTTTTATCAATCGGTGTTTTGATAGAAAATAAGTCGAATCGTTTGAAAATTTTCCGTTATATCACGGTAGAGATGAATATGAAATAATTCATTGTATCTCAACGCTGAGATAGGTAATTCCGAGATCCGTCGAATTTCGATCAAGCCTGCTTAATGATTTATCATTAAAAAATATCGTCGTATGAATTATCGGTGACAAATCGACGCCTCTAAAATTAGTCTCGTTTCACAGTAGACATATATATATATGTATATATGTAACACCGGAAAGTGTTCGGGCAAACGTGATGACAACCTGACAGAGAAGCGCGACAATATTGATCCCTCTCGATTCCTATTTGACATTCAAGCTAACGATATAATTCATTTTATCGAGTAACTATAATAATCTTCGTGACAATGTGAGAGCGTCGAGCGAGATGAAATTGAGTATCGAGTATTAAGCCCTTTTAGCACGAATCGATGGATTAATGTCTTCGAAGGAAGATAGTTTTATTACACCTTCATGTGTGTTCATATATATTTCAGATATTTCACACAAAAAATAATTTTTACTCCCAAAATAGAAAAATTATTTTTCGTCGCCGATCGTACTAAAATAATCTGGCTATAAATTTTATTGAAACCAAGTCGCTATTTGTTTGCAACAATCGTAATGATAAGAAATATTCTTCATTATTTTAACGATACTTTCGTCGATAAAAAGGACGAATAAAAAATTTAGTATTGATTTCTCGTGAATGATATTCAGAGATCGTCCATGTCGTGCGAAGCAATGATGAAGGCCTTGGAATCCAGTAGATCGAAACAACGGAGAAGCGTCCCGACGGAATTCCCGTTTCATCGACGACCCGTACCAACCTCGGACGACAATAATAACAATAATTATTGATACTCGCGTTAGAATTAAATGAACTGTAGCGACGTAAGGCGATGCGAATTGGCGGCGTGCATCGTCGGGCGTGCTTCCCAGTTACCACAAGCTCATCTCTCTGTCCCAATTGTACATCCACCAACGGTATTTAAACTTCTATGACGAATTATTAAAAATGAAAAATGAAAAAAAGGAAAAAAAAAACACAAAAAAAAATATTAAGAAAGCATTAACGCTATGTAACGTTTAATATTTATCATGTATTTGTATTTCATACATCCATTTCTTCTAGAATATTTATAACGATATTTTATTGTATTTTTTAGTTAAATTATTTTCGATATTGATGTATCGTTTTGTTAATTTATTGGATGACGCACAATGTCGAAGAATTTTATTGATGTGTGATCGATCGTTTTATGAATACGTGTCAGTAATTGTATAAATAAAAACGAATTATAAATCATCATCGTGAAAGAAGAGATGCAACGAAGACGCGATATGGCAACAGGAAATGATTAAATAATCGATAACAATGATATATAATTGTGCGAGACGTTAAAATGTTAATGATCCTATCTCGATGAAAACCTTGCATAAATGAATGAATTATTGCGATAACGAAAATTCCTGCGAGTCAACGCAACGGAACGCTAAAATTCTATCCAATCTACCAAATTTTAGCTTATCAGCTCTAACCGATCGTGCTAATTTCTAATAAAAACTTACTCGTTGTAAAGAAAATGTCGATCGTAATTACAGAAATTTAAATAATGATTCAAGGCACACAAGAATCCGGCAATATTGACCGAAATCTTAATCTGCCGATCAATAATCAATGATCGATCGATAATCGTTTCGGTGCTCGGGATTCATACGAAAACGACGATAATATAATCATTCGAATCTCACGAACGCGCGATCTATAAAGCGTCGACACAGATGGCACGTGAACTTCCGGATGACTTATCAATTATTTAATGCTCGTAAACCCCGTTCGTACGACGAGTGAGCGTCGCTCGAACGATTATAGACCCAACGTTGATTTTCTCGTCGCGGCGATTAGGCTTTCGTCGATTGCGCGAGAGACGCTCGCGCTGTTAATCGCGACAGCCGATGACCCCTTCTTCAATTCTACTCTTATTCAACCCCCTCCCCCTTACAATCTCACTCGTCTATTCTCCAACCCCGCGTTAATTAAGTTTTCGCCGCGGTCTAATTGGACAGCGCGCACGGGGTCTCGCGATAGATAGAGATAGATCTTTCGCTCTCTCTCTCTCTCTCTCTCTCTCTCTCTCTCTCTCTGTCTCTCCCTCTCTGTCTCGTTTCAGGACGATGTGCGGCTAACAGTGCTGAGCGCACGTGGGGATTTCCTCTGTCAACGGCAAGATGGAGTGAAACCCTGGCGAATAGAGACACCCGCTGAGTCCGAGGATTACTCTCTATAGATCTATATACATGTATAGAGACGACTTATCTCGGACTCTCTCGATTCCCTCTGTCCTCATCGTTTCATATCTTATATATATAATGTAATCTACGATTATGTGTGAGAACGTTGTAAACGCCATATCTACGTGTCAATCGATTCGATTCGTTGGATCGACTTTGATTAGACGGAGTTTTCTTCATCGAGCCAAAGATTCCAGGCTGGCAATGCTTTTTCATAAATTTTGCTGGATCGGATGGTGATATCGGTAAATCGAATTTATCGTGTTTTATACGAGGGTTTAGAATCCTGGGAAAATAATTAGGACAAGTCTGACGACTCGTGTTTAAATTTGGCGAGGGAAATAATTAATTCGATTGAAATTAGATTGATTTTTATTACCGTATTTTTTATGATAGTCGGTATCGATTTTTCGATACTTTGGGCCGAGGAGATTTTCGGCGACGGTTCTGGTATATCTGGATGCTCAGCCTGAGCTGGAAGTTTCATAACTTTGCATTGAAAATATTTTTTAGAGAGTTTTTAATTTTTGATTAAACGAAATACGAAAATTCCAGGGTAACTTTGACGAACCCGATGAAAAACTTGACGTTCCTCGAGAGAGGAAGGTGTTTAACGAAACCGAAGTAATTCGGTGTTTAACGTACGAAAAAATTATGACCCCGCAGTGTCAACGAACCTTTTTCGGGTCAGCTGAACGTCGTGTAGACGTTACGAATTAAATTTTCACGAGTGAAGATCGTGCCGCACACTTCTAAGTTCAATCAAGACTATAGAAGACACCCTGATATTCGCACCCTCTGCAACCTCGTAGTTTTTCTGCAAAAACACATTTACTCGCGCATATAAATATTCGGTTCCAAAACGTCACAGTCGTTTTCGCAGGCTGCAACGTTTCGAGTATTATGAATTTGTCATTAAACCATGTCTCGAAATACCAACCGTCATTTGCACTATAAAAATTCAAGAAAACTTTGCTATTAAAATCTATTTTTTCGAATTAATCGATAAAATATTGTTTCGCTGAAAAATCAAATATCGAAACACTTCCCTCTTTGCACAGAAAGATTTCTTTTTTTTTATAAATCAAAAACACTATTTTCGCTTTTGATAATAATAATAATGATAATTTGGATATTATAAAAATGTCGACTGATAATCAAGATGATAATAATAATAATTGGATTAATAAACGGACACCGGGTTTGATGGACCGGGATTGCAATTGCAATTGAGTCCATTGCGTCGCCACTCTCGGGGCTTCAATACACCTAGAACTTAGGCCGGCTAATCAGAAAGCAATTATCCGGCTCTCGGATCCGAGACGAAACGAGTTTAATCGCATTAAATATTGATGCGTCAGTGCGACGATGTCACGGAGCACGTGAGAGTGGAGGAGATCAACGCTAGAGTGGTTGATGTCCTATCTCTTTCTCTCTCTCACCCTCCTTTCCGTCGATTGCTACCTCGACTATGTTTATATATACGTACGTTTGTATAAGTATTGGTGGCTGTTAGTGTCGCTTGTTTAGACCATCCCGTTAGTAATACACGAGCAGGCGCGGAACCCCTCTCGCCGTTTTGTATCGTCGCTCCTCTGGGAATATAACGAGAGAGAGAGAGAGAGAGAAAGAGAACGTGTGCACGAGCGTTGACGAGAGTCCTCGGGAAAGCTATGAGACGAGCCTGACTCTCGCGTTTCAGCCCTTTGGAATCCGTGAGGATTTCGTATCAGGCAAATAGGCCCTGGAGGAGAAGAGGCGGAGAGGAAGAGAGTGAGGGATGAAAACAGGGGAGGAAAAAAAAGTATCCTAACAAAATTTCCATATCTTTCTATCTTTTCTGCTAAAAGCAACTGCATTTTTTTCTCATAATGCAATAATTATCGATTTCGTAAAAATAACGATTTTTTTACCCTGAGAATATTTAATATTTGTATTATCATTGATTAAAATTATGAAAAAAAAATTAATTAACTCAAAAGTGCATTATAAAATAGAAAAGCGAATGAGAAAGCCGCGAGAGTCGTGTGACATTGTCCAATCACGTTCTTCAAGAGAAATGCTTACTGTTTATCCGTGTGTGGGAAACATCCCTCCTACCACGACTCGTTCGCATTTGTCGTTTCGCTAAGCTCTCGTGCTCTCTCGTGATCTCGCTATCTGTCCCCTCTTATGTATATATGTTTATATATATATATATATATATTTGCCGAGGTGGGATTTTTCCCTCGGGAGTCGAACGAGCGTTCGAGCAAACACCGAGTGCTCTCCTGGTGCGTGGCAACTCGTAAGTGATTAAAGCATACGCTGCTCAACCTACATCGAAAGAATAGCGAGTCGTTTGCGAGAGGGTGGGATGGGGGTAGTAAGCTTAGGCTCGATTTTTGTTGTCGTTCTTGATTGTCGCGACGTCTCCATCGCGTAATTATCGCATTAAAAATTTATACAAAAAAATCAACTCTCATCAATTTGCATCGAAGAAAAATATTTATTTAAGATTATTTAATAATACGTAAAAAAATTCATTTCGTTTCATTTTTTATATCGAACATTTTTTTATGATTCCGGTAAATTGGACGTTCTCTCGGTAGAAAGTTTCGAAGGATTGAAAAATCTCTCGTGATCGTTTCAGGGTGAGAACGCACGGGGTGAATTCTCGTAGCGAGAAAAAAATAATTTCCTGTCGGACCGACGTGCGATAATTCGCATTGATAAAAATTTCACGCTGACACGATCTGTAATTGACGATCGTATCTGTCTATCGTCAGTAAGATAAAGATCGATCTTTTTCAATTCCGCTCGTGAACAAGAAAAAATAAAGAGAGAGAGAGAGAGAGAGAGAGAGAATAATTGTAACCACTACGACGAAGTTTGATACTCCCGCCGGCTGGAAAGTTTTCAATTAAAAAACTCGAGAGAGTGCAAAACACAAAAACAACGAATAAAATACAAGAACTTTGTATAAAGGGTAAGAAAAGAAGTAAGAACTTATAAATTGTTAAATTTTTTAACGATTTCTCGTTGTTCTCTTTCTATCGGGAAAGAAAATGCATCGCGTCTTCTATGAATATCAATCGTCGAGCGATAAAAATATCATCTGTCGTTTTCGATTAAAACTTGAATTCTTTTTGTTTCCTCCTTCTTCGTGAAACTTTCAAGTTTCTCTCAATAAGATAGAGAGAAGAGAGAGAGAGAGAGAGAGCGACGGATCGTTCGATAGAAGAGAGAAAAGCGTCGAGAGGGTGCACTGGCGTCGAGGCACCAAAACTTCCAAATGAATGTTATTAGGAACGATAGCGGGAGGAAGAGGGCGGATTAAAGGGCGGAGAGAGTACGCGGGTGGCGGAATGAGAACGTCGGACGCTCTGTATAAATACATAAATCGGGCAATCATCCTAAATGGCGCGGCACTCGACAGAACAGAAAGATCGAGAGGGTGAGAGCTCGACCGAAGGAGCGGAAGAGGGGGTGGGGGTGGATATCTTTCTCTTTTTCCTTTACCGCTCGTTCGTTTCTCCCGTACGATAAACCACATTGCTTTTTCGACCTGTCGGGCGTCTGTTGGCTGTCGTTTGTCGTCTCCTCGATCCCCCCAGCAACCCCCTGCAATCGTCGTTTCATTTTCGAAGAACAATCGCTCGGAGGAAAAAAAACATTCAAATTTCTTTGAAAAATTATAATTACAATTATTCGTATCGAGAGTACGTAATTATAATAAGATTTTTATGTTCTCATTTAATTATTTTCGAAATTTTTGTATTTAAGATATCGATTTAATCATTTACTATTTTATTTTTCAAAAATGAAAATATTTCGCTCAGGTTTTTTTTTTCTTTTAAAATCGTAACTTTTTTATCGTCGCGTTTATATGTTACATCGTAAATCGATCCGTCGATCATTCTCTCACGTGCCAATGGAACAAGATACAAAATACGTGCAAAAAAAAATCCTCCATCCCTCGTCTTTACTTTTTCGTGAGAAACCCCGATCGACATAAAAATCCAATACATGGAAGGTAATCTCGGTAATGAGGCACATCAACCTTGGCAAACGAGTTGCCTGAGAAACGAAAAGAAAAGACAAAAAAAAAACGACGTGCACACATTTTGGACTGAACGAGAACGAAAAAGACACGAGATTTCTGTTCTTACTGCGCTTTGCCCATATAACTATATATCTATATGTATGTATATACAGTTATAGAGATAGGTACGATAGCTGCGAGAACCAAAACCGCAAAACGATCGGAAATAGGTGAAGCTCTAGGCCCGCTTGTTCTTCCCTTCGCTTTAGTTCCCGGGAAGCGGTCTTCTTTACGACCAGGAAATAGACACATACGATTCTCTACGCGGCGCAACGATCCACCACTTAGAAACACATTTCGCGAAATGCGTTCGTGGTGTCTCTAATGGGCCACGAAAATTGATTCGTTCCGTTCGACCTCCTACGAAGTTGTCATTCTTCTTATATATATATATAAATTTATATTGTGGGAAACATCGAACGAAAAAAAATGATGCGTCAGGAACAAGACGCGTCTCTACGTCGTCGAAACTCGTGAAACTTTTCGTCGAGGCGTTTGAAATTGCTTGGGCCGATATCTTCGACTAAATAGAAAAACCTGCAGGTGAATACAACCGGTGATTATCGCGTCGTCGCCTGGTAAGGATGGACAACCTTACCTTATATATATATATAGCTATATGTATATAGGAAGGAAGACAATTCTCGCAAATACGAAAAAAACAAATTTCTCGAGAACGTACCTATCGTTATTATTATCCTTGTACGAGAATATAATTAACTCGATATTGCAATAAAAGATTGGTTTTTCGATAATTATTTTAATTACATCGTCAATCACGCGTCGAAAATTATATTTCTGTATTGTAGATCTTGCGTACTACGGGGAAAATATTGCTGCGTATTGGTTTTAAGTGTAGGATATCACAATGTTGTAATATCGTACGCGAGCACGATATTCAATTCGGTAATCATAAATAATGTCGCTGGGGCCGATTGGACACCGACCGCGTATGGTGTGCATGCCCAGCTGCTATGCATAAATGTAGTGTCTATATATCTATCTATATCTGTGTGTGTGTTTGTGTGTTTATTGGTATAGTCACATTCACGTAGGACGTAATTGTCGCATACATTCGCATTTGCCAGACCAGACTGGAGCTAATATTGAATTACTTTTTAATTTGCGTCTCTCTCTCTTTTTCGTTCCCTTCCATTTACGCCTACCGTGTATAGACGTAAATGTGCACAGCCTCGTACACTCTATCGAACGACGGTGCACGCGCTTATACTGTCGTGAATTATAAGCTGGTAAAGTGTTCGCTGTGTTAGAACGACGAATAACGTCGGTTGGTACAGTTATTGGCAGTTTTGCAAAATTAGTTATATTAGTTCAATTTTTATTGAGTAAAATTGATATTGATATTGATATTTAGAAATTGATGGCAATAATGCAAGATTTTTGTAATTAAAATGTAAGCAAATCGTAATTTTTTTAAATTAATTTCATAATATTGAAGGAATTATAAAATCGGAATTTAAAAAAATATTGTTCCATATGACTGTACGATGATTAACGAAAAAAAAATGATTTTTATTAATTGAAAATTACTAGGAACATTGTCGATAAAAATCGTGATAAGTGATTTGCGAGAGTTGCCAATCACTGTCGGATGGCCAATAAAGCATTCATTGTCCCACATGTGGCGTAACAATAGCTTGCGCGTGCTGGTCGCTCGCCGTTACATTGAGCAGGAGGGCTGCGGCGGTCAGGGTCTGTGTGAGTGTGATTGCCATGAGTTTTCGTACTGGTGTGCGCCCCTACGGCCAACTGGGCGGGGGTGAAAGAGAAAGAGAGGGAGAGAGAGAGAGAGTGAGAGAGAAAGGACATACATACACCAGCCACTGATGTATGATCGAGGATTAATTCCAGGGGCGTGTGGCTCGTCCTCGAGGGATCTGTTTCTCTATTATATACCCGTATAACCCAACAAGGGTTGGTGTAATCGTGTATGGACTTCATATATGACTGTCGCAGTGCACCAGCACGCGATAAATTAGCCCTTTCCATATCCCAACCCACTGTATGACCCCATGAATTCACTTGTGTGTTTTCGCCAATTATAACAGACCATCGATATCTCACGACCTTTACGAATTTACTTTATGAAACTCGTATAAAGTTAATTTTAAAAAATTATAATAATAAGTTTTTTGCTTGCTTTTTTTTACTCTTCAGGATGGATTTTATTAAAATTGAACCCGGATCTTCGAACCAAGGACGAGTCATTATCGCAACAAATATGTTTGATCACTTCTAGGATTTAGCAACTATAATGGCAGCCATGAAAAAAAAGAGTCGAGATTTTTTGTTTCTTTTGCGTTTTTTTTATTTTATTTTTATTTTTTGGAAACCGAATGACCCTAAGACCGTGTCGCGGAGATTCTCGCGTCAGCATTTCTAGATTACAGGGTTGCTTTGAGGCGAACATGTGGCACCGTGAAATCCGCTATATATGTGTGTGTCTATGTATGATTGTTACAGTTGTAACACTGTATAGTGTGCCGGACGTGCGGACCACGAAATTCCTGGATTTTCTTGATTTGACTCCGAAGCCAACAATTCACATTATTTTCTAATCAATTTTTTTCAAATCAATGAAAATATCTTTTTAAACCGAATAAAAATTATTAAATTGCTATAAAAATGACAACAAGAAAAAAAGCAGGTCATAAATTTTGAAGGTATACATTTTTTTACCCCCTCGACTGTCGTAGGTCCGTATACTTTTTCACGGTCGAAATTTGTCTCCAAATAATTGGGCGCCAGGACCGAAACCGACAGAGTGAACGAACGAGAGACAGAGAGAGAAAGAAAGATAGGCCAGCGAGTCTCTTCTCTCTGCAATTATCGGCAGTAAACGCGCGGCCACATCCGGCAAAAGGATGAGTCTTCACGACGGTAGGAAATATATATATATATATTTATATGTATGTGTGCTCGGGAGAAGTCGGTCTACGCACGACGGCAATCGTTACGAGGAAATAAAACAATTATGGGGGAAGATTCGAACAAAAAGCCCGCCGGATGTTGTTACCGGATGATCCGAGAAAGAGGAATCATCTCGGCTTCTAATTTTGAACGGATCGACACACGCGCGTTGAGTTTTTTCCCCCATTTTTTTCTTCTTATTTGCGTGTATGTTTTTTTTTAATTAATTTTTTTCCCCGATAAAAAACCCAGATTATTCTCGCTGATGCGGATGAAAGTTATTAACGAGGAAACGACAGTTGCGTTTTAGTGCAGTTCACGTGGAAGGATGTGCATTATTTTTTTGGAATTTGAAAGAACTAAAAAAACAGAAAAATTGTTTTTTTTCGATAGAACATGATTATATCATTGTTTATAATTTTTATGCTTCCTGAATATGTATAATATATACAACATTACACGTATAGGTACATAACATCACATAGCTCATTATACATTAATCTCTATATAATATATATATATATATATATTTGTTTGTTTGTTTGTTTGTTCCTGTATGTAATTGTTTATAATCGCAAACGTGTACCGGTGTTCGTGCGTGTATCTTCGTGTATTTTGTTTTTCTCTCCTTCGATGAATAATATCGTTTTTTTAAAATCTAATGTTCATAATGACGTTATGATTATAATCTGTTTCATTTTCTTTTTCATTCTATAAGCCTTCGACAATGCGTTATTCGTACTATATACAGGACACACGGTATCTCCGCTTCATTCTTTCGCCTCGTGCTTTTTTTTCCTTCACACATCACTCACATTTTCACGCAAAAAAGAAATAATAATAATAAAAATCCGTCGAAAAAAAAGAAAAGAAAAATCCTTTATCTCGAAAGAAATTGTAATTTCTCGTTAAAGGGTCACGCACACTTATCGTACAATATAGAAGAATCTTTACGCTTTATTTGTTATTTTGTCTTTTTTTTTGTTTTTTTAAATTTATTATTTACAAAGATATGCGTCGTCGCTTCGAGATGTTGATTAAGGTTTTGCGTTTCTTTCTGTGTGTCGAAAAAACAATAATTAATCCATTGAGATTTTCTTCGTTTATTTTTCAATCCAATTTTGACCGATTAATCGGAAGCGGATTGTTCATTTTTTGTGTGTAGTGTTTCTTTTTTTGTTTTCTTTCTATTTTCTCGAAACATCTCATCGAGCTCAACAAATGGGCTCGGCGAGTGGCTGGGGTGGTCCATAGGGCGATGCCCACTGGGCCACCGTGTGAGCGAGTGGCGGTGGGCCTTGTTGACCCTCTAAATTAGGCACCGAACCACCGGACGAGTGGCTCGACACGGCGCTGGGATAACCGACTTTTCCAAGCGCCTCCGCTTGAAGCGAGAGCATCAAACGATTCGTCGCTTGCCTCTCCGATTCTCTCTCCTCCGCTGTTTGTCGTCTGTAACAAAATTAAAATAAAAAAAGAATAAAAATTAGTATTCGAAAAATTTTCAAAATTCGATGTCGTTCTATTAAATATTTTTAAAAAAAGACATCGCAAACAAAGAACACAAATTGATTATAAATAAATAATTATTATTCGAGAGAAAATGAAGAATTTATCATTTATTTTTCATTATCGAGATTGAATTAATCCATGGCAAAAAAAATAAATATATTTTTGTCTTTCTAATAAAAATTCCAATGGCAAAGTCGTACTTTGTCCCATTTTCGTCTGACACGAGAGACGTACAAGACGACGTTTTGTCGCTTAAGCGAGATCCTCGTGTCAGTCAAGTGCGTACGCATGAAAAACGATTCCACATAAATGTAGGTATACCTATATATATATATATATATAAACGTATATGGTACAGGTGTCGGGAGATCGGAATAAGGGAACCGTGAGAAAGACTGAAAGCCACAGAGGAGACATTATAGGGGATGCGCCCTAGGAAGAGAAAAAAAGAAAGAGAGAGCGAGAGTGAGAGCTCATGGAACGAGAACGACTGTCGTTGTTGGGGCGGAAACCAGAAGACAAACGTAATAAAGTTAATTCGATTGAAGGGGCGTATAGAAGTGGAGAGAGAGAGAGAGAGAGGAGAGAGCGTGGGAGGGAGCAAAGCCGGAGGCTGAGAATTCTCGGCAAACGGGGGTGGAGGGTGACGTCTGTTCTTCCTCTCACAGTGATGTGCAAGTGCGCGGGGCGTTGTGGCATGCTCCTTCTCCATTATCGATAATTCGCAAAGTGCTGTAGCCCCCATGCGTCTCTCTCTCTCTTCCGCGACAACGAGAAACTTTCGTTTATCGATCGACGCGATATTGACTCGGAAAGTTTCTTGCGATTTGCATTTTTAATCAAAATTATCTGTTCCTTGAAACATCGACAAAATGTACACGATTCAATTTTTCAAAAATTCTTATCGACCTGATAATAAAAAGAAATTAAATTTCATAATTCTATAAACATTAAAAACGAACTCTTTTTTGTTTCAAATTTAAATCGATGAAAATTAATTTTTTTTATTAAAGATCGATTTGTTTTGACTATTTTATCGAAAATTATCATTTTTTATGTATCTTAAAATATTTCTCAAAAATCATTGGAAACGTTCAGTTTCATTTCGATGCCGAACAGCAATGCTACTACTGCTTCCGGTTTATTTTCTTGGAGTTGATCGGTGATCTGTGTAAAATACGTAACGGTGAAACAAAGTGTGCGAAATGTTACGAGAATCGACACACGTTTATAACTATATATATATATATATATATATATATATATATATATATATATATATATATATATATATATTTGTTACGTTCCTGTGTCTATTCGCGTGTGTGTATTCGCACGAACACTTTATCGAGTGGTATGCACCTGCGCCGAAGTGAAAGACCTTACGCGCCAGCGCAAAAGGTGAATTCGAGGCGTGGCGAGAGAACTCCGAAGTAAAACCGTGAAAGGAGGAACGCGAATCACGACGCGTTGAAGTTTATCTCTCGTTTCTCGCCTCGGTGCAGAGACCCCGCTTGTATATCCACCACCATCACAGTCGCGGACTTGCGCATCGGGTTTCCCCTACCCCCCGGGCAACACCGACGAACTAGGAGCGAGAGGGTGGGAGAGAGAAAGAAAGAAAAAAGAGAGAGGGTTGCAACATTTTCTTAGGCATTTATATTAGAGTGCAAATCGTTGAAAACGCGGGTAAATGAACGCTTTCCGCGATTAAATCGAGACTCCTGGTGCGCGTTTTGAACACACCGACGTTAGAAATTCATTTCTCGGTTAACGAACGAATCGCAAGCGATTTATTTCGCTGTTTCGCGATGATCAAATCGTCTTGTCTCTTGGCACCTTAAGTTCCATTAGCGATCATATTCGCGCAACGACGTTTAATTAAAATATCAAGACTACTTTCGATCGTAAAATATTTCCCGTTATTATTATCGTGTCGATGAGGACTTTAATTGTCGACTCACGATAAAGATAAAACATCGGTTGCCACGAGAACTTATTGATCCATTTTAATCGACGCTTGGAATTGTAATTAAGGATCGCGAATGTTTTTCATTTTATTGCTCAATTTTCTCGGACATTAATTATGATCGATTGATTAAAATTATTTCTTCGTATCAAAAAAAAAATACAAATTTTCATAAATAGCATTGGAAAAAAGAATCTTTTCGCGTTTTCGTTCCAAAATACGTCGTCACGACGAAAATAATAATAAGATGCGAGAGAACGAAAAAATTACAAACAAAAAATATCAATATAAAAAAACAGCACGAGGACGAAGAGAAATTAAGTAAAAACAGCCAAGTCCGAGAAACGAGTGTTACGAAAAGTAGTGAGAATCGACGAATTCGCACACGACGACTTTTCTCATACACGTGTATATGGATGTTTAATGCGCGTTCTGTGTCTCTGACTTCTTTCAATATCCTCGTTTCCGTATTTGCCCTCGTGTTTGTGAACGTCCGCGCGCACGAGGTTTCGGTCCAATTTCGACGTTTTCCAAGACCGATCATTAGGGCAAACTGGTTCTTCGAGAGACGGTGGCTCGTACTATATATATATAAATATCTATATATCTCTATATGTATGTATATATACACATAAAGAAGATTTTAAAGAGGATCACGAGAAGACCGGTGGCGTTCTCAGCGTCGTGTCTCTTTTCGAATTACGGATCCAAATTTTTTTTTTTTTGTTGTTGTCTTCTACGTTATAGATCGCGGTTAATTTTTTTGTATGTACACATATACACGTTTTACCCAAAAGTGATTTGACCATACAGAAATCATTTTTTTCCCTTTAAATATGAAAGAGAGAGAGAGAACTTCCTGTAATTGCGACCGGATTCTCGACCATAACCCTCGTTGTTGTTTTTTTTTCTCACTCACCGCCGCTACCTGTTTTAATTCACGTTCTATCATCCTCATTCAGTGTCGGATCTCGGGAAAAAAATAAATGACGAAAAAAAAAAAAAAAAAAAAAAAAAAACACCAAGAAACATCTCACACATAAATAGATTCGTCCGGTCCATCACGAAAACCTCGGACGGTTCACTGTCCCCGGGTACGTTATAATGATATTTGTAAAGAAAAGGATCAAAGAAACAAAACAACCGAAGAAGAATATATATAAAAAAAACACCGATCTCGAGTAATATAATAACGAGCGTCTCTAATTCCGAGAGAAGTGTGTAGCCGAAAGATTTCTAAGCGCGGTAGCAACGATACTCTGGGTGAGGAGAGGCTGTGCGTGCGCGACTCAAACGGTGCCCTCCTCTTCCAGATATTTTTTGTAATTTTTTTGTTCCTTCTTCTTTTCGGTTGATCCGCGAGTTTGTTCCGAGAATCGTATTAGAAACCTCGTTAGACACCGACGAATTAGACGCTCTCGTGCCTCTCTAGCGATACCTGCGATACGTGAGGATACACGTGTGTAATAATAAGCGAGGCTATAAACACGGCTTATCTAGCTTCTTTCTGCTTTTTTTTGTTCGCCCCCCTTGCACGATTCTACGTACGAACTGGAGCACAAAATTTTAGAAATCACCGATCGTCCCGTATCGGGAGTTCATAGCGCACGATATTTCCTACGAACGTTCGATTCCACGAGGTTGAAAATAAAAATAAAAAGCAACATACAAAATAAAACATCAACCGGAGGAGATTATTAATTTTATAAAAGTTCTGTTTAATTAAGCAATAAATTTAAAAAAAAACACGAAAACAAAACAAACTCGTTATTAATCGATCGTTCGTTCGTACATAAATGATCGAATAATTAGTATCATTACGATATTAATATTATCGTTTAATTACATTGACCCTTGTTGTACACGCCGTTTCATCCCCACCCCCTCCACCCCACCCCCCCTCATCGGTAGTCACGGCATGCCCGTCTCACCGATCATTACAGCCCCGTTGACTACGCCATTGCGCAGCGAGTGACACGAGCGTCGCGATACGCCCCTGCGAGTAATTAACGCGGTTAGTAATTAATAATTGAGAGCGCTGTGCCGATTACATTTTCTCCCTGGTCCTCGCTCTCGACGAGACCTCTCGCCGGTGAACCGCCATCCGTGCAACCCGCAGAGTTCCCCACCGTGTCGTACACATCCCTCGCTCGCTCTACCCGTCCTCTCTAAAACTCGCCCCCAGCCCCTTCGTTCCACTTCGTCGTCTCCGTTTCCCATCTCGTTTTATACCTTCTCCCCCCTCCCCCTGCCCCTCCCCCACCCCATGTCGCTATAATCATCGGTCTATCGCTCTTTCCTCCCTTTTCATCCGCGTTCGCGAACATCGGACCGACGTATATATAGCCCTTATCATTATACACCTGCGATTTCGTCCAATTCCGGGAGCGATGGAGTTTGCCGCAATTACGCGTCTGGATGGACGAGTTGAAGGGAACGTGAAATGGAGGAGGAGAGGTCTTTAGGTATATGTATATATATATATATATATATACACGTAGGTATATGCTCGTGTACGTCAATTGCATTTGCAAATAATCGACTGTTACCCGATAGAATTCGACAGATATATATAGGAATATATCTAGGTTTTCCATGTTAACGATTAAAGAGTAATTTGTCCAATTTCATCGATAAGTTTCGAGATAAAAGTGACCGATAATGTCGATTATTGTCAACGAATTTCCAATCGACAATTATCGGCGAATATTCGTCGATAATTCCATATATAAACCAACGTATACATGAACTATATAGTTGGTTGGAACGAGAACGATACAGAGATGACGATAAATCTTTTAGATCGAGTGAATAATTTAACGTTACTCGCCAGGATCAATTTTAATGCATTTCCCTGAATATTCAAAATAATATAATTTAGCGAATAATTATCGAACAACATATGTGACGACTGACGTTGAATATTCTCAAAATAAACCGCAGGTGGTCGAGTGTCTCTACGTGTAATTCCATAAAATTAACCGACAGGAAAATCATTTCCAACGACGGTATTCTCGCACGGTTTGTGATGAAATAAGATGATAACAAAATAAATAAGGTACATGAGATATGTCGCGTAATTATTTATATAAGGCACAGCCCCCTCGATACGTAAAAGTATAGAAATATAGATTTGAACCGCCCGCCTCTTAGCTGCTCGATGCGAGGGCATGCGCGCGCACCCGTGCGTCTGAACGTACCCGAAAAAAGACGTCCCCAACAGAGGGCGCTTTTCGATAGTTTGTCCGGCAAGTTTTTAAGCATGTTTCGACGCTTCTCTCTATCATTTTCTTTTCCTCTTTCTCGCACGATACACAAATGTGCGAATGCCTCGACGCGAGTTAACGTCGTTGCAACGAAGAGGCCGCCACGAGTCTCGCTCCTCGAAATCGTGTACCGGGCCGAGTTTACGAGGGTGCTCGTACACAGGGGGTTGATGAATGTTTAACGAGCCGAGTAGCGACACCGACACGAGGCCGAAATATAGCGAGGAAGAGAAAAGCGAGAGGTTAAAACGCGATCTTTCTCGCTGAATATATATTCGCGCGTTCTATCGCTGGTAGGAGGAGATCGATGGCGATTCAAACGGTGGATTTCGAATGTTTGACAGTTTAAAAGCCAAGGAGCCTTCGGTTCGGGGTCTCCGAACGACTGAAACGGCAGGAGTCAAAGAGCGAGGGTATTGGGATGAAACGTTTTGGTATTGGGTGTGCGAGCTATTTTACTTGTGTGCCTGTCTAGATGTGTGTGTGTGTGTGTGTGTGTGTGTGTGTGTGTGTGTGTGTGTGTGTGTGTGTCGACGATATCCTCTTGCGTCGTTGTGTAAAACGGCAAGAGCAGAACCAGAAGCGCGAGCGACGGAGCCGCGAGGGAGCAACGCGGCGCCGTTGGGGGAGGGTTAGAGACTACATTATGTACGGGACAGGGCTAAGCTGTTAGGTATCTGAATTATTGAAACCGAGTTATCTCGTCCGTGTGCCTATACCGGTCATCTTGTTATTTTGTTCTCTCTCCCTCCCTCTATCTCTTTCGGTCTCTTTGTCTCTCGCTCTCTCGTACGGACGCATCACTTTTCTTTGGCTCGAGTCACTTTACACTCTGCACTCTTTCGAGTATAAATTATCGTGTTACATTTTTATAAATATTTTATTAGGGTTAAATCGAGGCTTCATTAATAATAATGATAATAAATTTATATATAAGAGAGTGATAATAATTATTATTATTATTA
Organism: Netelia inedita; assembly: GCA_964017225.1. Lineage (NCBI taxonomy): Eukaryota > Metazoa > Arthropoda > Insecta > Hymenoptera > Ichneumonidae > Netelia > Netelia inedita. Next base: position 4,158,200 of record OZ024920.1, on the reverse strand, counting down.
TCATCACTGTTTCGTTAATAAATTTTCTTGCTAGTAGTTTGTTTCGTTAGTAAATAATTGTCGTTTTTTCTCCATCAATTTTGGAAGCGATTACATTTGATTAAATACTAAAACGGCACGAAGCCGTAAATCTATTCAAAATTGATGATTCATTTTTTTTTCTCTCGGCGTCTCGGTGAAAGAATTCGAAAAATTCGTTGACAAAAAACTAAAAGGAGTCTTGTCTTGTTTGTCGAAGCGTGAATATGTTGGCGCGCGCGCCATTTGACGACATTTCGTCAGGGAGAGTTTTTAGTGTGTGTTTCTGATGAGTCATCCGGCCCTCATCAGACGGAGATCCTCGAACTCTCACGCCGGTGTCTGACTCTCTATCTTTCTCTCTCCCCCCCCCCCCTCTCTCACTTTGTCGTTGACACTCTCGGATAATCCGGATATTAGTCGTTGACTCTCGCTCTGCCGCGCATTAGCGACAGGTTCCTTCGTCTAGCTATACATATAGATATAAATGTGTCTGTGTGTGTGGGTTTAGTCCTTGCAGGTATTTTCGGGGCTGCATAATATATTTCAAGTGGACAAGGCAGGATATCGTTTCGTCGAAGACTCGGGCACTTTTTTTCCTCCAACTTCCCCCTTATCCGCCTTATCGTACCTAAATACCCTTAAGGGCGTTTTTTTTCGGAATAGTGCAGCGTCGTCAACGAGAATCATCCTCGTAATAGCCTCGAGTAACACAACCTAAGATTCTTAACAAAAATTCTTCAGGCAAAAATCTCGACTGAAATTCTTGACCTTTTTTTTAGACCTCGACACGAGTCAATCGAATAAAAATTCATTTGTAATCATTTTGTAAGAAAATAATTATCGCGAACCGAACACAAGAATATTGGATTTATTTATTATTGAAATTTTTTTTATTTTTTGTTCGATGGTCGAATAAAATTCGTCGTGTGACGAGTGGAAAATATTTTCATCGTTGTAATCGGACGCGTCTCGCGACGAATCGCCAAAGTCCTTTCGAAGTCGTCGGTTGATCGAACGACGCACGAAAAACGATTTTCTTTTTTTCCCTTTTTATTCTTTTGGTACCATTTACTCGCGTTATCTTTATATAGAAAACGAGGCGACGGATCCTCGAAAGGAGTCACTCTCTGTTAGCCACTGTCTTGCTTCTGGTGTCACCGAAATTTTTTTTTGTATTTTCAATGTTCTCTTTTTTTGGAAGTCTTTTTTTTCTCGAACTACGTTGGCGGCGAGAGAGCGTCTCGTCGCCGAGAGTTATCCTTCAAGAATGTCCACGTAGTGGCGTCTCGCCGCTCGGACGCCCCCGGCGGGGACCAAGCACGAGACCTCTACCCGACTTTCTTATCTAAATGACGTGTTTTCGTTATGTCTTATCTTGAAGAGACTCGGACGAGAGAGAGGGAGAGAGAGAGATACGATGAAAATAAAACACAAACAAAAATAAGACAGAGACAGAAACAAAATTCCCAATGGAAAAAAGTGCGCGATAAATTAAAAAAAAAAAGAGCAAACGTTCATTTCGATTAATTCAAAATTATATTATCGAGATGAAAATTTTGACGAAATAAATCTATTATTATCGGTAAATTAAACGACTTTAAGTAAGAACATACGAAAAAAAGGCTTAATAAATATAAAAGATAAGTCGAAAATGTTTCGAGAAATTTCGGCAAAAAATCGAATTAATCTTCGACTTTTATTTTATTTTCAAACCTTTCTTATACATATTTTGTTTCTAGGCAGAATTTTCCCCATCGAGAATCGTATACTGTCATCGCGTAAATTTGACCCTGTTATCATCTCGTCGCGACGTTAAACGACTGACTCTCTATTAACATACCGAGAACACCGTGACAGGTTTTTCAGCCTGTTATCATCGTCTCTGTCGATCTCGGACGATCTTGCATTCTTGATCTCTGTCGCACGTTGGTCGAGCTCCTAGAGACAACGCGCGCCTCCGCTCACAATTCTCCGTCCTTCTATCAACCAATATCTTTTTCCTTTCTCGTTCGTAGAGCACGAGAAACACGACAATCACTCTCCACTCTATCTCCCTTCTCTCTCTCTCTCTCTCTCTCTCTCTCTCTCTCTCTTCTCATCTCCCTCTCTATCTCATTCTTCTCGTATCGATAGATACCTTTATATATATATACATATATACATAGCTTATAGAGTATAAAATATACAACGTTTTCTATTTATGTTAAGTATGCAGTTAAACACGGGCTATTAAGTCTGAAATGACAAGTCTGGTTAAGAAAGAATGAATATTCGATGTCCCATAGGTATGGAATATAACAGACCCGTTACCGACGCTTGTTAACACTCGCTCGTTGTGCCATGTAGTTATTTTAATATTGTTTTCCGAGTTAAATATGCGCAAATCACCGCTCGATTGTCCGTCGCTGACAAACTAGTTGTTCTAATCACACGTTTGTACCGACAGCCGTTTGGTTTAATGATAAATTGTACATGAACAAAAAATCAAATGTAAATAATAATATTCGATCGAACATTACTACTCACCTCCATTTCGTTCGTCTATTCTGGAACCACGTTTTTACTTGGGCGTCCGTCATTTTTAGTGATTTAGCGAGTGCCGCTCTTTCCGCCGATGCCAGGTACTTTTGTTTGTGAAAACGTTTCTCAAGCTCGGCTATCTGGAGCCTCGTGAAACTCGTTCGTGGCTTCTTTCGCTTAGGCGGCGTTCTGTTCTGATAAGGATGCCCGATTCGCCTTGGAAACGCTCCGGCTACTGCGAGAGAGAAAAACAAAACAAAAATATCAATTTATCAAGTTTTATTTAATAACGATTTTTTGTTTATGATTATAAAAATTTATCGGCCGTGAATTATGTTAAAATGATTCGATATAAAATAACTGGCTAATTATTTTGTATAAATTTGTAAAATTCGACGACGAAGATTCCTGCTTGAAGAATGTTAAAATGGAGAAAAGATTCGATATACGATATGGTAGAGCTTCGGAGCTTAGTAAAACTTTATAACGTTGTATCGTCAGGTCTACATCGTTGCTCGTAGTACCTATTCCGCGTAAAATATTCGTAGATAATGAAATTTCACGTTCGACAGCGACCCCACAGGACGTGGCATGAGGGCGGGGGGTCGAATAACCGTCGTGTAATTATCGTAAAGGATAAAAGAGCCATCGGGCGAATATCGGCCATTATCTCTCGACGTGCTCTTGTACCATCTTCCTCTCTTTGTATTCTCGCATGCCCTCGACATTATGTTGAATAAACGGCGTACTAGATCGTCCATCGGCCGCCCCCCCCCCAAAACACGTAAATTAAATTTTCTATAAAAATTCTAACAAATAAAATTTATTATTTAAATGACCATTTATAATATATGGGAATCGTTCGATAAGATTTTTTCTAAATTGTTCGCCCCGAACAACGCCACTACGTCCGCATCGTCCATTCTCTCCGCCATATCTCCATCCGGGTACTATCTAATTCCCTCTCTCGCGTCCTTCATCCCCTTGACTCACGATGGTCTTTGGCCTCCTCGTACAGATCACAACTTCCCTCTGAAGCATCTCACCGCGCTATAACGCTCTACGACCCTCTCCTTTCGTTGTTCAAGGCTCGGCTGAAACTCCTTCGGCGGTGAATATAACTTTAGCCGCACTTGGTTTTGATAGGACTCGTACTTAACTAAACCCTGAAACACCGAGGCGAATGAGCGGAGGGTCTTATATACGTGTATACACGTATATATACATATATATCTTGGTTCCTTGAGCACAAGGCGCGCAGTCGCGCGGGCGCGCGTTTTAGCCTTTAACAGCGGCAAAACGTGTCTGTGAGCTGTTCTCGCGGCAAAACACTTGCGTCACTCCCTTATTAGGACGATAATCTCTCTTGTACCGGCCATTACGCCCGTTATATTATCATGCTCGTAACCCCATTCGCCCGTGTATAATTCATTCGTAATTACTTTTCGTATATATCCACTCTATAACCGGACCGGCGGACGGCAGGCATGACTCTCGATGGAAATCCATTGCCATTCCCATACCCGCGCTGCACATGGTGCACTCGGTGGGCTTTTGCACGAGTGCGCGCCATCTCGCGTACGAATGATGAGCCAACGATACGGGACGCTCCTACTCGCTCGTCACGGACAAACGCAAGAAGTTACGCGATGAATCATCCCGTTTATATACCGTATTATCCATCATTTCTTGCGAATTATATCAGAATCTCGTTATTTCGCGGGATTATACGGCTCGTACGCGATCGGCGTTCGATAATAACACGCTTCGTACGAGCGTCCAGGGATAGAGGTTGGACGAACACGAGCGCCGCCCGGCGATGAAAAAGTGTACTAAGCTCTGAAAACCCGTACTAGGTAGCGCGCTCGGCGTTTCAGTGGAACGAACGTAGCGAAGCTTGCGCAGACTCGAGTGCCGCCTAGTGGTGAAAACCTGTACTAGGCGGCGCTCCCTGCCTTCTTTTCAATTAGCACGTTTCAGTTAACCACGCTACGGGATAAGAAGAACTTGACGAGAGACGATATAGGTAAATTTGCGCGTTTACGAGAAAATCGCACGTTTTATTCGTGAATTTTGTGATTAGCGGTGGAAAGAGATCGTAAGAAAGAATCTCTGATGTACGTCCCGTCACTCGTTATTTTATATTATCCGCCTATTTCTCGTGAATTACGTCGCTATACCTCGTTTATTCGACGGACTTATACGGGATCGTAATAAGTATGCCCGCTCGAAATGGAGCCATAAACGGACGGAAAAGCGCGTGACATTCTCGCATAACGTTGTATAATAAGCGATTCGCTATTTCTTTTTTTTTCTTTCAATTTTTATTTTCTCGTTATTTCTCTTTTTCTCAATTCTCTCGTGCTTTTGCGGAACCACGATGAGGTCGTTGATTCTTGTTTGGTTAACCGCTTCATGGGGGCTGTTTGGTGTGCTGAAGCGAGGTGGCGTGACTGACGGAGCGAACGAGAAGTATCGTACTTTGAGAACTTTTAGGTGCCATTTCTCGTCACCGATAGGGAGAACAAACACGATGCTCGCTTGACGGGCGAACGTTTGGTTAAAAAAATTAATAAATAAGTTACTGTTATTATAATTAATCTTATAATTAATAGTTAAATTAATTAATGTTATTATCAATTATAATAACATACTGTTTTTATTTTGAACACATCGTTTCTTGACAATTCGAGGTTTCAGGGATTTTATCGTCTCTTAATCGCACCTCGAGTATCACACTGGAACGATCGTTTTCACCGAAATTTCGGAATGTGCATGCGAATATTCGTGGCTTACTATGACTTGTATATCGATTTTTTTGCACGTCCTTTCCAATCTTGCGACAGGGAACAAGACCTGAGAAGGGGCTGAAACGTCGCACCCTGCGACACACGACTCTCGCTATATGCAGAGAGAAAGAGAGAGAGAGTATAATATCCCGGCGAGCCTCTCGTCGTAATTCCGCATTATACGTCACGAGTTACACCCCCCGCGAGCACCGGCGGAGTGGCGCGAGAGAGACTCACCCTCGTATATATACATATATTCGAGCTTGGTAAACCGCCGGGTGGGGTTGGCGTGTCTAACGACACTCTGGCGACCGAAACTCTCGTCGACTACGACGACGACCACCACTACCACCACCCCTGCTGCGCTTTATATATCGGAGAACGAAGCGACTCGACCACGGTGTGAGAGAAAAGAATTGTTACGAGCTTAAAGTCTCGTATTTTGTCGTTTTTTGGTATTCTTTTTCATCTGAACGGCTTGCGGACAACTTTGATAAAAAATACGATGAAGCGACTTGTTTCTCATTTCGCGAACGAACTTTATAAATTTTATAACTTTCGATGCGGTGGTCAAACGGTGGTTTGTTCAAAAGTTGCGTCGGTCAAGTATTCTTCTCACAAATGGCGTTGCGCGATAATCTTTTTCACATTCAAAGCGTCGCGATTGGTCGTTACAAAATGGCCGTCCGAAACGTTTTGCAGCCTAACCTCGCGATTCTAAAGATCCATTACAGCTGAGACTACGCTGGATGACACTGACGGCAGTCGATAAATTACTCCCCTGGAACTTTGTTCCTCGATCAAAACTTACCCATCCGTTACAACGAGGTTGGAATCAAAATGGCGGCTCGAGTCGGGAGTTTTAGGTATTACATGAAGGGGGTGAGACGCGAAGGACCCTTGCATAAAATGGATGAGAAACGTCGCGCGACGTTCTGATAACGCGAGAGAAACGAGAGACAGACACGGAAACTAGGGGGATGAAAGAGGGAGAAGCTGATGGGAGCTGTTCAGTTTCGTTTCGTTCCTTCTGTGAAAATTTGTACCTATACGCAAACTCGTATAAAAGTACGGAACATAGCGTGGGTACACGCGAGATTGCATACGCGGACATTGTGGAGGACACGTTCGATGAAGGACGAGCGCGAACGAGACACACAAAAGAGAATCGCATCTGCATGTTCGGTCACGAAGTGAAGGACTGGAGGGGAGGGGGAGGGGGTCGGTGGTGGTAAACGTGGAAGGGGCGAACAGAAGAGACGAGAAGAGAAGAGAAGAGAAGAGACACGAAAGGACGAGAAGGAGAAGCGCCTCGGGGGCTGACGGCTGAGAGCGCGGGGGTGGTCGTAAAAACAAGATGGCGGAGGTCGTAGAAGCCGCAAAATGGCCGGTATAAATAAACGAGCCGTGGCGTGTGCGGTATCGCGAAGAGAGCGACGGCTACGAGCCGGAGAAGCAGCCGCGCAGCGTCAAGCTGCCGAGAGGCTAAAGCTGTTCTCTCTCTCTCTCTCTCTGCCTCTCTCTGCCTCTCTCTTTCTCTCTCTTTCTTTCACGAGAATCGTGATGCTGCGACCAAGGGTCCATGTCTACGTTGCTCGGGAAACTTTTGTCCCTCGGGTTAACTTCTTCGTCGAGGACGCGAGCTTCGATGTTCAACGAGATGCGATACGCGAAAATAGCTCTATATATTTTCTTATACGTAATATGTATTATATTTTCTACGCCCTTATGTGCATATATATACCTATATATTTCTTTTTGGTGAATTTTTCATGTGTGTGTTGTAACGCGCTATATAGATTAAAGTCAAGTCCCATGGGCCATCGGCCAATGACGAAGACTCTTTTCATCTCGCCACACTTATATTCTATCCCTCGCTCTCTTTCTCTCTCGTAGACGACGGAGATTGCAATCTCAACTATGTCGCACGGTATACGTTGATTATTTAAGAGGTCCGGGGATGTTTGATTAAAAATTTAACGATAAGGCGGAACACGTGTGAGACTGCGGACTCGGTGTAACGATTTTACTCGAGCTATTATTCAGCCCATGACTTTGTCGGGGTTGATAAGACACGATAGTTAATTGATAACATTGTTTTATTTCGTTTTCACACGATCCGTGTTCCAGGAATTCTACCGACAAAAAGTTGAGAAATAATTACCTAAGTCGGACGTTATAAACTTTAATTTCCAATTTTATATCAAATACAATATTTTCCACATATTTTTCATCAATTTCCGATTTTTTATTGATTTGAATTTAAAATCGATTAAATTTGATGAATATTTTCAAACCGATGGAAATTCGAAAATATCGCTTCGTTGGATTTTGCCCGAGATGAAATGAGAAGTGCACTCTGTTGCCTCTCGTAATTGTACGATTCGTCTGACCCACTGAGCTTGAGACATAACCTTTGTCTGCACTGACAGCGCAAAGAGAAAGAGAAAGATCAAGTAAGAAAGAAAAGAGAGAGAGAGAGAGAGAGAGAGAGGCTCGAAAAATCTCTTAGCTAAAAGTGAGTCAGGTCGGTCGACGACGGTGATTCCAATGATGCAACGTTTTCCCTGCCCTCGAGGGACCCGAGAGCGTCTAATATCTGTGACACCGCTAGAGAAAGTCATTATTTCGCTTGCGCGCTCACGTTCACCCGCGGTAATGGAGATTGTGGCCTTCAAAGTAAATTGTTTTCTGCGAGGTTTACCAATATATATATAGCTATATAGATTACATATATAATAATATAATATATCGAGCGAGCGCGGGTGCGAGTATCTCGGCAGTGGCAGTGGACCCTCTGCAAGAATCTCTTTACTCTCGTCTATTTTACACACAGACTCACAAATACACACCTAGGTCCTCGTTGTCGTGACACGGCCTTCCATTAGAAAGAGACAAAGGACAGAAAAAGGGGAACGATTCTCGTGTCGCTTTTGCGAACAAACGTGCACTTTTCTACGGTCGACCGTGTAGTACAACGCAGTTTCCGAAACTGTGCCGAAGACGTAATTATATATTAACGTCTCCATTCACCGCTTTTATGAAAGGATACGCGCGTTTATTATTATTTAAAAAAAAAATAAGATGAATTTTTATACGACTCAAGGATAATGCGAAATCTGAAATATATATCGCGTTGATTCTCTAATTATTTCGTATTATACGAAGGAATTTTAATGCGGGGTGACCTTGCGTTCGTCGTTAGAAATATTATACAGCTGAATCGTTTTCTTTTTTTTTTTGTAATTCATGCAAATGTGAGAACCTTTGATGACCTCCTCGATGCAAAATGGCGGATTTGTACCCCCGAAATAGTTGAAAATCAATATGGAGAACGGTTTGACAAAATTTAAGTAGAAAATCCTTCAATGGTCAGACGAGCTTTATTCCCAGAAATTTTCAAACCCCCGTCGAACCAAACGATCGAATAAATTTATCGTTTTATCTCACCGAATCGAATATAAAATTGAACGCGACTCTCGCGTGACAAATTATTATTTTTTTCTTTTTACAAATAACTATTTATTTTTCTAAGTTCAAGAAAACTTGTATTCTTACTTCGTTGTTTTCATTCAAGTCGAGTGGAATTGTCACGTTAATAGACGCGTATTCGCGCGAAACAACACGTACTGAGCGGAAGTCTATGCATAAATGCGAATAGCAATAAGCACGAAGAGCCACCCCGTATATCGCCCGACGGCGAAAAAAAAAACTTCCTCCTCTCGTCGTGGTATTAATCGTGAAAACAGGATGCCTCGTATTTTCCGCCCACTTGACTCATATTTCACAACTCTGACACGACAGACAGAGTTAACACGTGAGAGGTTATATTTCTCAACCCCCACCCTCTTTTTCCCACCCCCTCTCACACTCTTCGTCTCTCTCTCTCTCTCTCTCGTTTCCATGCATTCGCAGTGGCATGTTTAAAACGTCGTCGTACACGGTTGAAAGGTTCGTTGCGGAGTGACGAACGCGCGCATGCATCGACAAAAAAAAATGAAAAAATAAACAAACAAGAAAAAACGCACGCACACGACACGCGTGCAGGTGAGTCAATCGTTTCGGGAAATTTACAAAAATACCTAACGCTTTGCGTATCCTCGCGAGCAAACGCTAGTAAATGGTAACAAAAAGAAAAACAACGGAGTAACGCGAATTGCACGATCGTTAGACAATCGTCGAAGAAAGGATAGAACTATAGCAAGAACAACCGTACAACGAAACGAGAACGAAAAGAAGTGAGAGAGAGAGAGAGAGAGAGGGAAAAAGAACGAAACAGAAGGTGGAAGAGCGGGCGTATAATTTGTAACAGCTATCTTATCCCAGCTTGAAATCTTTACGAGAATGAAGAAAAAGAAGGTAGGACCGTGTGTACGAGCGCGAGATGGCGCTGGTGCGCGGAGCATTTCAAAGCTTTCGCAGTTGTGTTTTACGTTATCGTGTGTTTCCCCTCCTATACAATTTTACAGTCGTATGGCAAGGGCTGTTCATACACTGGGCTCAAACTCATACATACATACATACACACACACACACATAAATATATATATATGAATGTAGGATAATGCCAAGACTCGTAAGCAGAAACTTCAATACAACTCTCGCTCGCGGTAATTGAACGGACGTAGATATAGTACTGAAAACCGGCGTATAACTACGTACACACGATATATGAGGCTCGGAAGCAGCGGCTTCACGTTTCTCTCCATGAATTTTGCCCGTTCAAAGCCACGATTCGTAGAAAGCATACACATTTCGCTCTATAAAATTACCTTACAGCCCAGGTACGCTCCCTCGGTGCTGTTTTATACATATATACGTAAATATGTGTGTATATATATGTAGGTATGTATAGTTATGTAAAAGAGCCGAGAGGGAGAGACACCATCTTCGCGGAGCCCTCCTGTGCTTCGCCGCTTTCCGTATGCCACCGTTTAGCGCGTTCTTACATATATATATATATATATATATATACAACTGTATATCTATGTATAACTATATAAATACGTAGGAAAGGTTTGCCCAAGGTACTTCGAATCTGTTTTCGAAATAGCGCTTGGTTTATAGGGCGGTGAGCAATGTGGCGTTTTGGTACGATCGCCTATTTGTTCGAGCGGCATTGCCGCCATTTTGTCATTGAGATCTTTTTTGGGAAATTGATAAAAAAAGCAAAAATAATCAAAAAAAATTAATTTTGTTTAATCGATGTGTTTGTTTTTCAATTAAATTAATTGGCGTAATTTAGGTGCATTGCGATCGCGAATGGGAGATGAGCTGTAGAGAAATAAGGGCGCGATCATTTTTCAAACTGTCGTAACTCGATAGAAACAACCCTCGACAGAAGGCGCGACGTAGCGGGCCGAGGGATGACGAGGAAGTGAAAAAAGCGTATGCATGATATATATATGTATATGTGGAGCTACCCTTGTGGTACAGCGTGGCAAGAGAGCGAGAGATATAGACGCGTTCTCGAACGATCGTACCGATCTCTTCTCGCGCGCGCACCGGTGCCTTACATTATCGATATTACGAGGCGTCGATAAAAAATCGCATAAAATTAAACAAACCCCACGTGCTCTCGATAAAATTCACCTTATCTCCTTACACCCCTTAGCTCGTGGCGCGATATTATACGAGTACGCTGCTTCTCGCCCACCCTTGCCAAACTCCACTAGAAACACAGCGACGCTCAACTACGGTTTCGTAATTTTCTAAAAAGGAATATTCCTTTTCTCGCTCGTAAATTATATTTTCGATTCGAATCGACGAGGATCGTAACAATCGGGAATAAACAATTAAACCCGACCACAACGAGGTCCCCGATGTATTGCAAAATAAATATTATAAAAAAAATACGAATTTCATAATTATTTTAATTGTACCAAAAATTAATTAATTTTTTTATCAGTTGAAAGTTGGCAATTTCCATGTTAGATTTATTTGCGTACCATGGGACGTACAATTGTGCTTTAAATATTCGTTTGTCGCGGTCGAACCCCTTGCGACCCTTAACGTAAAATCCGCTTTCATCCCTTCTTGTTTACCATCGTAGAAGCCAAAACCACACGAGGCGAACAATAATTCTCGCGTCTACATATCCACCACGATAATTAAGACAGCGAGAATCTCAGTCATTCATGATAATTAATGAACATAAGCTCTCGCATCGCATCTCGCCTATGAATATTTACCCCCCTCCCCCATCTGCAGTCTTTAATTAACACCCCGCTGCTCCTGGGAAGCTTAAAATTTCACGCAAAGATCAGGTGGTAAAAGCTCGTCGGAGCCAAAGCTCCGATATATTCGTGTACGTACAAGCTCCGTAGCAAAAGTGAGATTGAAAAAGGTTTTCGTTTTAAGGCAAACGAGAGCTTTTACTCTTCGCGAACAGGGCAAATCGTCTGCTACATTTCCTATCTATATGCGTTTGCGTGTTCTCCCTTTTTATTTTTTCTTCTTTTTTTTTCTTCTCCTTTCCTCGAGGCCTCCGAGCTCAAACGTTGTCGAAGCACTTTTCCCGCCGGTCTGCCCCCGTTTTCATCTCGCTTTAAGCACGACCGAATCTGCTGTTTTATTCAAAGTTCGGGCTTCCACGAGGAGCGAGAGAGAAGGAGGCATATGCTCCTCTGTACACACTTAAATATATCGTAGTCGTAACAACATGGCGCATGCGGCTAAACCACGGTCTTATATACACATATTTATTTATTTATTTATTTTTTACTACTAAATATATACGCACCAATAAAAAATAAATAAACATACAGAAATTTGTATATCTATAAATTCGCTCATTATAGGGGTGATCCACCCCGTTTTCCAAATTTTATGGCACAAGGGTGAGTGAGTTATCGACCAAACGAAAAAATGATAAAAAAAACAGAAAATAAAAATATTGGTAACTTATTACGTCGAAATTGTCTCTGATTATACCCAACGGAATACGATTATTACGAGTCTGACACGTAACGCCCGTGTTCAAATGGGATTTACAACGGCGATAATGTACCTACGCGTGTATATAAATCGATGGACGCCATTAATCAAATATGAAATTGACGGGGGATACGAAAAAAAAAATATGGTCACTTTTACCGAATACTTTTTGGTGAAGGGGGCTTGGTATACGAATCGGTCCATTCGATATATTCCATACCGACGTCGCGATATACGTTATGACGGTTCGCCGTTGGTGCGTACACGAGTTTTTTTTTCTCTTCCCAAATTCGCAGTGACGTTATATCCCAGGGAGAAGAAGAGAGAGAGAGAGAGAGCGAGATCCCGACGCAAATCCCGCGATTTCTCCAGGGGATTCGGCAAAAATCGCGAATAATATGCCGAAAAACGTGGCACGACTCGATTCCTGGGGATGGAAAAAATATCGACTGGATTGAACCCAAACTTTTGGACAGTTTTTTCGCCGTGGACCGAGTTTGAGTTTTTTCTTCTCTTCCTTCGATCTCTCGGGACGTTTCCCGTTACGAACTTTACTGGCGTACGCCGATTTTTCACGATTGAGGGAAATTTCGATCTCGATCGCTGTCTTTCGTAATATTTCACCGTACGCCGAATCTTCTTTTTCTCCATCTCGAATTCCGTCGAATTTTTCGTCGAGAGAGAGATCGTATACGCCAGAAAATAATCGCTCTTAATTACAAAAATCTGTAGAGTTGAAAAAAAAAGATTCGAAATAAATAATGAGACGACGTTCGAAAACTGTTATATTTAAGAACGAAACGAACAAGCTGAGTAAAAAATTCAATTCATCGCGTCTGAGATCGACGACAGGTCGGAAAATTCTATTGCCCGATACTACGGGTCGTCGGTAAAATCGTTCGAAGTTTCGCGAACGGGACGAGCGGAGACACGGTTGGTACGGAATAGTTGAGCGTAGTACTGCGAATAGATCTCCGAATAGAGACAGCGACGCGATTACACACCGGCTAATTGTCTGCAGCAAAATTAAACTGAAGTCGCGTTAATTATGTAACTCCCGAGCTCCGCGTGGCATGGACCGAGTGAGATGAGAAAGAGAGAGAAACATATATAAATTGTATATATGTGTAGATGTCTTTCTGTGTGGGGGTGTGTGTGTCGGCTAACTGCGCATAACTAGTGGGGCGATGATGGACGAGCGGCACGGCTCGACCTTATACACGTCTGCCATCCTCGAGCAGAGAAATCCCTAACTTGGCGTTAACGCGATCAGTCAACACCCACCCTGACGTTTTCTCTCTCTCTCTCTATCTATCTATCTATCTATCTGTTTCTCTTCTCATCTACTGTACATCGCGATATATATATCTTCGGTCGTTTCGTCCGTTTCCATAATCTCCCTCTAGATTAATTACAACGTAATATTCAGCGAGAATAATTATCGCTTACGCGGAGGAAAATCGTGGAGCGTCAGCGCGGTTTGTTTGCCAACCCAAATTATATTACATTTCGCTTCTGCGTGAGATATTCGCGTCATCCTGTTACCAACGAAATATCACAAATTATAACGAAAATTGGAAAAATATATCGACCACGGTCTGATAACGGATCATCAATTATTAACTGTTATTGATAAATCGTATAATTACATATTCGAAATTTCGAATAATTCATCGCGCGTTAATTGACGCGACTGTAATAACCTGCTCATGAATAAATAATATACTTTACATTAGTATAAGTTCCATTTCTCTCACCCCCACCCCTACAGCTAAAAAAAAATTCAAACTTTTCAAAAATACTCGACTTAGTAACTCAATCTTTTTTTTAATGAAAAATCGAAAAATCGTGGAAAGAGTCGATGCGACGCAAGAATAAATTGTTGGAGAGACGTCTTTAGCTACCGCGGGAGACTCCGGGGTTCTCGTCACGAAGGCCAATGAAGAGATTTCGCAGTACTGACAGTAAAGCTAATAGGTATTGCCTAAAGCATGTTATATACCATTGGATACCTGCCTCTATTCGTGTATACTTAAAACCGAGTAGCACGTTTCACGTGTACCGTTTTTCGCCTCTCATCTACGTGTACATAGAAACATATAAATACGTGTATTTTGAGTGTACGAAACTCGCTGGCTCGAAGGGCTGGAGAAAGGTGTACGAGCTTTTCGATGAAGCCGACCGTGGCGCTAAGGTACGTATACGCATTTAAAAAAATATATATACCTCTATATACATCGTTGCAACAAAAACACCCTCGATTACTCCCCAATTAACATTTAACGTAAGAGAATAATCGTTCGTAATTATTTTACGTACGGTAAAAAATAAAAACAAAATGAAGAATTCAAATGATAATTTCCGCACGTAAAATGTATGTATATTTTTCTTTTTGTAATTACTATTTATTCTCATTGCCCTCGCGTTATTGATCGTCCTTGCCCTCTAGTGGCGAGGAAAGGGTTGTTTTTACAAAACGCTTTTGAAAAGTGCGGGTCAAATGCCTCTCTCTCTCTCTCTCTCTCTTTCTCTCATCAACGCGATGGTGTTCTCTGTTATGGGGCGCAAGACAACTCTCTCGTTCCTTGTCTGGTCGATCGGAGGGAAGAAAAAAGGAAAACATGAAATACACGCGTTACGTTAATAACACGTGGTAGTCGGGAGACGCAAAGCGTGGAACAGTAACAACCTCTGGTATGTAGAAAATATATACGATATATGTATGTGTGTCTGTGTGTGTATGTGTACCCGGTTTGCCGGAGCCGATGATGGATACCGAGAAACGCTTTCATAGCCGTGAGCAGAAAGCCGAGGTGCCCGTTTCGCAGTTCCCCTCGTCGTTCGTAGAGTGCGCTGCTGCGCTGCATAGAGATAAAGAGAGAAAGAGGGAGAGAGAAAGACTCGTGCGCAAGATAGTCTCTCGGTGGCTCGAAAAACTCAGGGTTTATAAACGTTCAATTGGCACAAGAAAATCGAGTGTCTGTTATTTCGTTTTTGTTTTTATACGTCTCGTAGCTACCGTTGCTTTCGGCCGTGCCGTCTCGTTTCGATACCGCACGGTATCACGGCTTATCGTTATGCCACGGATACGCTTCCGGGTGGTAGAAAAGGGATGAAAAAATAGAAAGCGACGAAATGGTGAGTCTGTACGAAACGATCTTTCGTGTTCGAGCGAAGTTACATCGCTGCCAAGTGTTTTCCGGTTTTGTTCTCTACGGTGGAGCATTGTGCGTAGTTTGAGCTACGGAAGATATATAAAATTATGGAAAAATTATGTGAAATTGAGGGGTTAGGAGCTTAGGGACATTCGTACACAGGAGCATTCGGAAATATTTTCATGCGCTGGAAGGGAATTTGGGATGCAACGAAAAATTGTTTCCAGCACTCGAATGAACTCAAAATATTGTTGAAAGACTGCAATGCACTCAAAATATTCTTCAACGACACAAATGCATTCAAAGTATTTTTCAAGGACTCGAGTATATTCGAAATATTTTTCAAGCACTCAAATAAACTCAAAATTGTCTATAGCACACAAAATATTGTTTAAACCACCGTAACACTCGCATACAGTTCGAATCAATTTCAAACATTCCTTACCACTTACAAATTCGTCACGAATCCCAGTAAAACTTCATTGAAAAAAAAAGAAAAAAGAAAACGGACGTTTGACCGTAAAGTCGCGATGCCGCGTTGTCGATACATAAAGATACGATTCTCGACCAACTTTCGCAGCTGTCATCGATAACCGTTACGGAAAAGCAATAATAGTAAACGGGTATAAGAGACGTGGAAAGAAATATGGCAACAATCGCGTGGATCGGCTTAACCCGAGACCGATCATATGCCCGTCTCGAGTCGCGCCAAGAATGATGAAAGGCGAGCGCGAAAATACCGCGCGAAGAAAAATTATAACCCAGGTGGTTATCGCCGATTCAAGAGTCGAGGAAATACGCGGCAATGGACGAACGACGTAGAATTTTTATGCCAGTTTTCGATGTTTCTACAGGCTCATTGTGCTTCTCGGGGAAAAATTTACTCGCTTGACGAGTATTAAGTTTTCCATGAACGAATTAAGATGATTATTGATATTTGAGAGAAAAAAAAATGTGCATAAATATATATATATATATATATATATATATATAAAGTTATGTATATATAAAAATTAATGAGCTTGTGAATGATTCAAACGGTATTATGACGCTGCTCGTTTCTCGCACCCATTAAAGGCAATTTTGTTGCAAAATTTCTTGAACACGCGGCGCGTTTAAGCGCCTTCGAGTTATTCGAAGGTATTAAAATATACGAGCAACAAAATAACCTATATCTTATCGCCATTTTCATTTCTGTTTGACTAATGCGAGTTTTAGAGAAACAAACACGAATATTCGATGATTTCTCAAAGTACGATTTGACTCATGTTCGAATATAATCCTTAATATCAATTAATTTTTTTATTTTTATTAATGTCCGATTTTCGAATCAAATCATTTGTTATTTATATCCACGTTTCCGGAACGAATATTGTGTTTACGATTATTAAAATTTATTTAAATCGTAAAAAACGTCTATTTCCGCGCGGAATATAGTTTATACAGGAATTTGAAAAATACGTACTTAAATATATTTAAAATTGATGTCAAAGAGGCTCGCAGTTTCGAGTTCCTTGAACGGGAGTTAAAGCTAAATCGTTGTTCCTCACCGCTGGGAAACGGACTATTTCTCTTTCACATTCTCTCGCATCGCTCGCTATTCATATATATATATATATATTTCTGTATAACAATTGCTCGATTTCATCCAAGAGTTTAGTTTAGTCGGTGATTCAGGCTCGTATGCGAGAGAATCGGGGCGAAATGTAAGACACGCGCAGTCGAACGATCGCCCACCGTTGCACACGGCTAGTGGAGTACCTATGTATATACACGCCAGCGAGAGACCGCAGCATATTAGAGAACACTTCCGGCCAGCGCGGGGTGCTCTTTACTTTACGATCGACCATGAACGGTGTGAGCCCGTGAAAGAGCGCGCGCGCGCGAGACAGAAGGAAAGAGGAGAACGAGAGCAAAGCCACTTCGCTGAGAATCGTAGAAATTCTACGCTCTTATATTCTTGGAAAAGTTTAGCTACGAAAGACACAAATCCTAAATATATAGTAAGACCGCGGACGATATATATATATTGTATATACCAGATACCAATTACCTATACGGTACCACAAGAATCGAAAAAAAAATTAACTCCGTCTGTTTTTTCCCCCCAAACGTGTCGCAATTCGCAGTTAATTATTATTATTTTTTATCATAACTTTTGTAACATAAAAAAATTCATTCGTACACTCGAAACCACTCGATAGTCGGTCGACTCGTCGAAGTAATTAAGATAAAAAAAAACGACTAAAAAAATCTCACTTTGTTATTACCTAGCGAGTCCGACACGACATCCCCCTAATCCGCAATTTCCTTATTCTCGGAATTCGTGACCCGAACCTTCGTTCTCGTCTCGTTACGGAAAAGGTCTTGGATAACAACGCGAGAAAGAAAAAAGAAATTACCCAAGCGACGTGTCTTAGGGTACCTATACGGTCGAGTCGACCTACGAAACGTCGTCGAGTTAAACTTCGACCGACGCATGCGCACGCGCGCGCGAAAGGCATTTTTTTAATAACTCGGGCGATAAATCGAGAACAACACTTTCCACCGATCGTACTCGTTTCCGTAACTATTTACGTATGCATGTACGTACCGAGAAGGTTATTTCTCGCTGGGAAACACGAACCGTCTGCCTACGCACGCATGCGCGCGCGAGCTGTACGAAAGTGGGGATTGCGAGAAAGAAAGGTGTGTTGAGAAGGGTGTGGGAGGGGCGTGTGTGTGAGAGAGAGAGAAAAAAAATAACGCCGTCGGTTCAATGTTTCGCTAATGGGTGATTAGTTGGTACACCTACTAATTAACGTGGAAGTGTGGTTGCTACCGTGCTTACACCTACGCTGAATAACCGACGTATAGTCACTAATATACAATTCCAATCGTCGATGTTATATGAACACTTGTTACACGCCGTGACAGCATCTTACTTAGCAAAAGGCGCGAGGCTATGCTCGCTCTTCCGTTGCGAATTATTCGGCGAGCGCACACATATTCGCAATTATAGGACACGCATAGGTACATCACACACCCTAGTAAAATCGTTATCGTCCAAGCGTTGCCGAGGAGATTCATCATCGTGTTTTGACGTACGAGCTTTCGACACTAATTAAGAACGGCAGAGAAATTACGGATTAGTGCAAAAAGTTCTCATCACGGGAAAGAAAAAAGTGTATAGGTACGACCCCTCGGTAATTGTTTGATAATTTCTCTTAAGTCAAATGACGTTCTTTCTACCGAAAAATAAATTTTTGTGTAGGATTTTGAATGTTGAGAAAAGTGACTAGTGTCAAAATTTCAAATTACATTTAATTCGAATATATTGGGGAAAAAATTTAAATCAGTTCGTCGCAGTTTCTCAATTTTCATCTGTCTCGTGTCATCTCGTCGATGTGTCTCGACGACACGTTCGGATACGACGTCACCCTCGATTATACCCGAAAGCGGATAGTGGAACCGTGGATGATCAAAGGTATCGATTCCATACGTGCCGTACGGACCAATTGTCTTACGGGCAACCTCGGGCAAACTCTAAACCATGCTGGTTGCCAACTCTGATCCACGAAAAAAAGAAGGATGCTGTGAGAGAGAAACGAAGATAAAGAGAGAAAGAAAAAGAGAGAGAGAGGAAGAGTCGTGGTCAAGCCAGAGTCTCGGCAATACTCTCCACTACAGCTATATAGTTAGAGAATTTCATCCGAAGTATGGAGTTAGTTGCAGCGAGACGAGCAGCACCATCGGACTCGGACTGTTTCAGGTTTTGGTCACGCGATGCCTTTTTTCTCTGCTTCCCGGTACCCGGTTATCTCTGGCCGGAGGCAAGTCGACCAAACGGACTACTCTACTCCTCTCTACCTTCGATCCTTGTTATACATGTATACACATATACCTTTATTTATATATATATATATATATATATATCTACTCACACATTATTCACAGTGTATCCCAGAGTCGAAAACCACTGGAGTAAGTTCGCCACTGCGACTTCTCTCTCGTCAGACTGCGCTTTGCGATACAGTCCTCGCGTTTAGCATTCGCTCTTGTGCACACGCTTTCACGTGCATCGCCTCTTTCACAGCCGCTACAACTCGCACGCTTCGTACGTATTTTCATTCGTGAAATTTGTGCCGAGAGAAAATTCTCGCGCGATGGCGTTCGATTCTGTGACGTCAGAAACGCGACTCGATCCTTTTTCTTAATTTTTTCATCGAGAGTGAAAATTCACCGAACGCAACGATTTTTCGTTTGAAATCGTTATTAGAACGTAGCTTGAAATTTGGTCGAAGGAAAAATTGATTGAAAACAGTGCGATGTAGAAAGTGGTGAATAAGAAAAATTAATATATTTGTCTAACAGCGCGAAATCAGGATGATAATATCTAACCCCGCGTGTGTTTCTAGTGCTGTGGTAGAGTGCAGTTATCGAAGGGAAGGAGGAGAGGGAAGGAGTCGTAGCGAGAGCCATTAGAGTGTCATTTTAGAGCGCCGAGTCGTTATACCGGTCCATCCTGCGAGATGCTCGCTCGCTCGTACATAGAAACATTAGAAATGATAAATTGTTAATAGACGTTCTAGAAATTTATCTGTAGCACTTCGCATCGCATCTGCTACCGGAAACGTTGCCCTGTGCGCAAAACTCACCGATTACCTCGCCAAAGCGCTCTCTCTCTCTTTCGTACGGGAGAATTTTCAACCGCTGAGCTGCGCGCAACACCGTCGTATCTACACGTGAACGATGGGTAAATGCCGAGAAATTGTACGTTTCCACGTGTAATTTCGTAGCGACCGGTCATTCGATCCTCTCTCGCCAAAGGTTAACACGACGGCTAATTTCATTTCGCGAATCGAGCGTCTAATTTGTCCATGAATTACAATTTTATTATATCCGCGCGGATTGATAAAAGTCGTGATATGAAAACTGGCGTTGAAACGGATTTATTATTGAGAGAAAAAAAGAGAGAGAGAGAGAGAGAGAGAAGAAGTTTCCATCTTCATCCCTCTTTAGCCACGCGTCGATGTCCAACGTTCGAATATATATTTCCTGATAGAAAGGCATCCTCCTACGGAAAATGAGATCGTTATGAAAAAAATAGAAAAATAGAAACCTCCTGTAACAACATCGAGGGCACGAACTCCGTCACGTCCAGGATTACTTTCGGATTTTGTGCGTGGAAAAGAGAAGAAAAAATGAGCAAAAAGAGGAAAGAAAATCTTTCATCCATCTCGATAATTTCATTAGAGAAAGGGAAAATTGAAGGAGAGCCAGAGTCGAGGAACGAGCCACGAATTAGTTCGTCGCTATGGCGCGGATAGAAACTCGAGCAGGGAGGGGGAGAGAATTGATGTCGGTGGTTGCACAATATCGTTCGAAGCCTCGTAGTCGGAGCGAAAGGTTTTGCCTCGGAGTTGAGTTATAGTTCGAAATGAATTATTGCTCAATGTTTCTTTGGTCAGCGGTTGGTAATATCGTAATACGGTGGAGATCGAGCAACGACTCGTGTCATCGGTACTCGTACACGAGCTCGCTGATATAATTCATTAATTCAATCCTCCTTCCCCTCTAATCCTGCCCACCTTCTCGCGATAAATTATATTCTCATTAATCCAAGCGTCTATCGTTTACACGTTTCACTATATCGGTCGAGTTTCGAAAAAAATAAAATAAAAATTGCACGGTCGCGCATGAAGTCACGATTATAAACTCAACGGTCGGAACGCACGAGATAGTACGCGGCAATAAACTCGAGTCGTACAACCGCTCAATAATCTCTTATCGTACGACCGTAATAACATGGATTAAACGCTACTCATATTCATAGACCCGACGACAACTCGTTTTCTCTCTCGTGAGACACGCGGCGATGACTCTCTTGGACACGATTAACCAAACGGCGGAATGAAGAATGCGCGAACGATGGGGAAAAAATACACACGCACGTATATAAAAGTCAATATTCCGGATAATAAATAGAATCGCGAGGAAACTTTATACGAAATAGTAACGATCGTTGGAATGAGAAGTAGTCCGATGATAATCGCTTCATCTCGTCGACGGCGTGTTTCTAATTGCGGCATTCGAGTAACGATCGCGATCGAGTTTGTCAGAAGACTCGATGCTTGAGTGTGGTGAGTTGTTCGCGTGGTCGATGGAAAACTCGAACATCTTCTACCAGTTTGCCGTAAGTTTCTTTCGAGTGGTTCGTACGACGTACCGAGATTGCTCTCGTATGGAAAACACGAGAGAGAATATAGCTCGTCGATCAGGGAAAGAAGAAAAAAAATCCTAAACTCTCGTTGCTCCTAATAAGCCGTTCGTAAAGCGCTCGCCGATATAATTCCGCGTACAAAAAGATTCGTTCTCTCGCTCGTGTATACGCGCAAAACCACGCGAGGAAAAGCATCACGATACTCTGAGTCTCCGGATATTTTCTTTCGTTTGTAACGCGAACGAGAAGGTAGCGTGCCAAACTAAACGCGCGCATACACACACACACACACACACACACACACACACACACACGAGGTCGTAGACGCGAATTTTTCCTCTTAGGGGCAATATAACACAACACGCCGTGTGTATCCACTCGCTTCGCGGCAAAAGTACACGAGATGAAGACTCGCGAGAGTGGTATAGTCCGGGATCTGGAGATGAGCGAGGAGGAGCAACTTCGCACCGGCCTGAGCGGAGCATCGCGGACGAAGAATTATTAGAAGCCGTAACATCGAGCGAGAGAAGAAATAATATTGTAACTCTCTGTCCCTCTCGCGCTCTCTCGTATATAATACTTGTTCGCCAGCAAACGAATATATTTTACTCGCGGCATGCGATATGTAATTCCAGGCTTCGTTATAAGCGCGAGGAAAAAGAATATACATACACGCATAACTAACCGCGACAGCGAGAGACACACAGAGAGAGAGGGAGAGAGAGAGAGAGAGAGAGAATCTCTTTCGAGACACACCGGTACCCTCTACGCGAGTAGGTAGTGTTCGTTTAAGTGTACGCTAATTACGTACTTCACACCATGGTGTGCTGGTAGACTACACACTCGATCCACGAATCGTTTCAACGAAGTTGTTCGAGCTGTGAAATTGCGTACGTACGTTTTTCGACCGAAGGAAAAAGAGATACCCGGGAATCACGCGTAGGTCGTGCGTCAGGGCCCGTTCGAAGAAACGAAACTCTCGAAGAGTCAATTTGGCACCGAATATCGCTAATAAGCGCGTGCTTGCCCGTCGAATTAATGATTTCGGTGCATGAAAGGGATGCTTTTAGACCCATTTAGGATACGTTGAAATTGTTTCGCGGTGCGGTTATCGCGCTTCGAAGTAGCTTTTTTATGACTAGCGAAGTATCGTGGAAAGCCTAAACCCAGGTTCATCAGGATTTAGAACCAATTTCGTTCGGCACGAGGAATTCGGACCAAATCCGTAACGTCTCAGGTACCGACGTTCTTAGCAATATTTTTATCGAAGTAAACAGAGGGTGGACGGACTCACCAGCAAGTCGATCCTTGAGATGGGGATGGGCCTGAAGGGGATGTGCTGCCAGATTGGCGAGCAGACTCGCTCTGTGAAGGCCTGCTGCGGCGGCTTGCTGCTGACTGTGCTGAAGCGCCTGAAGACTCCAGGGTGGTAGAAGCGCCTGAGCTGGTAGGCCACCGGTATGTCCGCCGTTTGTACCAGGTGGTCTGTGAGCCGGAACCCTGATGACACCACCACCGGTGTAGATAAGTCCGGAACCACCGGGAAAGAGCCGAAACGGTGCTAGAAGATCGGCAGGATGCATCGCCGAACTGTTCGTGTGCATTTCCGGCGTACTGCCCGTATCGTCGTCATCCTTCTCCGACATCTTCTCCTCGAGTTCGACACCCCACGATCTTCTTCCGTCCTCGATGTTGGAACCTCTGTTGTTACCGTCGTCCCACGTCCACGACGTTCTTCTCTCCTTATCGCTATCGAGATCATCCGAAACCGCCGGACTTTTAGGATTGTTACCCTGGCCTCCACCTCTGCTATCACCCAACAATCGGCTAATGCTGAATGGATGACTACGCGGCGAGACCTCGTTCTGCAAGTGTCCCTTGGTGTGCCCGCTCGGCGGTGGCGAGTTCGAACATTCCGACGGCAAACCGTTCGGGGCCCGATTGCAATTCGTCGCTGCCGAATTCACGTAATTACGAGGACTGCAACTACGTGAATCGAGATCGTCGACGTTTATCTCCTCGGATGGATCGATCTCGCTGTCACCACCGCGATCCGACATGATTCCGGATTTATTTCTTATCTATCGCGAAAAAACTAAAAACAATCGTCTCGCACCTTCAACGATTCGGCTATCGATTATTCGAAACTATCGATTTTCCGACAATTCTCGTTGACATGAGAACGAATTTTTTCCTTAATGATCGAAAAACTACCGGACAATAGCCATTTATATATAAATATAGGTACGTATATTACGGTAAACAGTCTTTTCAATTACGGCAATACTTAACCGCGAAGATTCAAACGTGTACGTTTCTTTTTCGTTGCTTTGCCGAATGATTGACGACTATCGTTTCTAAGTGCAAGTTATTTCGAAACGTTAAATCGGGTACGTACGTGGTTTCGCGAAGGGGGGATGGGTGGGGGAGGTAGCGGGGGTACCGACAATGGCCGACAGATCGCGACTGTCGAGTTTGAGGAGTCGTGGTATAAGTATAACCTACGGCACTCGTTCGGGAGTACCTTGTAGGTGCCGTGGTGCTTCTCCCTCCTCTGACGTATAATACGGATAATAATTTGGAAATTACGGAGCCGCGCGTACGCGTCCCGATATCGCCGCGAGCACCTTCTTACGTTCGTTCGGGTATCCGCGGTGCTGTCCCGATACTCTTGCCGATGATGATGATGCTCCTTGTGATCGTTTTTCGTCGGCCATTTTATGGGCCATAAACGTTTGCCGTAGCTTTTCCAGGTAAGGGGCTCACCGTATGCGGTGGAAATAAATACATGTATATACCATATATGCTTTGCTTTACGCTACCTTGTTGCCTCTCGCGCACGATCTTTCCCCTCCCCACCGCCCTCTTAACCCTCGCTCTATCTCTCTCACTTTTTCTCACTCAACCCTATCATTCGGATGATCGGTTCGCCAGCCTTCGTCTAATTGGCTCGCTGCACCAAAACTGCTGTCGTTGTTTTGCCATCGAGGACCCTTTTAGTTTCTTTTGCAGATGGCACACTCAATGTTTTGTTCAAGTTTCGGCCACGAAGAAATTTATACGTTAATTGTAACGATGAACTTTTTTTACACTCCCCAAGTCTACGATTCACTGTTCTTACAGAGTTTCAACCCCGAACAGCGCAACGTTCTCTCTCCGTCTGAAAATATTCGCAACACGCACTAAAAATTCTCTAGATGTTTTCCAACCCTTCTTGATGGTTCCGACACTTGATTGGGTTTATCGTTTCATCGAGAACTTTTTCTTTCGTTGACCGTTGAATAACGTCGCACGCATAACCAAAATGGCTGACTCGGTACCACACTCTGT
Source organism: Netelia inedita (assembly GCA_964017225.1). Lineage (NCBI taxonomy): Eukaryota > Metazoa > Arthropoda > Insecta > Hymenoptera > Ichneumonidae > Netelia > Netelia inedita. The sequence goes on along the minus strand of OZ024920.1, from coordinate 4,133,247 downwards.
TGGAAGACCGATCCGGTTGATTATTCCATAATCACTGCGTCACTACCCTTAATCGACAGGTCCTGCGTCTCCTCACGCATCGATCTTTAACACTGGATTAAGCACATTTAATGTATTTCTCGCTAGTCTTGCATGTCCATTCACTACGATTAAACTTCGGTTCACAATCCTTCACCCGCTATGTCTCTTCCCTTACAGTATGTTGTCCTGTTTACGCGAAGGTTCGATGAACAGAAGTAACTCGTCTTTTTACCCTATTCACCAATTCCTAAACCTTAAAGCCAACGAGGTTTCGGCTCAACAATTCCGAGATTAAGCGGATTCCAAACGCGACTAGTTTCGAGGCTTGAACGGTGGTGAAAAAATCAAATAAAAACCAAAACAAAAATCCGACAAAAAATCACACGTCTTCGAGGTAGGTAGCCTTTCAACCGCGGCCCTGCGTCCTCGCTTCGTCGTGGTAGAGTGAATCGGCTCGGTGGCAGCGAACAGCCGGACTCTCTCTCGCTCCATGGAAAACCAGGTGGTTATCCCCACCGCTCTTCGCTAAACCCGTCCGATTTAATCGAATGGCCCGCGTTACGCGGTCGCCCCGCCCATACGGGGCGAGCGACCAATCCGGCGAGGGCTGGCCACTCCCACGCGGTTTCTCATTGGTCGACTACAAATTGATACCTATTTAACATTTGAGCAGAATGTTGCAGGCGATCGCCTTTTTTACCTGTATTATTTATTGGCTTCGTTATTCTATTCGTTTTTTCTCACCAACCTACTCACCCTCCCCCCACCCCCCGACCCAACACGCTTAACTTCTCTCAATCTCCCTCTACCCCCACCTCCTCACTCTTTTACTCGATCTGCCTCAAACTCCTTTCTTTCTCGCTCTATCCCCCTCGTTCTCCTACCATCGTGCCTCCCCGTGCTATAGGCCTCTGTCTCGCTTTCTTTTTAGCATTCCCCATTTATCTTACCTCCTCTTTCTCCGACCTCCCTCACTCTCGCTCTCTCTGTTTCACTCACTCGGTCTTTTTCGCGTATATCGGGGGTTATACCATACTTTAGATACATCCTTACTCCGGCTTAACCATCGAGCCCCCGCCCCCCTTTTTCTCCCTCTCGCACACTCTCGCCCCCGCTCCCTACGCCCCCTTTAGTTCTCCACTACTACTTCATCCTCATCCTGCACCGCAACGCGCCAGGGAAGCTGTGGGACTTAATTACGCGAATGCCGTGAGTACGCGCGCGCGAATGCTCGCCAGCAGACTTTCCCTCTCTCTCTCTCTCACTCTCTCTCTCTCTCACTCTCTCTCCCTTTTTCTCTCTTCCATTCGCCCTTCGCGTCTCGCTCTCTTTTTTCTTCGCTTTCCTTTTTTCTTTTGCTCGTCTCATCCAGCACCAACGAGTTTTCGATCCGCGAGGCCAGTTTCGCCATAGTATCACACGAATGGATGCGAGTTACACGCGCATTAAACCCGGCGAATCGAGGTGAAGCGAATGCATCATGATTAAAATACGTAACGAGAGTCGATCAATCGTTCGCGAGGGCTCGATCGATCGGACTCGATCGAATGAATTTACCAATTCAGAGTACGGAAACGACGCGCTCCCTTCCATTTTGTACCAACGTCGTTTATAACAGTTTTATATGGCGCATCATTTTCCACATTGGTCGACGTACGAGTTCGTTTAATTACCAAAAAATCATCATCTTTCAGTACCGTTCCAATTGCCAGATCCGTTGAAGAAAAAAGAACGTTTACGACGCGAGCCTCGATATAAACGGCCGCGAAATTTTATTATAGCGCGTAAATGCGCTCCGGCACTCATCTCGTTTGCCGCGAATTACTTTTCTCATTTTCCCGCACCCAGGCCTCCGTTCTTCGCACGGACTCATCAAGCTCCTTCGTGTCCTTCAACTCTCTTACTCGACTCGTACCACGGACCAAGATCGATTCGTTCTCGACATTTTTACCGCGACGTGCTTCTTCCCCTCTACCCTCCTGTGGCGTTGCAACCGGACCGACGCATGTAAAATTTACCCCCGCACACGTGTGCATCGACTGTAAATATTACAGGCTCGAGGCTGACGTCTCGACCAGGTATCGTTCATGCTTGGGAAAAAAAATTTAAAAAAAAACAATAAACGTATATAAGCGTTCTCTCGGCTCTCGGTTTCGAGAGGCAAAATAACATCGAGTTAATTCGCACACGCGTGTCCGAGGTACTCGTACGAGTAGCAAATAATCACCGCGAGCGAGCATAACCGAGTTCCAATAGTTTTCACGAGGGCTAATTGTGCTTGGGAAGCAATCAAAACGCTGGTACGAGACTCAAGAGAGAGAGAGAGAGAGAGAGAGAGAGAGAACGCTGCGGGGATGAAATGGTAATACGGGTAAACGCGAGGCGAGCGCGAGAGAGAGGGGCAGAAGTGGTTGGTAACCGACGGTGATAGGGATATCGAGGACCGAGGAGGGAGATGCGAGAGAGACTCCAATCTTGGTGCGACGCACTAATCGAGGAATCACCCTATCCACGCATGATGGGCTCAGGTCCAACCGAACTTTGCGTGTGTACGTGCGATGTATGTGTCGGTTGGTGCCTCGACTCTACAATTTCCTACAGCCTATCGGATTTTCAGCTCATGTGTACTAGGCATCGTAGCCGTAGCTTTATACACAGACTACTCTCCCTACTCCTCTTCCCCATCAGTAATGGGAGAACGAACGCGAGATGACCACTTTGAGGCGAACGGGCGTACGATTCGCATTAACAATTTCACCGCCGGAATGTGCCCGCCAGCGTAATCGCCGTGGCTTGCGCACCCCCGTAATCGTACGGCCGGCACTGAAGGACGAACCGCATGACTGTACAGTCCTCAACCCCCTCCCCCCTACTTCCCTCGTACATTAGTAGTTGTTATCCGTAGTTAGTTTGCCAGCGATACACGCGCGCCCGACGGAATTACACGAGCTGTGTGCAAGCTATACGTAATCGGATAGGTGAAATGTCGTACGGCTGCCATTACAGGGAGAGGAAATAGCTAAAATGAATTTTCTAACGAGTAATACACGCATTGGAGATTCATTTTCGTCGTTTGGTTGAATTTTGGTGAAGGTGCCTATTGACCGAAATTTTCAAGGTTGCAAATGTATCGGCTAAAATCGGTTGCCTCGATCGAAAATCCGGTGCTCGTAGTAAATTCGCGATGGTTGTAGGAGCTAGTTTTTTTTTGTTTTGTTTAAATCTTTATCATCGTTTGTTATGTAGAAGCGAAGCCGCGTCGGTAAAGAGACCCCAGGGGTGGTCGTAAAATAAGCAATACCAGGACTAATACTTTCGTCGTGATAAGCGTTTTCGACCCGACTTTCCCGGAAAAACCATATCGACGCCTTGTTACCCATATAGAAACGCTTCGGGAACTGCTCAACGCGGATCGTTATAGCGTAATGTCGAGCGATACGTGGAAACTGCAGAAATGGTTGTCGGGTGGTTGAGTCGAGTTCGGTACAATGAAGTTGACCCGCTTTCCAACGTGCAAAGCAAGCAAAATACGGCGAGAATTATGGTGAGGTGAGGTATCAGCTTCACCTTACGGAGGTAGCGAGGTAACCGCGTAATAGTCCGGTATATACGGCGCATGCACTGATGGTTGTAGATACGGTAATACATAGTAATAGAATCGGCTAGGTACGTACTTAAGCTCTCAACTGTTATGGCGACGAAAACGACCCGAAGCGCGGTGACCAACGGAAAAGTCGAGTAAGCAGAGAGAGTGAGAGAGAGAGAGAAGGAGCGAGAGAGGGAGAGAGCTCAAACGAACGCTGCTCTCAGTATATAGAAGTGGTTATGGCCATCGTGCGAGAGAACTGGCCAGACGGAACTGAGGCCGTAAGCGGCCATCTTATCTCTCCTTTGGGCTAGGCGATATTTCGTTCTCCACCTTAACGAGAGCAATTGCGTAACTTCCCGTAAGCTTTTTTTGTTATACTCGCTCGGTTTCACACGACGACGACCACCACCACCGTACCAACCCCCGATAGCTACGGGGGTTGCTACCCCCTACCTTCTTTCGCCCAGCCTGACGACATTTCTGTTAACAATTTTCGGTCGAACAGACGGGGTTGATTTATTCTCAGGTTGAAACTTGTTCGAGTCGAAACGTTACGTGACTTCCGAATCTCGTTGGCTTCGAAAAAGAAACTTGTTCTCATTGTTCGTTCTTGTATGAAAAGCACGGAATCAGATATTAGAAATGAAAGTGGATGAAATTTCGAGCCGTGTTCGAACTACACGAGACATTCCTAACGAGTTTGTAACGTATGTTTTATCGTGCCGAAACAACGTTCATATAATGGTGGTCTCTTGATGGTCTATGGACGATCAACTTTACGTGTCCGGCGACATTTCATCGACAGACGTGAGAATCGCGTTCACGCCACCCGATAGCAATGGCCGCATGACACGCATCTACCTATCGTGCTCAACTACTCTTGGCTCCGGTTCGACCTTTTCCATTCTTTTCTATGTCGCGGAGAATGGAACGCGCACGTTCGCTATATCAACGATATGTTAAAAATATGGAAAATTGTATGAAAAGGGGACAAAACAATTTTTACTTTGGACCTTTCTGTATGAGAAAGAATGAAGGAGCCTTCAGGGAGGAACGAGGGTTAATCAACGGATCGGACGAACGGTTATGTTTCCCAATTTGACAATGAATCGTCAATCGCGTAAGATTGGAACAAGACGAGTAACACCATTATCAAGTAGAGTGAAAGTGACTGAACGAACTATGGAGAAACCGGCATTAATGTACGACAGAGGGACTGGGCCGTCTGTGACACAGACATACGGGAATAGAAAGCACATTGAGAATGACGAAGAGGCTGTAGAGAGCACAGATGAAAACTGGAGGAGGAGGATGGATTGAGAGGTGGCGCGCAAACACGTTGCTCGTCGGGCGTTAGGGGTAGTGGGAGGGGGTGGGGTTTGGAATCGAGTCACCGAATAGACGATTCGCGGTGTTGGATTGGAATTTTAGAGGAGATCGAATGGGACGAACGATCGTTGTCTTCCATGCCTTGCGACGCCCTATTCTCTCTTGGTAGCTACGGGGCATAGTAGCGTCGAATCGGTGGCAAGGGGTTGGAGGGTGTCTTTACGAATAATGCAAGAAAGTTCATCCAGGTTTGTGTCCTCTCGAGGGGTTGGGTAGCGTGCATCGATGCAAAAGCAGCAGCGCGCGCCACACTGGAAATCCAACCCTTATTCCTCTCAACCCCCGACAATTCCTAACTCTCTCTACCTCTTACTGCTTGTCGTTCTGTCCCGATCGAGGATCAATTTAGGTGTCACGAATCCCCGCGTCACTTAGACGATTTCACCGTGATGCGAATAATTCATGACACCCTTTGGGCTCCGCGAATCCGAAAATGTGGGAGAATTGTGGAAGGATGGAACACGAGAGACCGGCGGAAGAGAGAAAGACCAGGTCCAACTGATTCTTACGGTCTGGATTGGCTTATTCATCCAGATTGAAAACGCCGAGCCATTCTGTCACGGCTCGATAAGAGCGGATATATCGTGTTTACCGATATAAAGCACGAAGGAGATGAAAGTGGGTAAGGGATGATACAAAAATGAAGACGAGGGAAAAAATACAGCTAGCACAAGCCCGTTGAGCTCTCGGTCTCTCTAAAAGAGAGGGAGGCAGGGAGACGAGTAGGGGGATGAAGAGGTACGTTGACCGCTTCGAAAAAGAGGCGGTGACAGAGCATTAGCGAAGAGCGAAGCAACCGTTGCTCGGAGGTCCCGTCGGTTATACCCTCCGCGCGTTAAAATCATGATTTATTCAAAACTTTCACGACTTTTATAAAGCTCGAGAGCGTGAGACACGAGCGATTCTCGACGAGGGAGGAAAAAAACCTCCCGGACGAACCTTTTTCTTCACTCACCTACCCCGTATAGAGCTTCGGCAACATCATATCCTCCCCCCGCCTTCCCCTTCCAACCCACCGACACAAAACCCCGCAGTGATGTGTGGTGGAATCTTTCAGCGGGATCGAATGACGCGTCGAGAATATGGGAAATGTTGCGAAGTGGAATTGTCATATTTTGTCTCAGATTATCTCTATTTTTGTAAAATCGTTTTATCGCACGATGATATAAATTTATTCGACAGTCTTCGATGGCTTGTCAATAGAGATAATTACGTAGTTATGAACACAGGATAGAAATTGTTTGGGAAAATCCACCCTCGCGACACATGTTGGAGAAAATTGGGGCAAAAAAAATAATAATTTGCGCCTAAAGGGTGAAAATAAAGACATTAATCTCATTCAATCCGTTCGATCGAGATGTGTTTGTTCACCTACTTCACGAAATCCGATGGGAAAATCATGTGATTACACCGTCACGATAATAGAACGCAACCCGAATCAAGGGGTTGTCAACGACTGTTACGTCCTTCTGTAAGAGAGACATTTTCCAGGGGGATGAAAGCGTGCGATCTGATACGAACCAGAGAGACGTCGATGTTTTTCTCGTTGTTGGGTCATTGGAAACTCGTCCGTTCTTTTTGGCTAGGCGCGTTAGGGCCATGTGAACCTCGATGACTGCGCGTCACCTCGTTGCTCCCGCGCGCTAACGGGGAACGTCATAATTCTCGATACGCTCGACCCTGGGGAATAGATCGCAGGGCGTGCGACCGTGATGGAAAGCCCATGGTCGATACCCAGCCTAGTTTTACTCTCTGGATCGAAGCGTCGCCGCTCCAACCCCCGCGAGACTCTTTCATCCTCTTCCTTTGTTCACTTGGAACGGGATGCACCCCATAAAGCGTCCGACAAACGAGATCTACGCATGAAGGTGCCTATTGGCTCGAAATACTGTACGACACAATCATTGGCCATTTAACGAAAAATAAATATTCGCAATAATTATAAATATTGAAAATTAATCTTGGCGAGTCATTGAAATGTTTCTGAAAATCATTTAAAAACTTTGTATATAACTATCCTAGGTTCGAAGTCTCACCAACCTCCTCCCGCTGACTTCAAGTGGCCAATGACTGTACAATTTTCATCCCCCGCTCGCCTGCGCCGTCTGGCTTCACCGTATTTATATATTCATCAAATATTCACATCTATATCGAGTCGAGAGCTATGCCGCAGCGTGTGCGCCACTTGCAGCTCGAAATAGGCCACTCGCCGACATACAGGGGTTGATCTCTCGATTGGCTTGTTGTGAAATTGAATCGCACGTCGGAAGGGAGTGTGAGACGATTGCTGTTTTGCAGGGTGGCAAGTGTCGTCGAGGGCTCGCACATATCTTCCCCCTCTGTAAGTACGATCGTTAGGGGCGGGGGAGATGAGAGGGTAGGAGAGGGGGATGCAAGATGCGTGTAGAACGAAATGGGGATCGGAGTGCGATAGTACACGGGATATTGGATGCCACGGGTCTCGATTACAGGTGACTCGTTTGTTATTCGACATAATAATAGTTGCTGTGTGTGCGAACAGTCCAAAAACCACCCCTTCGCATTATTTTCATACGTGAATAGAAACGTGATCTTCATGAAATCACCATCTCATTCCTTTTATCAAAAATCTCTCTTAATCTCGTTTGGTACAATATTCTGATTAATTTTTTAGATCATTTCCCAAATATGATGAATTTTGATCGAAACGGATAATTATCAAATTTACCAAAAAAATAAAAAATATTCGATTAGATGTTTTTTTTCGTCCGATTTTCCAACCAGATTTTCGCATAATCGTGCTTTTGTTCTCGTCTAACTGTCACCGATCGTGCGATCTATACGTTTCTCAAAAAGACAGAAAAATAAAGAAAGAATGAAAAAAAAGAAACAAAGATAAAAACGATTACAAACGCTCGTGAATATTTTCGCACGATCTTCGTATCGTCTCGAGTCCGTTGTTTGCACTGGCGAGGCATCACCGTCGACGCTCGCTTTTACAGGTCTTTGTGAACGCTCTGGTGCAAAGTGCCTGCTTTGAAATTACGCGAATCGACACGAAGTAACTCCCACGCGGGCTGGTCCGCGCGGGTGAGCGCCCGGTTTCTATACGCAGTTATAATATATATATATATATGTACGTAGTCAAGAAGTTGCAGAGGGATTAACCTACATCTCGACGCATAATGTGTGAAAGTAGCGACCTCCGGTCGTCGCTGAACGCTCTTTTGCCGTGGTGCTAATATAATGGCGAATATATACGTCGTGAGCTCATGCCTCTACCTCCTCCCCCGCAAGAAATCCTCTCATTCTCACTTCTAGAATAAACGCTTTAAACTCTCATTAAAACGCAACCTTGGCTCGAGTGAGAATCTAATACGAGATCCGTGCCTCTCCGAGGCTGAAATGCGCATCACCCTTATTCCTCCCCGCGCAACGAATCTCGACGTCTTCCTCTTTCATACCAGCGTGTGACGAAAACGTTTTTCGACGTCGTCTATCTTCATCACTCATGTACGACGAGCTTATGATACGATACTGGGCAAATTATTTTAGCTGTGCTTGATAAGAAAAAAAACCATAGGATTTGATTTTCGACAGTATTTAACAAAAAATGTTTTTGGTCGTTCCAATTTTTCGTCGTTCTAAATTCCGAAGGTTATCTCGTCTTGATGCATTTATATTATTGGAAAAATCGAGGTGAAATCTCTTATACGAAACGGGGAGAGAAATCTTTCGGTGGTTGGACGACGGCGAAGATACAAACTAGCTGAAACGATAAACTCTCGCGAGTAATATGGAGCAATCGATATACTTACCCGGCACTCGTTGGCAACGGTGGTAGGTAGAGTCTCGGGAGATTTCCACCGGCCCCGAGGACGAACCAGCGAATTGGCAAGAAAACGGAGAGCCAAGTTTGTCTCCCTTGTGGCGTCGCCGGCGAATCACTTCGTTGAAGAAACTTTAAACTCGTTGGCGTGGCCGCGCGATACTTCGATACGGCTGTGATCGTACACGCTCCTTCCTCCCGGGGTAGTCTCTGGTGACAACGCCGACGTTGAGACACGCGCGAGGAATACGAGCTTTACACGAAACTTACACACGTGAAAGCCACTCGTTTTTAGCGTGCCCCTCGTGTTGTTTCCAATGCTTCGAGTACTTTTGAGGTCACGGGTCAAATTTTCATGAGACGAGTGAGAACGCGGACAGACCCATAATGTTGGAAACAATTATACGCGGAAAAGTCTAAATTTAGGGGTTGAAAATATTCGTTGATGACCTAGGAAAATTGATCGAAGCATTGCGATCGTGTAAAAACTTGAATTTTATTTAAATTTGTAAAATGTATGCTACTTAGGCGATATTGCATCGTAAAATAAACATTCCACCCCTATTCGTCCTCTGGGAAAAAATCGTCGATCGAGGATTAATTTTGTTTGTATTGTTAACTTGCAAATTTTTTTTCTCGTCGAAGTAACCGAAAGAAGGTTCCACCGCATGCCGAAATCGTTCGCTCCGCACAAGACAATACTCGTTTCCTCCCTCTTCGCCCTCTCGTGCACGGAGTAAAACATTTATTTACTGCCAGGGGATTTTCCGAATGGCGAATATATACTCGGGGTGTACGAGAGAAAGAGAGAGAGGGAGAGACAGCAAGACGATAGAGAGATCCGTAAGAGGGAAAAAGATGGAGGGGCAAAAAAAGAGAGAGAGAGAAAGAGACCTCCGCATTGCCGCTACTCTCTGTGTCGGGGGTTTCATTGCTATATACTTGAGGGCGCGATAACTCGGTTAGCCGGCCGACTTCCGATCTGTATTCTGTCTGCCGACGAGTTTATTACACCGCGCCCGTGCTACACGCTCTCCGGTATTGTTTTGTCCGGGTGCCCGGAGACTCCTTCGCTTTTTCTTGCTTCTTCTTTACCTTTTCAATTCTTCTTCGATTCAGGACGCATTCGTCTATATATATATATATAGATGCGTGTATGTGTGTGTGTTATATCGTACACTACGTCCACCGCCTCTTAAGTATATCGTTTCCAGAATCGAGAGCACAGGCCAACGATGCAATCCAACCGATGTCTCTCATTTATATACATGAACGTTCTAGAGGAATTGATTTTTGTTTCTACCGAAAGATAAATTTGATCGTTGCGTACGAGATTTTTTTATGTTACAGGACCCTACAAACGATGATCGATGTTATCGATCGATTATTATTCGCAAAAAAACCGAAAAAACGATTTACCCACTTCAGGTCGATAAAATGTGAAAATTGTAAAACGAAACCATGATTTTCATGTTGGAAATTTCCCGCGCAACAGGAATATCACCATTATAATCTCGATATTTTGCAATTTTCGGAAATATTCACTTTTTTGAACTTTTCACAGATAAATTCAATAATTCGCGGCCAATTTATCGAAGGACGATAGGAAAATTTCTAAAATTTCTTTCGATTTCAGTCGACTAATTTTTTGATCGATTAACCCAGGGTTTATAACGAAACAGGGGTAGATGGGAAAGTAACGGGCTATCTGTATCGAAAGATAAAGGAATGTTTAATTTCATACGACAGCAAAACTCCCTCGTTTTTTCGAGCCTCCCCAGTCCCCTTTCTCGAGGCACCCCGTGGAAGCTTTTTTGCCCGTTCTCCCGCCCACAACACCATCAAAAGGAACTCTCAACCGTTATTCTCGTCGTTTCTTCATTCGGAGTCGGATAATTGCCTCGTCTTCGCTCAAATTTAATTCTTTTCCAGAAGATGCTCGTTCTCTTATCGTTGTCTTTTATTTTTGATATTTCGCCCCCCCCCACCCTCCCTCGCTTCTCCCTCCACGTGTTATTTCTTTTTTGAGCATGGGAACTCCCGAAAATACCAGCGTTTGTAGGATAAGATCGAATCCTCGGGTAATCCCTCTTTTCCGCTCGCCTCTTTCTCGTACAACGAATCGCGAGGTAATTTGCGGTAAATGGACATTGTATCTTTCAAAGTAATCGAAAGGAGTCTCGTCCTTCCGTTATATTTTCTTCACCCGATCAATATGTGTTTAATATTTTTTTTCTTTTTTCCTTATTATTCGCGACTGCAAATGTTTCAAAAAAAAGTTTTTACATCAATATTTATATACGCGAAAAAAAAATCTTGCTACGCACCCGAGTGCATAAGTTCGCCGCGAGAGCGCGTTCAGCGTGCCGCTACGGCTTTTACTCACCCACGGGGTGAGCATAAATAATCAGTGCTCTCGAGTTACGACGAAATTAATCCGTCTCGGTGAATTTACGGCCTGGCAGCCGCGGCCCGGGACTCCCCAGCCGGCAATTCCTCTTTTCTCGCGAATCAGCCCGCGGACTATGGAATCTCGCGGGTGTTCGCGAACAATGTACCCTTATGAAAAAAAGTAAAAGAAAACGAAAAAAAAACGATTCCGCCAACTCGACGATAGCGTCGAGACTCTCGGGGTAGGAAACGAAGCATCATAATTAATTAAACCCTTGATAAGCTATTATTCGAATGTCGGTTTTGGGGCTCGAGCGAAAGAAGGAAAGAAAGAAAATATAATTACGCGAGTGAAATACATTTTTTTTCGAGCGTCTCTTCTTATCGTGGTTTTCATAATTATTTCATGAAAAGTATGAATCATTTTCGAGTTCTTGATTCACCAGATCGTCCGTAAATTACAATTTTACGATTAAAAGCACGAGCGTCTTAATTAATATTTTCTTCACGTAGTCACTCGATAGGATAAATTTTTTTCTAAATTTTTACGAATTACTCGTTATTCTAATTACACAATTATGATATTTTTACCAACTGAATGAGTTCGCGCTCGACCAGACCGCTAGACCGATTTTTGCCGCGTAGAAAGATGATGTCTATCGTGGCTTATATAACGGTCGACGTCCGAACACTTCGCGTGATCGTGCCGTAGCAGTTTTGAACGAGCAGGGGGGGACATAGACAAATCAGGAAATATGGCAAATTCCCGTAGGAACGAGCGAACCGTACCACTTGGGTCTCGGGTCCTAGACTTAATAGAAATACAATAGGATGGAGTTTCTCCCCTTCCCCACTGTACGAAATGATACAGAACGAACCGTATGACCGTGAGAGAGAGAGAGAGAGAGAGAGAGAGAGAAAGAGAGAGAGATGTAGGGTGCCTTCTCGCCACCCTCATCCCCGAGCGGCAGTTCGACCTTGCGAGAAATAAATCAAACACCAATACGCTAAGTGGTTACGCTCCCGACGTTAACCAGACTCGCGCAGCGGGACATCGGCCAAGAACGTACGGCTATTCGTTTTTCTCCTCCGCGACGCTACTCGGTCCGTGATTAAATTCGATTTAATTCCGACCGTGTGCAGAAGGTGGGGTAGAAAATTCAATGAGATGGATCTGGACAGTCGGGGTGCAATTATTCGTCGTCGATTTTATTTTTATTTTCTCCGTTGCACTTTGGAATTCCACGTCGTTAAGTTTACCCTCGAGAATGACTTTTCTTCCGCGATTCAATTTTCTCACTCCATTCAATTTTTCTCTGATCAACGAGAAGATTTTTTTCTTCGTATGAAATTTTAATCAATTAAAAAAATAATTTTTGTAACGAGTCAAGTCGTCGATATCGAGACGAAGAGTACGAATCTAGGACAATAATGTTTACTACGAAAGAAAATCACCGCGGTCGTTCCAGAGAAAATCTCGTCCCAATGGGAACAACCCTGCCTCCTCCCCAATTGCCAATACTTTCCGTATCTCAATTTACCCGCACACCCCTTCGCACCGTATGTATGTTTTATTCGGGCGTTTCTCGTAAACCTATACGGTGATCCGTTTGCGCGAACGATGGAAGCGGCAACGAGAAAAAAGAACGGAAAGAACGAAAGAAAGAAAAAAAGAAGGGAAAAGACGTTTACGTATAGGAGTGATGGGTATAGTGTAAAAAACAAGAGTTCGGTAGGGGTGGCGGGGGTGGGGGGGGGGGGGGGGGGGTGGATATAACGTTATTGTGCACACCCTTGGAATAATTTCCAACATCCAAAATATCCCAGTGCGATTCGTGCTATTCGAATGAATAAATTCCGAGGTGGTAGCCTTCCTCCCCTCGCCCTCATCCCTCCCCCTCCCTCTCGCTCTTACTCTTTCCCCTTATACCTCTTCCTCGCTTACTCCTCTCTCTATATCTCCCGCGGAGGGCAGCGCGATTTCATCCCCCGTGTGTATCGTGTAAATCGGGGAAAAGGGTCGAAAAGTTATCGAGCCACAGTACGGAACTTATCGTGTGTGTGCCTGTATAACGTGGGCGGAGAGAATTGCCGACGTCAATGCGCACAAAACCGCCACCCCAGCACCGAGGCCTATTGGCTAGGGACTTTAACAATGCAACGTGAATATATATATATATAGGAAGAGACTTTTTTTTCTTGTTCTTTTGGACGTACGAGCGATGGTTTCTATCGATTTAATAATGGATGAACGGCCGGGTGCTCGGTGATTTTTCACAGCCCGCGAGACTTTTTGTGTACCCCGAGACACGTTCTCGTGTACGTTTGTGTACAACTCCGCGTGCACAATTGCCACGAAGAATCTTGGCCCGTACGCCAACTCTGGGAGGGATGATTTCTGTGCAGAACGTTCGTGTTTTTTTTGTTGTTGTTGTGGGAAGTTGTGTGGTCCATGGAGTTTGCAAAAAATATGAGAAAAATATGTGAGCGGTTGGGGTGGGAAGGGTGGGATGAAATATAGGAAAAAAACAGTTGAACCCTTATATTCACCAAAACTACCCCTAGAGCATTCTATCCGGTTGGTTAAAAAGTTATAGCGTTTCTTTTTTTCTTTCGCTATGAATTAGAAATTCGATTATTCGTTACCCCATACGTAATCTTCGGAGTGTTCGGGTTTCATTGAAATTTTCCTACACCCGGATTAATCATACCTTTCACATCTCACGCGCATTAATCCATTCGTTGTATTATACCCGGCCGAAATTAAGATAATCGGACACTGAGTGAAGACGAAAACTCGAGCATGGCATTATGAAAACAAATTACCGCGGGGGTGTGTAGAAAGCCGTAGGGGTAGGGGGATGAGTGCGCGAGTGAGAAAACGAATGGCCCGCGCAGAATGAGCAAAGTTTCAGACGCGTCGAAGTACGAGAATATACCAGAAGGGGATGAGAATATGCCGGAGGGGGATGAGAATAACCACCCTTATGAGATTCTCGAGAACAAGAGAGAACAAGAAAGCAGGAAACAGTACAAATATTTAAGTCAACAGGAATCAGAGGCTTAACTAGGTTTGCCCCGAGAGATACGACCAGAATGGCGGCCATGTTTTCATTACAGCCCGCAATGTCCCGTACTCGATCATAATGTCTCACCGTTCCGACGTCCCCCCGGTTTCACCCCCGCGCGGACACGGGACTGCCACGGTAGTTTCGTTCGCCAGAACGCAGTGATTTTTCAACGGCTATGTACTCTCTCGCTTCTAGCACTGCTGAGGCATTACCGTGAACATTTCGGAATGGCCGGTACCCAACGTGTTCGGGCACCAGCTCGGACTCTTTCTCTCTCTCACACACACTCTCGACCGCGGCAACTCTAATTTCATTTGTGTCCGGGCAACTCCTCACCCTCCTCGTGTCTCATATCCTCCCCTGCAACTCTTCACTCTTTCTCAACCCCCCACCCCCTCCGGCATACCCGGTATTTCTCTTCCTACATCCCGACACATTCACTTCCGGCTCTTCGCACCAAGCGCAACGCCATTTTTTTGTTCGACCACTGAAAAAAAATCTTAATTTATTTTTCTCGCTCTCTGAATTTTTCATCGTATACGGACGAATTCGAGAATTTCTTTCGACCAAATTTTTATCGGAGTTTAGTTTCACCGAAGAAATCGGTCGCGAATTGACTTACGGAGGAGCTTTAGTATTTTCTTTTTAGTCGAGACTTTGATAAGTAATCCAATCGTGGATAATTATTTAGATAAATTTTATAAACGATCGAGGGTGTTATTTTAAATTCTTGATCGCGCGAAGGTTAACACTTTGACCAGTTTTTTTTAGATACGCGGTTGATTTTTCAACCGAACATTTATCGATTTTTGGCGAAATACGTCGAACACGTGACTCGTGTACGACACGAAATAGTCGTGCTAGATCGCTGGTACGATCTCGAGATAGTAACAGTGTTATTTATACGTTACCTATATATACACACAAACTCACACAGACATTGTATTTTATCCGCAAAGCTTCCAAGCGTCGTCCCAGAAACCTTATTGGGTACTAAAACTGCCAATTGTCTCAAAAGCTCGAGCGCCACGGCCCAATAATGAGAGATTAAATATTGAGGCACGCGCGTATTCCACTCGCGCGCGTCCCGCCGCGAGAGTTTCGGCTTCTCTCTCTCTCTGTCTCTCTCTCTCTCTTTCGCGGTCTCCGTCTCTCTTGTCTCTCGATGTTCCTTTGTTTTACGATTGTACGTGACCAGAAAGCAAGATGGCGCTTTGGCCAGCCAAAACCGCCGCCATCCCCCGAGCTCACCCCCCTCTTCCTCTTTTTGTCCCACGCTCTGTCTCTCTCTCTTGCCTCTTTCCGCGTGGCAGACTAACACGATTAGGCCCCTCTGCTCGAAGTTTTCGCATCTCGCTCTCCCATTCTCCCTCGACACACCGCACGCACGTCCGACGATACAAAATTGTTTCGTGCTTTATAGTCACAGATACGATTCTCCGACAATCTTAAACCGAGTATTAATCATGAAAATACGAATTCGAATCGTCGTCGTGGACCGAATCGAACATTTCTTTTTGAATCCGAAAAATTGACGGATCTCTATTTACCTAATGAAACTCTAAAGAATTTTTAATTCTATAATTACGACAAAATGGCGTCAAGCGAAACAACAGAAAATCGAGAAATTCAATATGGCCGCGGTTCGGCCGCATGAACGAAATAACGTGAAATATACATCGAAATGCTGATAAAAAAAGAAGGGGGGGGTGGTGGGGGTGGGGGGGGTGGATATAACGTTATTGTGCACACCCTTGGAATAATTTCCAACATCCAAAATATCCCAGTGCGATTCGTGCTATTCGAATGAATAAATTCCGAGGTGGTAGCCTTCCTCCCCTCGCCCTCATCCCTCCCCCTCCCTCTCGCTCTTACTCTTTCCCCTTATACCTCTTCCTCGCTTACTCCTCTCTCTATATCTCCCGCGGAGGGCAGCGCGATTTCATCCCCCGTGTGTATCGTGTAAATCGGGGAAAAGGGTCGAAAAGTTATCGAGCCACAGTACGGAACTTATCGTGTGTGTGCCTGTATAACGTGGGCGGAGAGAATTGCCGACGTCAATGCGCACAAAACCGCCACCCCAGCACCGAGGCCTATTGGCTAGGGACTTTAACAATGCAACGTGAATATATATATATATAGGAAGAGACTTTTTTTTCTTGTTCTTTTGGACGTACGAGCGATGGTTTCTATCGATTTAATAATGGATGAACGGCCGGGTGCTCGGTGATTTTTCACAGCCCGCGAGACTTTTTGTGTACCCCGAGACACGTTCTCGTGTACGTTTGTGTACAACTCCGCGTGCACAATTGCCACGAAGAATCTTGGCCCGTACGCCAACTCTGGGAGGGATGATTTCTGTGCAGAACGTTCGTGTTTTTTTTGTTGTTGTTGTGGGAAGTTGTGTGGTCCATGGAGTTTGCAAAAAATATGAGAAAAATATGTGAGCGGTTGGGGTGGGAAGGGTGGGATGAAATATAGGAAAAAAACAGTTGAACCCTTATATTCACCAAAACTACCCCTAGAGCATTCTATCCGGTTGGTTAAAAAGTTATAGCGTTTCTTTTTTTCTTTCGCTATGAATTAGAAATTCGATTATTCGTTACCCCATACGTAATCTTCGGAGTGTTCGGGTTTCATTGAAATTTTCCTACACCCGGATTAATCATACCTTTCACATCTCACGCGCATTAATCCATTCGTTGTATTATACCCGGCCGAAATTAAGATAATCGGACACTGAGTGAAGACGAAAACTCGAGCATGGCATTATGAAAACAAATTACCGCGGGGGTGTGTAGAAAGCCGTAGGGGTAGGGGGATGAGTGCGCGAGTGAGAAAACGAATGGCCCGCGCAGAATGAGCAAAGTTTCAGACGCGTCGAAGTACGAGAATATACCAGAAGGGGATGAGAATATGCCGGAGGGGGATGAGAATAACCACCCTTATGAGATTCTCGAGAACAAGAGAGAACAAGAAAGCAGGAAACAGTACAAATATTTAAGTCAACAGGAATCAGAGGCTTAACTAGGTTTGCCCCGAGAGATACGACCAGAATGGCGGCCATGTTTTCATTACAGCCCGCAATGTCCCGTACTCGATCATAATGTCTCACCGTTCCGACGTCCCCCCGGTTTCACCCCCGCGCGGACACGGGACTGCCACGGTAGTTTCGTTCGCCAGAACGCAGTGATTTTTCAACGGCTATGTACTCTCTCGCTTCTAGCACTGCTGAGGCATTACCGTGAACATTTCGGAATGGCCGGTACCCAACGTGTTCGGGCACCAGCTCGGACTCTTTCTCTCTCTCACACACACTCTCGACCGCGGCAACTCTAATTTCATTTGTGTCCGGGCAACTCCTCACCCTCCTCGTGTCTCATATCCTCCCCTGCAACTCTTCACTCTTTCTCAACCCCCCACCCCCTCCGGCATACCCGGTATTTCTCTTCCTACATCCCGACACATTCACTTCCGGCTCTTCGCACCAAGCGCAACGCCATTTTTTTGTTCGACCACTGAAAAAAAATCTTAATTTATTTTTCTCGCTCTCTGAATTTTTCATCGTATACGGACGAATTCGAGAATTTCTTTCGACCAAATTTTTATCGGAGTTTAGTTTCACCGAAGAAATCGGTCGCGAATTGACTTACGGAGGAGCTTTAGTATTTTCTTTTTAGTCGAGACTTTGATAAGTAATCCAATCGTGGATAATTATTTAGATAAATTTTATAAACGATCGAGGGTGTTATTTTAAATTCTTGATCGCGCGAAGGTTAACACTTTGACCAGTTTTTTTTAGATACGCGGTTGATTTTTCAACCGAACATTTATCGATTTTTGGCGAAATACGTCGAACACGTGACTCGTGTACGACACGAAATAGTCGTGCTAGATCGCTGGTACGATCTCGAGATAGTAACAGTGTTATTTATACGTTACCTATATATACACACAAACTCACACAGACATTGTATTTTATCCGCAAAGCTTCCAAGCGTCGTCCCAGAAACCTTATTGGGTACTAAAACTGCCAATTGTCTCAAAAGCTCGAGCGCCACGGCCCAATAATGAGAGATTAAATATTGAGGCACGCGCGTATTCCACTCGCGCGCGTCCCGCCGCGAGAGTTTCGGCTTCTCTCTCTCTCTGTCTCTCTCTCTCTCTTTCGCGGTCTCCGTCTCTCTTGTCTCTCGATGTTCCTTTGTTTTACGATTGTACGTGACCAGAAAGCAAGATGGCGCTTTGGCCAGCCAAAACCGCCGCCATCCCCCGAGCTCACCCCCCTCTTCCTCTTTTTGTCCCACGCTCTGTCTCTCTCTCTTGCCTCTTTCCGCGTGGCAGACTAACACGATTAGGCCCCTCTGCTCGAAGTTTTCGCATCTCGCTCTCCCATTCTCCCTCGACACACCGCACGCACGTCCGACGATACAAAATTGTTTCGTGCTTTATAGTCACAGATACGATTCTCCGACAATCTTAAACCGAGTATTAATCATGAAAATACGAATTCGAATCGTCGTCGTGGACCGAATCGAACATTTCTTTTTGAATCCGAAAAATTGACGGATCTCTATTTACCTAATGAAACTCTAAAGAATTTTTAATTCTATAATTACGACAAAATGGCGTCAAGCGAAACAACAGAAAATCGAGAAATTCAATATGGCCGCGGTTCGGCCGCATGAACGAAATAACGTGAAATATACATCGAAATGCTGATAAAAAAAGAAGGAATGTGTAACACTCTTCGTCGTGCAGTATTCAAGAGTGAACACAGGATCTCTCGACGGCGAGTCGTTCGTATTAGGCTAACAGAGCCGCCAACGAGTCGCTTTCAATTATTCAAACCACTCTCCGCCACTTCACGCTATATATATCTGCGTATATTTGCCATTTCCTTCCGACAGAAGTTACTTCTCGTTCATCGATTCGCGAACGATAGAACAAAAGTCGAATAAAATTACTCTCGTTTGAAAAATCTGTAATCAAGGGAAACAAAAATACATTGCGAGAACTTCTTATCGCGCTTCGAATCATCGACAAGTCTTCTCTCCAATTTTAACCAATTTTCGTTTCTAATTTTTTGTCTAACGTCGCGCATCCTCCGGTACGTCTAATGTCGCAATTATATTTAGTCAAAAATCGTCATCATCATTACGCGTTCTAATCTCTCTATCGAGGAAAAAAGAAAAAGAGAACAGTCCATAATCGCCGAATAATTACGTTCTAGTTGCGCATAATTCTTATCCAAGATTCTTATCGCGAGACGAGAATCAACGAGCGGCAACAAATTTTGTTCGTGACGACATGTGTCTCCTGTGTGTGTAACCACGTCCACCATTGTGCGTGCCGAAGACATTAGGGACGTTGTGCGTCTAATGGTCGAACTCGTACGCGATATCGTATTAGAGAACATTAGAGAGGACGGATCGTGAGGGCATGTGCGACGTTTTATCGGTGTGAATTCGTTCGCGTTGGTGGAGAGGAGAGGGCTGAGTGAAACGACGCGGGTAATCGAACGCAGCCAGTAAGAATGACGAGTGTAGTAATATACGAAAGGAACGTTTTACCGGCCACGCACACAAACTTGTTACATGTATGTGGATAAAACGTCGTTGCGTATGAAAAGCTGGCAACGAGCGTGTGTCGAGCATCAGCGACGTTGGTGAAGCGAGAGAAGGAGCGAGAGAGAAAGAAAGAGAGTGAGAGAGAGAGGAGCAGCGTAGAACGAAGCAGTCCCTGGGTACCGAGCTAGAAACTCATTACGTTCGCTCCGCCCATGCCGTTCGAACCTCGACCGACCAATCCGATTCTCCGTGAATTCGAATCGCGTTCTCTCCTCCGCGTTTTAATCTCGGTTTCGCGAAGCTCGGCCCGCAGCCGGAGTTAACTACATAGCCGCAACGAGCCGCTGCATGCGTCGAGACATATATTTTATATTTGCGTGCAGGTTTCGCCGACCGGAGTCAAAAAAACAAGTTTCACGAACAGTATTTTTCATGGTACGAATCGTAACTCGTTTCCGTAAGGCGAGCGACTAGATTTTTATTTCCAAAAATGACCGCAACTTCTAGTTCCAGATTTCATCGCCAAGAGGGTTTTTTTATTGCTGATGGCGCGTCGATCGGTAACGTCGAATAATCGTTAGCGAGAGATTGAGGTTAGGTCGACTCGGTACAAACCACGACCGCCAGAGTCTTCGTTCCAACGCCGATGGCAATTTCGTTCCAGATGGCGTCACGATCGCCATCGTCCAAAAAGATTGAGGTTAGGTTGGCAAAATCGAAGATAGCGATTATGCGAGACTCGATAGTCGGTCAGTTATTTCGTTCGTACATTGTTGCATCATTGTTGCGAAAGTGCGCGCATACGCGAGGAGGATCGAGTCGAGGCACGACTCATACAAAAAGACGATTTCGTTAGTGGTGAGCTGCAACGAACGAAGTAAGTAAACGAATCTGAAATGGACGAGCGGCTCGTTGGCCGCGGGATCGTTCGGAGAATGGATATTGGATCGCTGCGCTGGGATTCCCAGTCTCTTTTCTCTCTCACTTGTTCTCGGTGCGATTACAGAGGCACCGCAAATAATATATATAAAACACTGAAAAGAAGAAAAAAACTCAATATATATATATCGTTTTTTTCTTTTTTCGTTGACCGGTAGTTTCCGTTCTCTTGCGTGGAGGAAATCAACGTGTAGTCTCGTACAGGTTGGAAAAATAATCGATTTTCTTTTCTTTTTTTCTTTAGGTGAGTCTTCGTTACGCAATATTTTGTTCCTGTACCGATCACACCGAGTGACTACTAATCAGCTTATTGCCTGGTTTCTTTTCATTATGTCGACAGGAATATTAACACCGAGAATCAAACGTTCTGGTGTTTATCTCGTAGTCAATTTGTGTATAATTATTTTTTTACAAAATATCGTGACAATAATTTATTTTACTGTTATTTGCTATATTTACATATCGAATGATTGAATATTTTTTTAAATCGTCAAATTGGACGTGTATGTATAGACTCGGTAAGGAAATTAATGTTCTCGTCTAGATTTGCTTCGAGGGATTTCCACTTGGACGCCATTTGGTTCGTGAATATCTCGTTCAGGCAAATTGTGTTAACACAGGCGAAGACGCGAAAAGACGAGCGAGAATCGAGAATCGATCGTTTTCGCTGATTTTTGTGTGTATCCGGAATAATCTGAGAAAGAAAGAGACTAAAATTGTCCAGGAAATCGGTTAAAATATAAACCGATCGACTCGAGTCGTTCGAATTCGAAGACCCGGTTCAGGCTCACTTTTATCCTCCTCTTAATCAAATTAATTATTATTTTTGGATATTCCGTACAATATTAATTTTTCATCGTAATATTCGTTGATAACGATTCGTATTTGCTCCAATTACCCATCGATCAAATTAATCCAAAATTTCGACCAAAATTACCACGGCTTGTGATATTTTTCGATCGACGAACGATATTTATGCGACGCGAGGAATGATAACTCGTTTAACGGAACGAGAGAAAAACAACAACAACAAAAAGAATGAAATTTAATTTGCGACGCGACGCAACCGTTCTCGCAAACTAGAAAACGCGTAAACGTTGTCTCGTACATCTCCGGTTTATCAGAACGTACGATAATGGTAGAGCTCGGTCGATGAATCAAAAACCTCGAGGAGAATCGATTCGATTCGAGGCCAAAATTACGAAATATCGGTGAGTTTTCGTTCGAGCGCGCGTTTCGACGATGATTTCCGTCGCGAAACGCGATAGCACGAGAGGATCGCGGTGAGGGGGAGTTAACGGTTCGAGGGGTAAAACAGCCGGAACAATAATTTTTCGAATTCACGTTGATTACGCCTTCTATCCAACCTCCCGATTCGAGAATTTGTCCGGATCGAACAAGCGAAAATTCACCACGATAAGAGATTCATGAACGAGAAACAGAGAATTCTCGTTATTCGTTCGCGGGTACCCAGACCCCGTCGAACACGTCGGACGTACATCGTTCCGACAAAAACCCCCCACATAAAATTCGTACACTCGTAAAATTGCGCGTTGCAACAACGTTTTAAATTATTCAAACGCCCGAAATTATCGGTCTGTTCGTCGTTGGGACACGCGACAGACCCGGAATTAATTTATACGGACGAATAAAAAAAAATACGTAAGAAGCGGTGGACGCTACGACGTGGGTACAATGTATTAAAAAAAACAACCCTGATACAAAAACAAAACGAAAAAAAAAATTCAAATTGCACTACATTACCGCGCGTGCATTAAATGATAATTTTTTTCTTTCGAACTAATGAAACATCGGCGTGTCCTTTATCTCTCGCGGTGCGTGCGCGCTCTGGAATAAAACGAGCGTACCTGAATTATATTATTGAAATGAATCCTCTCCGGGGCATGAAAAAAGCGAACGAGATGAGAACGTAATAATGATATCTAAGCGAGGTTTCACAAGGGCGAGGCCTTTCTGCATTTTTTCTTATATTTTTTAACTCATTTATTTATTCGTTATTTTGTTGGAATTTTTTATCCATTTTATTTATTATTTTTATAAAGATAATCTTGTCTAGAGATCGGTCGTTCGTTCGCACCTTTGGCGACAAGATAAGTAGCAGTTGGCAACTCGAGTTAATTTGCTTCTCGGAGAGCGTAAGCCGTGATCGACGTCGGTGCGAGCAACGAGAGGAACGAGGAGGGCCTCTCGAGGCTAATGACGGTGTCCGATTTACCAATTTCGATTTATCTCGCGGATATCGAAGACGTATGTGCACCCGTTGTATATTGCATCGTTGCGAAGATGAAAACAAAACAAAAAACAACGATTGCGTGTTGTACGTCAGTGGGCCCACACACGCGTGTGTGGTTTCGCGAGCACGAAGAATCGAGTAAGTATAACCGCAAGGACGAATATATGAGCTACACGGTCAATTTGGCCGGCGGGACGCGGGCGCAATGAGCGAAATGAAATTTGCTCGTAAGAGACGCGATTGGCAAATAAAAGAAAAGAACGAAAATGCGCAACTGCCTGTTTGAATATTGAGAGAAGGAACGTGGAGTAGAAGCATTAAAAAAAATAAATAATAAAAAATAAACAGACCCAGAAAGACACGGCGAAGAAGGGAAGTTAACGAAAAATTTGAAAGTCAGAAAAGTGAGAGGGACATGATTTTGTCGAATCGACCTCGTCGATTATATTTTTTCTCTCCTCGCCCGCACACAGCGAGGAATAAGAAACGTCTCAATTTTAAAGTCATTTTTTTCCTCGTAATGTCTACTTTCACACTTTTATATGTATATATATATATATAATATACTCGTCGCGCGTGTGAATAACCAGCAAGAAAGAAGAAAAAAAAACAGGAGAGAAAAAATACGACGAGATTACGAGATAATTGACGTTTGTCGAAATGATTGTCTCAGCGAGCAGCTATTTTGTACGACGGATATAACATGGAGTACCTACGCTTTTACGAGCCAAGTGTCTTAAAAAGCGAAAACATGGAAAAAATGTGTGTATTTTTGAAAGATAGAAAAAAGTGAGAATAAAATAAGAATATAAAAATAAAATAAAGTACGTCCTTTCGTAACTGTGGGAGGTTTCATGTTCGTGCGAGGATCGTAGCGAGAGTACAAAGACAATCGTTCTTTGTAAGAAGTCAAAAGGGGGTTGGTATTTTTTCACGACTGACTTTTTGCTCTCACTCCCTCTCTCTCTCTCTCGCTCTTGTGGCTTGAGAGCAAGCGTGCAACATCGAGGCGAGAGCCAGCGAAGAAGAAAAGCCCATCGAACGTGTTTGCATCGCGGAAGAGGCGGCGAGCACAAAGAGCCACTCGCGTCGAACCCACTGATACTTGCGACTCCTCTTCGTGCCTCGTCTCACTCTCTCACCACTCGTTTCCCAGATCGTTTTTTCTTCGCGTTTCTTGTTTTTCGTATATTCGTACGAAGGGTTATATCCATGGGTACACGCGCTGTACGGCGACTTACAAACTGTCTGATAAATGTCCGAACGACGCGAGAGCCAGGAACCAACGACTAGCGACTTTGTAGGCTGTTGAAGATTCGATCGGTGCCGATGGATCCTTCGGCCGATCCGCTCGTCCAAGCAAAAAAGGATAGCTCGTGTTAAACTCGTTTCCGAATTATTTTGGTTAGATAATCGCACGTGGAATATCAGGAGGAGAAAGCTGAATGAAAAATGGAAGAATTGAAAGAAAACGGGGTGAGCATTGGCGATTACGTCGAATAATTATACGATCGATCGATTTCGAGGGATGGAAACATCGATCGGAGTTCAATTATTGACTATATGTATTATTTTTGTTGTTAAATTACCGAGGCGGATTTTAAGAGTATAAAATTTGATTAATCGTGGTGAAATTATCGAGTTCCGGTAATTACCGATAATTTTTCTTAATCGATCGATCGAATCGATGGGTCAACGAGCGTAAGTTCGCTCGCGTAATTACGTTTCGTTTAGTCCGAGGTCTAAAATTTGTCGGGAAATTAGGGTGGAAAATTTGGAATGATCACAGATGTTTCTCGAAATTACAGGGTTCACGAAAGGAGGAAAACGAGGAGACAGGTTGATCGGATCGAGTCGTCGCTGATGTGTTCATCAAAGTACGGGCGCGTGAAGAAACATTTGTTGGGCAACAGATACGATAAGGGGGTTGTAAAATTATCCTCCAAGTAGGAGAAAGACAAATGCGACAGGTATTCGTCTTTCGGGTTTATATCCGTTTTTGAAGATCGTTTTCCGGAACATCTGTCACACCCGTCGTGTTCCGTAACGTTTTGTCTCGTTGCTTGTATTTTTCTTATTCATTTTTTTCGTCCTTGTATCTGCGGTTGAAAAAACGATTTTTCGACCGGTTGCAAGAGAGAGAAATAGAGTAAGACGTCTCGCCGCTGTTCGAACACGAGTGACTCGTTTCCGAGATCGTTTAAGCACAGCCGGCGTCTCGTCAAGAATCTCGGGTGACTCGAATCCCGTCGACCGCAAATCATTTTTTTCTCCCCCCTTACTTTTCATGCGATATTTCCGCAGACGCGATCGAAAAACGAGACTAGTGTCTTCGTATCTTCGATTTCGTTCTATCGAATCGCACGATCTCGATTAGACGCAGGATCCGATCGATCGATAAATCGATATCAAAATTCGTTGGATCATCAACATTTTCGTTCTTCGATTTTACGATAAAGATTCGAATTCGACATTTCTATTTTTATCGCGGCTCGGACGTTTTCGAAGCTTCGACTCGGAACTTTTTTCTCCATCAAGGACACGTCCCTCTTTATCTTCGACCTCTGACCTGTCTTGTGGTCGTCCGCAAACCGCACGAGGTATAGTTCGAAATAAAAAAAAGCAAAAGAAAAAAAAAACAGAACGTTCTTATAACCCGCTAACCTACCTAACTTCACGTTTTTCGGTCGGGACGAATTTTGTCGATTGCCGAAGATTGCCATCTTTAATTGTCTCCTAGGACGATTTTCTCTCGAAAAACAACATCCTGTCGAGACGTGATAGTCAAGGGAGGATGCGCGGGCGAGAGAGAAAGAAAGAAAGAGAGATAGCGACCGCGAGCTCAAAAAGTGGGGCGAAATAGGAACAGAGAGAAAAAGGGAGGGAGAGAGAGAAAAAGAAGAGCGAGCGTGCGCGCGCGAGAGCCACTTCAGTCCCATTTACCGACGTTTAACTTTCGTGATCTCGAAGAGTCTCTTATGGGTCTGCTTCGGGTCCTGGGCACGTTGCAATACGGTCAAAGGGGTTGGTATTGTACGATGAAATAGCATAGAGGAGAAATCGTAGAGGGGGATGGACCGACGAGGGGGGTTGAGGATGAGGGGAGTTGAACGGTGAAACAAAAACTAAGAGAAAGATACAGAACGAGAGAGAGAGAGAGAGAGAGAGAGAGAAAGAGTCAAAAGGGAGGAAACCCAGCGAAGGGACGAAAGCGTGGAGCATTCGTATCCGCTGAAATTGCCCGGCCATTAGCGATACTACGTTATTACGCTCATCGTTTTTTCTGAGCCAGCCTCCGACAGAGCAGTACAGGTTGGCGGCGGCCATCTTGGAATATGGGATTGTGTCCGAAGGCAAAGGATAGCCCTGATGCGTAT
The DNA here is from genome assembly GCA_964017225.1 of Netelia inedita. NCBI lineage: Eukaryota > Metazoa > Arthropoda > Insecta > Hymenoptera > Ichneumonidae > Netelia > Netelia inedita. The sequence goes on along the minus strand of OZ024920.1, from coordinate 4,106,838 downwards.
TATGGCACATATACTGCCTCGGTAGTGGTGCATGCTCTCCGAGAGCCGGTTAATATTGCAATACAAAAAAATCCACCCCCCGTTGCATGTTCAATGGGTAACTGCGATTCTAATCAGCAAAATGGACTGGTGAATCTCTCGAGCACAATCCCGCTAAAATACGTAAGAAAAAAAGAAAATATTAACCTTATTTGACAATTCGACAAATTCGTCCCTCGAAACAATTATTTACCCAAGAAATATGAATTTACAAAACGGACTATTCGACAGTCGAGTTATACACGAAGCATTTGGATGAAGGGTAAGAGCAACGTATCGACGACTCGATATCCTTCGACGGAGACAACGACGAAGTACCGTGTCATTATCCGTAATCGGCATTCGTTCGATTTCATATAAACGTATGTATATAGATATGTACGATCGCATCGATAGTCATTTCCCACGTGACTTTTGAACCCTCGCGAGAGACTCTGCAATCAAAGGTAAATCGTGTTCGGCCCTTTTCAACGGAACGTTTAAATCGAAATGCGTCGGCGCGGCCGAGAGAGAGAGAGAGAGAGAGATAGAGTGAGTGAGTAAGGGGAGAGACCCCTCTCGGGTTTTCGAAAGGCCGCGCGCGGAGAGTTGCGGAACGAGGCCGACAGAGACATGTAGCAGAGAGAGGGATGGATGCGGCGCATAATGGTTATTTTATTCTTCTTATTGTATCGCTCTCTTATATACGTGCATGTATAGCCAATTGTGCATTATCCGGAGAGTCTCGGCAAACGTATAATTCATTCGGTATATATACCACCGGTGCCCCATTCATTGGTGGAGGGGGAGGGAGGCTGCCATTATAAAATCTCAGTCTATTACCAAACTATATTATCTAGCTGGTAATCGTCCAATCAGAAACGTTCACGAGGACTCCGGAATTGTTAAAAAGAAAAAAAAGAATGAAAAAAAACAGCGAAGAAATTATATTCCACTTTGCTCCACGGGGAATAATTACGTGCGTGGGCCAAGATGCAGACACGGTACAACCGTGGTTCATTCCCGGCAAGCGAGTCCTCGCCATTGTTCGAAAATATATCCGTTTTGCATTAACTTCGGTACGCGATTAATTATTCCTGCTCGGATTATTAATTATGTCGTTTTTCCTTTGGTCTCCATCTTTCTCTCTCTTCTTATCTCCCTCTATCGTTCTCCATGGCAGAAACAAAAAGATTACTACTCGGTAGACATATTAATGTACGTAAGAATAGTCGAGTACCATTTTGCAAAGGTTCATTGAGTGCGTCGAAGAGCATCTCTTGGCAACAGCGAGAGACGAAAGTACAATGCAGCATTCTTGCGCACGCTCGATGACCGCGCGTCTAACGGGATTACTAAACGTTGGGGGCTTGGAGGCGCGAGAGCGTATTCTGTTTGGTTCTTACTGCTGCTGTTGCAGTTGCTTGATGCTGCTGGTGATGCTGCCGCTGCTATCGTACGGCACGAGAAAATACCCGTGCTTCGTGGAACCCTAAATTAAACGTTGTCTTGCTCGTTGTTTTGCGATCGGTAAAGGGATCCATGCGATCGGTATTGGGTTGAGAGCGTTCCGGTGTCGTTCGCAATCGGGGGCATAAAGTGTCCGCATAAAGCAAAGTCCACCACAGGGACAAGAGGGTGGAGAGGAAGGGGGTTGGGTCGAGTCCAGGACTTGTAGAGGGAAAGAGAGAGAGAGAGTGCGGGAGAGATCCTTAAGCCGAGGCGATCAGGAAAGAGCCCACGAGCCCACGAAGAGCTGTGTGCCACGGTCCGGTTTGCAACAAGGCACCTTATCTTAAGAGAGTCAGCTTCGCGGACCCGCGGCGTTTTAATTCGAATAAATTTAAGTTGACGAAGAGGTGGCCTTTTAACATTCCAACGATAAGGAAGAAAGAGGAGAGTGAGGGAGGGAGAGCAAGCGAGAGAAAGAAAGAGAGAGAGAGACTGGAATCTCTCTTCCACCTCAAAGTTCGCGTGTTTCAGGATTTCGCCTAAATGAGACTCGTTACAAGCGGACGAGAATTTTTACAAACTTCATCGTCGGTTCTTGGACGATGTTAAAATGAGATTAGGACTGTTCATTGTTTTTAAAAGGTATTTAATTGGTATTCGATAGAACTGAATCAGGGCGAGCGTTCGAATCTTTTTTTAGGGATGAATCATTTCATAATCGTGTTTCGTTCGAAATATTGTCGATAAAATATCGCGAGGGGAAGATCGTGTAAATCGTAAAATCGCCTCCATTATTGTTTCGAAGGGCAGATACCTGTAAATTAATTTTTGTACCTACGGCGATACGCAGTTCCCTAGATTATGGACATATCGTAAATTATCTACGGAGTACGTTGAATCTACATCATGTCACGTTATCTACGTTAAAAGAAAACTGTTCTACCGACTGTCCAGTCGGTTAGTCAGGATTCTTCAAAATCATTTTGTTCAACGAAAGATAAAATACCGACGGTAGAAGATTGCTCGGTCGTTAACTTACCTACCTGCTCATATACCGACGGAGTCGGTAAGTTACCGATAGCGCGCAAGCTCAATTTCTTCTTTTCCAACAACTTCAAACTGATCTTCACTTCGAAGAAAAGGTTCTCTTCTTCATCGAACGTCGTAATTTTTTTTTAGCTTCTCGAAATTCAAACACGACCGCGCTCGCGTTCGTTTATACAGAAGGAATCGACCGTGAATGTACTCGGTCCTCTCGAGGTCCCAGGAAAAAGCTAGAGCTGTGCAAATTTCGCAAATATCTTCCACGATTCTCAAACACTCTCGAAAGATATAATGCCTCGCAATAAATTTCTTCTCGACTAATAATTCCTCTCGCACTAACGTCCACTTATTAACTTATTGGACCAGAGAATTGCGCAACTACGCTCCCGGCGGCAGTTCCAGGTGTACCCAGTTTAATTAAGTACCCCGTACCACCCGTGTATTTACATTGTCAAACATTAAACCCTTGATTAATGGAGAAGCGATAAATTCTTAAAGCGCTGGCTTTGAAATTAGTCGGACGAGAGCCTGAGAGAGAGCGCGAGAGAGAGGGAAAGCCTCGAAGACGCTTTCACGGATTCTATTCCCGAGAGACTCCTCCATGTACCACGAACCAACCTCGTGAATCAAAATCAAAAGATTTTATTACGACGAAAAAGGGAAAAAGAAAATATCCGTCAATCCACGAGACAGCTGTGGTATTAATTATGACGAATGGGACCCAGAGGAATTCTGCATCGCGTATTATTATTCGCGGAATAAAAACGAAAACAAAACACAACGATAATAACACAGGACGTATCCTCGGGGTTGGGACTAATTAATTTTGCGTCGAAATTTTGCGATAATAAGTAAGCAAATGAGACGCGATTCCGGTCGTTTCGTCGACGACACGTTCGTGAAACATGCCGGCCGCTCGTCGAAAGATTCTCAAAGCGATCTTGGAATTTGACGATTTTTCTGGAACTTCTTGATATTTCGGCAAAGGTTCCAGCGTCTCGGGGCTAGGGCGCAAGAACGGGGTTGAAGAACAAGTGATCTGTGAACGTGAAAACTAACGGACGTGGTGGAGACCTCGAGTTGCCGAGAGGGTTGGGGAGGACCAGGGGGCCTGGGGGACCGAGTCTTTCGGTTTACTCCGTTAATTCGCGAGCATGCAAAAGAGACGAAGATGCTCCCGAGAGGACGGCGATTAGTCACGCGAAATCGTCCATCGCGTCTGAACATACGAGGGGCATATGTCGTACCACCTATCTCTCTCTCTCTCTCTCTCTCTCTCTCTCTTTTTCTCTCCATCTCCCTCGAAATAGAGGAAGACGAGACGAGAGTGAAAAGAGCAAGATGAGCGTAAGTGAGCCTCCGGCTACGAGGTTCTTTCCACTAACCGCCTACTTAATTAAAACAACATTAGCCCGTTCACATTGAAGTTTCCCAACGTGCTGCGACACTCGCCTTTCCATGATTTTCTTATCATGGAAATAAACTAAATTTCATATTTCACATTTACTCGATAAAAAGTCTGAAAACTTTGTTAATCATCTATGGACCACGATTTAAGATGAATATTTGACGAGAATCAATTGTAATTAATCGATCGTTTTATCGTTGATGAACTCGTTTCCGATAATTCATATCTCAATTTGTAGAATTCGCATTAGTATCGAACGTTTGAACGTGATTCGAGCGAACGAATTCTCCTCGTCGTAGTTTGCAGTTCTCGCTCGCTCTCGTAAGATCTTAGATACACCGGTTTAATTGGTATAAGCCGATGTACCAGAATTGGCAACAGAGCTATTCCTCTTGGCGTAAATTGCCTCGTAGATAACGTACTCGGCGAGGCTCGTAAACCACCTTGCTTATTAAATTACGCACGTCCGACGCTCGTTTTACAACGAAACTTTGGCAAACCTCACCGCGATTGACTCGCTCGCTCTGCCAACATTAACGTTCTCGGAATCCGAATCTTCTTTTCACCCATCTTCCCTTCTGTTAACAAAAATCAGTCCGAGGAATTAGTCTCGCGAAATGATTTATCGTAAGATTGCAATCGATCGTTTAATCGCCGAATGAAAATTTAATTGCCGATTTTGAAATCAATCCCCGCCGAGTCGCTCGTGTCTCTTACCTGTCGCATCTTGTCTTTGATCTCTGACCATTTAGAAACCCGAACGAGCTTATTTTATTTTCAAAGCCAACTGACAAATTTACCCAAGCATTATTTAACGTTCGTTCGCACTCTATACCGAACCTCAATTTCATATAAAACCTTTGGTCTCATCCCCGTTAAAACATCCGAGAAAACTACGCCGTCGCATCATCGTCTCAATAAAGATCGTTCGCTTAACGCCCCCGTTTATTCAGACATCTCTCTCGTGGTGTTCAGGCCGGTCGCGCTCTATCCTCGGCACATGGCATCGGATCAAAGTCTTTGGCTTTTCGTTGAAGTCGCGAACGCCCGCGCGCATGCGTCTGCTTAATGCGAGTAATGGACTAATGACTCTAGCGTTAGAGACAGCGAGGAGGTCGAGAGAGGAAAGCGTGGTCTCGTGAGAGACTGAGGAGAGGAAAGGGGTGATTATATAAATAGTAAGAAAGAGAGAGAGAGAGAGTGAGAGGGAGTGAGTGAGTGCGAGACGGGCAAAGGGTATGCAAGCTCTCGGCACGCTAGTAGCCAATTAAACGCGATACACCGCGGGGACAGTGCCTTACGCTGTTACACCGTGTGTAGCTCGAAGACCGTGACGCGGGCGGACTTTAAGTAGCGAGATTTAGAGACGACAGGTGCCCTGTTTGCTTTTACTATCACCCTCTCTCTCTCTCTCTCTCTCTCTCTTTTACTTTCTCTCTCTCTCTCTCTGTCTCTCTCTCTATCGTCTTTTCGTTTTCCTCGTTACTGCGACTGAAGAGAGAGCGAGAGAACCCAGCGATAGAAAGATGAAGAGAAATGAGAGAGACGAGAGCCCTGTCGAGAATCTTTCTACCTTGATGAGGCAGAAGAAGCGAGGGGACGCGTTCGATACGCCATTTTGGTTGCGGAAACGACGAAACGTGTTATTAACAAGCGACGAACGCATTGGGTCTTCCCTTTCAATGTATATGGCAATATATGTATATATATAAGTATATAGACAGCACGAAGGAGACGTGCACGTGTTTGAACGATGAACGAGGCATTGTTCCCCGTCGAGGATTCATTCCAACGGTTTAATTCACATGAGTATACGGCTTATCAAGCGGCAAATAAAAATACTACAAAAAAAATACAAAAGGAAAGAAACACAGCGACATGATGTGTCACAGGCCGGGAATGGTAATGAGTAGAAATTGCGGGTTGTAACCGACCACTTTATTCTATTATAATTGTTCGGGATACAAAAAAAAACAAAAAAAAACAAATGTGAAAAAAAATTAGTCGTTCGTTACGCCGTCGTTGCGTGTCGGTCGTGGATCTTTCTTTATTTTTCATCCACTTGGTTTCCGAGCCACGTGTGAACGGAACGAGAATCCCGTCTCCTGGCTCGCTTTGACAAACGAGGGAGAAGAAGCTGTCGATAACCCTGTTTCATTTAGTCCCCATGAACGACGATGTAAAAAAAAACGTCTTATTAATCCGGTAAATGTACATTTGTTCGTAACAATGAGACGGGTCTCGTGTGTCATTGCGGTTCCTCATGACCATCGTCGGCAAAAAAAGTGGGAGGACACTGAATGCACCGGAAGTAATACGCATCGGACAGAGATACGGTTTGTCGTTATTTGCCACTCGCCAGTAGACATACAGAGAGAGAGACGGAGAATGAAAAAAAAATTCTAACCATTTCAATACGTTGCACGACCAGGTGACAGTCATCTGCGAGCTCGATCATTATGCGGTCGATCTTCGATGCGGTCTGATCACATCCGTCGTCGAACCACTAGCTTCCCCTTCGACAAGCAAGTACTCTCTTCGCTCCCAGCCAGAATCATATTTTTTTTTCAAACATCCCCTATCCCCTTAATTAAATGTCATTATCATAGAGACAACGTATATCGATAATCAGCAGTACAAGTTGTACTTCACCCTGCCATAGACGACAATGTGACAATGTCGAGAGGTCCTTCGTACAGAAAAAAAAGATGGCCAATATAGAACGAGAGAGAGCATAGATATTAAGAAGAAGAAAAAAAGAGAGAAACAAAAATGACCGTCTCCAAGTACGTACTTAGCAAGTTCTTAGAAGACTCGGCGGAGCGTAGCTCCTTCGCGAAACCTACGTGTCTTCGTCCATCCATACTTAATGGCTCCCTCGTCCACCATCAACGACAACCACGCATACGTATATACGACAAGAGAGAATGTCATGCCAGGAGAGCCGAGCCTGTCGTGTCGTGAGCCCTCCTGCCCCTCAACCCCTCCTCAGCGATCGTTACAATAACGCGGATGAGAAACAAAGTCCGTCGAGTTTGTCCTTACGGCGCACCTCTCGTTCCAAGAGTACGCACCTTTTTCCCCTGAGCCACACTCCCCTCACCCCTTCTCGACCCCCATCGACTATCCCTTATCTGCTACCTCTCCCTCGTCATCTTCCCTTGCTATAAATTTGTTCTCTTATTATTGTATAAAACTCCCCTTCCTCCGCTCTCGCCTCTTCATCGTCCATGTCGCATATACCATAATATAACGACCACGTATGTATTGCGCGGAAACATTTAATTTCTGGTTCTGCATTCGTACTTACACAGTCAATGTTATATGTTGGAACTGGCTCGTCTTATCTACCCCAGACATCGACATCGCAGACAACTCCGCGCACACTTTGAAAGCCACGCAAGCGCGGTAACGAGACGCGCTAGAGAGGGAGAGTAAAAGTGTGTGTGAGAAAGAGAGAGAAAGAGAGACCAAGTTGTAAATGACTGGCGGTAATTGCACATGTCGAGAGACTCTCTCATGCCTTCTTCTCGTTTTTCTCGATGTTTGTAGTTCGTTCTTGCTACTTTAACCCCTCTTCGCCTTCTTACGATAATTGTGCAGGTACTCTCGGGGTGTACATTTATTAAGGAACTATTTATGCCATTCCTTAGGTTCGAGGTAAGACTTAGCTCGCACTTTTTTTTATTTATTTTCATTTTATTAATGCATCAAGATAAATTGTATTTAATCTATGCGCAGGTGTTAAGGTATAGTGATTTTTAATGATTGCTTGAGTATACGGTGTAGGGGATAGCGGAAGGTGTGGACATGAGTGATATTATTGTTGTAGGGGTAGTGTGCAATTTTCATACGCCTTGGGCAATTTTTTTTCACCTTGAGTAAATTTTACCGCCCTCGGTAATTTTTTTGATTAGGCGTGCCTGATTTCAAGACGGATGGGGGCTTGGATCCACAAGGCATCCACGAGGTAGTGTACTTCTGGCGTTTTCAAACTATGACAAGTTAAATCTAAATGGGTAATCGAGTGAAAAAAGTTGAAAATATTTTATTATTTATTTTTGAATTTTTGAGAGAATTAACAACAATTTAGTAGTCAGAGGGCCCAAATACATTGATATACACCGGAAAAAGATTTATTTAAAAATGTTTTGAGGCAAATTTGTTCGAAGAAAAAACTTTTGAAATATTTTTTTTTACTATCTTTTTTATTCTAAATTCGTAGCATACGATTGGGGAATTTGTTTGGCCAAGTGCCGACCCTCAGCCCCGTAAGAATCGTTTCGTTTTCACGGTGTCCGTTGAAGGCTCTATCCCACTCGTAGGCCGGAAACCTCGAGTCCATTATACGGCGCCCGCCCGGATCGTATCGTTATTTTTCCAAACCGTAAGCCTCCACCCTCACCGACGCGCGGGGTGTGAAACACTTTTTTTCCGCGTTAAAAGTTACGCCTACGGATTCTCTCGACAGCTGTGACACGTGAGATCTGAAATATCAATTAAGTACAAATACGTAGAAATACATCGTGATTATGATCGATCGACGTCGATCGTTGACTCGCCAGAAACCGAAAATCATATCCGGTGAATCGAATTACCCCGCGCGAACCACCGAGTATCCTCCCGTAGTGGAATTGTTCGTGCTCGCCGAGAACTCGGTGTGCTCCGTCTCTCGATAGGCGTCTAATCGAACCGGAGGCAGGTATTCCCGCATCGAGAGCACGTTTGTACCGTTGTACGAAACCCATCAATGCCTGATGAGCGAGCGATTATTACGTACCTCTTTTTTTTCTCCCCCATCGTCCATTATAAACGATCGATCTGTGTGTGCGCGCAACTTCGAACAAAGGAAACTCCTATCCCTCGGCAATCCTACAAAATGGCGGTTGCACACGGCAACTGTTAGAAACCCTCGCGGATTTCGTATTACACGTTACGGTAGACATGCGGCAGGTGCCCCGACGAACATACATACGACCACGAAGAAACGCGTTTTCTATTATCTTCTAGCACGAGAGAGAGTGAGAGAGACAAAGAAGGAAAGAGGGCGCTAGACTCGAACTAGCAATCGTTTCAATTTACGTTTAAACGCTTCTTCGCGGCAACGCCCGCTTCCCCGTAGCTTTTAGTTCAGTTACGTTGATAATAACCGCGCACAGGTGGTTTAATGTCGTACACGCGAACGTGTTTCACCACCGCGAAACTTCGCGAAACCCCCGTCGTCGACACCCTACTTAGGTCTGACCCCGTACGATATTTCAAAACTTTCGTAGACTTCCAACGCATAACTTCCTCGACGTAGCCTCGAGGCCCACTCGTTGTCTAGAAAAGACGACTGAAAAGAAAACTACCCCTGTTAAAGGGTGGTTTTCTTTTACCACAGTACCCGGCGATCGGCTAGTAAAATTATTCTCTCCTCGTTTCGCGATATTGTAATCGTCTTTTTCAACAATAGTAGTACGTAGCTCGTTGCGAAACTCGCCATTACCGAACGTACCCTCTTCACCGTCCCTTAACCACTCGCGGCCGCGTCGTAACGCTTTTATATGCGGCTTTTCCACACGCTGACTCTTGGAGCGCGACTCATCATCACGTACTTAACGTGTGCCACATTTAATACGTATATTTCATACGAACGCATTCATCGAGTACACGCGAGAGTATTTCGTTGTGAAATATTTCGTGAAGAACCATGAGTTTCTTCACGAAACAAAAATCCAAATTATTTACATATTTTGATTATTTAAAAAAAAATTTGTTTTTTAATTTCGTACGACTGTACGATCTTCGCTCCTCGCGACCTTCTCGATAAGAAAGTGAGTAATCTCATCGATACACCTATACCAGTAGCGAAAAGCGATTGAAAGGCTAAATTGTTTGTTAATATAATATCGCACTTGCTAGAGGTGTGTGTGTCTGTGTCTATAGACGAGAAAGAATATCGGGTCAAGAGGAGTTACGCACTTTGAGATACGGGACCGGCCATTATTATCTCCGAGTAGCTCAAACGGTAGTGACAGCCCCGGCCGAGGCAATAATCGTAAAAATTCAGCTCATTTTATCGTTGTCGGGTCACGTGGGAGGGGTACGGGCGGGAGGTATAGGGATGGGAAGAGGGGGATGGAGAGAGAGGGAGTTGAATGCATAACAAAGAGACTGTGATGCTTTCTGAGTGACTGCCGACCATGTAGAAATGAACTATACCGTGTAAGTGGCGTTCGCACACTGACGCACCGACACCTTTAACACGCACTACGACAGAACGCGTTCGCGTATATGCCAAGAAACTCTCGCCCGTCGACGTCAACCACACCGTCGCTGTTCGCACGTTTATTTTTTATTTTATTTTTTTTTATACGCCAACCTCTATACACCTGCGGCCGCGAGAGTCGCGAGGTGTCGCCGATACGCGATTGCTACCGTATATACTTACTTCGATTGCTCGTGGCGTATTTTGCGTCGATGATTCTCTAAACGCGAATCGCGATATCGCAGGCCTATATATACGTTTTACGCGAAATTCTTTTCGATAATATTTACGAGCGCGACGATTTTTTATTTTTCGATTTTTGTAGATTTATCGTTCGGCGGTGAATCGATCTTATGGGCAACGAGTGATTTTTTTTTGTATTGCGATCGATATTGGATAATTGTATTTATTGAAATCAAGGGGAAGGTCGAATATTTCGTTTTTTGCAGTTTGAATTGATAATTTTTATCAAGTTGTCTCGGTCGCTCGCGAAACGGTAAACAATTTGTAGAAAGAATATAAATTCTATGCGGAGTTTATATAAGGTGAATCTTTAGAACCGACTATGTCTGTCTGTCTGTCTCTCTCTCTCTCTCGTTCTCTGTCTCGCGGTGAACGAGAGGAAGAGACGAGCTCGAATTCGCACTAAACAGAGTTTAAGGGTCTCGCGAAATGCCGGTAGTTTATTCGTAAGAGAGGCAGCCCGAGAAGTTCACCCCCTCGCCACCCCGTGCCCACCCCTTATTCTCAGCCAGTGTGGACGGTATTATTATTACAAAGAGGAGTTCGCGGCATAAATAAATCGTAAATCACACGTAGCGTCATAAATGTCAAAAGTGCAGCGAGACAGTTCGGAACGTGCTCGAGAGAGTTCTCTCCGGGCGCACCAGAGAGAGAAAGAGTAAGATTTCTTTATTCGAGAGACAAAATGACGAGAGACAAAGAGATTCTCCCGTCTCGTAACACACACCGCACAATGGACTCGTCTCTCTCTCTCGTGGTGATGGTTCTACGATTCCTCTCCCGGCCCACCGACTTTTGCAATTCCAAGGTGAGAGTGATTCGTCGAACAACGCAAGGCGGGGAAAAGGGGGTTGAAAAAAGCCTTAAGGGCAAATTTTATATATACATATATATATAATGCGAATTTACAATGTATACGAGTATAAATGTACCATTTATGCGAGGACGATTGTTCCGTCGAGTTGACAAAATAATTGCTCGTTGTGTGTTCACATACACACACACACACACACACACACGTTTATTTTCTACCGCGCGTATAATAGGTACTTTCGTACGAGCGTGGCGTTCGTTCCTCTCGGTGCGATTATTTTTTTGCGGTACCCGAAGCACACGGGGTGGGTGATCGCCCGGACAGCGGGACATTTATCACAACGCGGCGAGAACTTCGGACATCCCGGGGCTGATATGTTATTTTCTTTTCTCTTTGTTTATTTTTTATATTTTGTTTTTTATTCAAAAACCCGCGTATCTCGATGACTTGTTGAAATCACGCTGTGAAATCGCTGGTCGCATCTTTATGGGCGCGAACATTTCGAGCTTTAATTTCGGATTTATCGTATTTGAGAGTGTTTTCGAGGCTAGCGGCTCGGCTAAGGTGGCGCGCGTGTATTTTGCACGTTTATGTCGTGCGAATTAGGTTTTGGAACAAAAACATTGAAGAGATACGACGTAGGATCGAAGGAACGGGAGCGAACGTCGATTAATCACGCGACGGAAGAGTCTCACCCCTTGTCACCCTTCCGGCGCTTCGTTCGTTCGGCCAATTACCGAGAAACGAGATTCGATGCTCCGAGCGGACATTCTTCGAATAACGGCGAAACAGGGACACGAGGGAGACCTGGGAGCAAGCCGATTCGTTCGCGAATCTTTCTCGCTCTCGTTTATAGATATACTTTGAAATAATTGTGGAATTGCAAAATCGAAAAATTTCGCAATATTTTATCAAAAAATTAAAAATAAAATGAGCATTTATATATTTTTTTTTAAACCTGATTCGGATATTTTTCATCGAAAACAAATATAACACCCTCGAATATCGCTTCTAACGTTTTATCGGTCTAAAGTAAAAAAAAATCATTTTCACGTTTTTTCCTCTAGTTCAAAATTCATTCATCCCCCACCCCTTCGCCCAACGATCAATCAATTTTTATCACACTTTTTGTAATACAGAATTTCCGTATAGTTTCGTACTTCCTCGCTTAATGAAATAATGATTGATCGACGAGACGGCGACGTAGATACGCATTTATCCCGATAATATAATGAAACGAGCCTTAATTAATGGCAATTTTCATTCTGTGGCTAACGAATAATAAAACGCGCTTTATAAAAGAGAGTGGACGGCCCGAATGGAGGGACCCCCGTGGCGACGAGCCTCGTCGCGTTTTGCAAGCGAGAAAAGACGAACAATCAAATATATACATACCTATACATACATATACATACATATATATATATGCACACAAGGAATACCAAAGCTCTGTAAAGAAAATACACGCGAGAGGCTAAAAGTCCTTCGGGCGGATCAATTCGATAGATCGTTATATACGCGAGAGATTGCGTCGACGCTCTTCGAATCCATGGCCCATTTAGTCGAGCGCGCGCGCCGGCCGATTCACGAGACGAGAAAACGATCGGATAATTAGCAGAGAGTGTTCAAACGATTCGCCCGATAAAGCCCTCTCTCTCTTTCGCTCACTGCTCTTATCTCTTGAATGTACTCCCCCCCCCCCCCTATCTGCCCCTCTTCCACGCGTCTTCCTCGTACCCCCTTCGCGAGGGGGGCCACCGCGAGTGGTACATATATAGATATATGTGTATATATAGATATATATATGTATAACCATCCGCGCATATCCCGCCACACAAACCACCCCGCGGAGTCCTTAATAATTGTAATTGGACACGGCTCGGCAGCGCTTCACCTACAGCGTAGAGTCCTCTCGCTCGCTCTCCCCGCGCTGCCCACTTTACAATACACTTTGTCCATCTGCCTTTTAAGGAGTGAAAAAATGAAAAAAAGGGGGCGTGGCCAGGATGAGATCAAAGAGTGCCGCGCTCTAGAGCTTGGCTCTCGCGCGCGCGAGCGAGATAGCAGCGCTCTCTCTCGGACAACGTTGGAAACTCGCGGGCGCGAGCCCGGCCGCGAGAGAGACGGAGAGAGTGAGAGAAAACGAGCTTATGTTGCTGAACAGCATGGTGGTATGCACACGCTATCGAGAAAGAGAAAGAGAAAGAGAGAGAGAGAGAGAGAGAGAGAGAGAGAGAGATCACCAGAAGCAACAGCAGCATAAGGGTCCTTCTGGCCCTATTCTCTCTTGTACTTCGCTCTTTTTCCCTCTCTCTCTCTCTCTATTCGTCTCATTCTTTCGTCTTCTTTACACAACAGATCCAGCGGGAAAGTCTCGAGCCACGAGCGCGACGTTACCGACAATGGCGTAATTCTCGAACTCTCCGAGACACCTCTTCTCGCATACCCTGCGACTCTTTCCATCGTTCTTTCTCCGACTCCTCTCATCTTCTCATCCTCTCTCTCTCTCTCTCTCTCTCTTCCTCTCTGTACCAACTTCTTCCCTCGCTGACGAGGACCCCAACGCCGGTAAGTGGCTCCTGGGAGCTTCGGTTAATGATGAGACGGTGGAAAAAAGGAAATAATGCATATTAGCCGGCAAACACGACAAGGAGATCGATGGCTCTCTTTCCCCCTTCTCTCCCTCCCTCTCTCTTTTTTGGTACGGGTGAGAATATTCCTCGACATAATAAGATGTTCGAGAAATCACGCGATATCACGAAGGCCTTTTGGCTCTCTGACCGTGCCGTTAGCGATGAATACGACATCGTTTTGCCGAGAGTGTACGATGTTGGCGCACGTAGGAAACAATAATTTTCGAGAAGCTCGAGCTTCGAGACGATCTCGAGCACGTGATACGCCGCATGAGAAAAGAATACTCGATCTTGTATACGCCCGAGGTGTCTCGTTTCGACTGACGCGCGGTGCGCATGCGCTCAATCAATCTCCTAAATTCTCATGAATTTTTACGTCCCCCTCGACCTCGCTACATCTCTTCGAGAATCGCTTCGAGAATCTTTCGAAGAATTGACATTTTTCGCTAGTTCCCTATGACTTTTCTACGAGTGTCCCTCGTACTAGTGTGTCCCAGTTGTAATATACTTTATTACGACGTGGGCTCTATATATTTACACTCGACTCGTTCGAGCATCGCTACTTATTACGTAACCAACAGTCCGAGCTAACATTTTTCATATATATATATATATGCACCAAGCAAATAAAAAAATGGTGCTTTCTACTCCCCGTGCTGGCTAACGATACTGCAACGTGGTACAAAGTCGTCGTACGGAGGAGTGCACGATTGCACGCCAAAGGGTGTGGGGGGGGGGGGGGGGGAGAACAGACGAGCCCTCGAGTGCTCGTTGAAGTGGTGAGATGATGGCCGCTGTCGTTGGTTGCACGCCAGGCCACGCATATCCGCCATTTTACCGAACAATATCCATAGGATGTGGTTATTAAAATTGCAGGGCTCTCTCACTCTCTCTCTCTCTCTCTTATTCTCTCTCGCTCGAGAATGAATAGAAACTTCCTGAAAGGAGAACCATACATTGCCCACCTTCTGAGCTCGAGTTCTCTCCCCCCCCCCCTTCCTCGCCTTTACCACGTCGCTGTGCAACACACGCGCTTTTATCGTTCCATTCTCTCGCTCGCTTCGGGTCTCGACAATATTGTGAGAGAGACGCCAAAGCCACAGACAGCTTCTTCTTTCACCCTCACCCCTCTCCATTTGGCTTTCTCGTTGACGCGCGAAGAACAATTTGCATAAACAGGAACCAGACCTTCCACTTCCCGTCCTCGTGTTTTTCACGTACAAAATTACACGAAGAATTGTCTCGGTTGTATCTCGATACCATGTGCGCTTCGAGATTGACCGGATGAGGGTTTGAGAAAAAGAAAAACGTGATGAATGAATTAGTTTTTTGAAAATTAGTCGTATTTTTCCGAGGGAAAGCGAACGTTGTGTTTGGAAAATATGTGTCATTTTCGAGTACAAAAGACCGCGGAACGTCGTATTTATTCTACGAGTCGTACCGAAAGTGGAAGCCGCGAGATATGTCGAGGTGTATCATTTGAGAAGATAAAAGGGAGCCCACTCTCTCTCTCTCTCTCTCTCTCTCTTGCTTTGACTACTTTGTCATCGGTACGACGTTATAGTGTTGTCGAATTTTTTTTTAATTCCACACATAAAGGGACGCGAGATGTCTCATTTGATCGCTAAGTATAGCTCGCGAGTATGAGGATGCATATCCGAGTCCTAGAACCGGTAATTGTAATTGTCGTAATTGTAGTGACCAAGTAGTGGAAAATGTCAGACTGATGGACATACGAGTGACAGCTATCCGATAAAACTTAAGAGTCAAATATGCACCCTTCTTAACGTACGAACTATACTTAGCAAGAAAATGAAGCGCTAGTTCTGGCTCTATTTATAGAATTAAAAAATTCCGCCAACACCGTAACGACATCGCTGGTAAAGGCTCCTTTACAAACGCGCGTTTGTAGGTTGACATACTTGCGCGACGCGAACTTTGATAAATGGCTCGTGACATTCGACGGCTTGACGTCACTGTTGTGGGTCACCTTAACATTTTTGTAATTTTTTATTTTAAGAAAAAAAAATAATTAATTTTCTGCAGCTTTTGAATAAATCGATTGATAATTTGATAATCATCGATCTCTCGGTCCATGGATATCAAAGAAAATGGTAAATTGTGGGTTTATTCCGGTGATAAAACAACGATACCGATCCAATCGCCTCGATCTCGTGTTTTTCGAGAGAAGCGAGAGGTGATAATTCGTGGTCTCTCGCGAGATGATAATAATCGTTATCGCGTCGTGCGTGGTCGCTTATTCGCGAATCTTTTTTTCTTCGATATAATACGCGAGAAAAGTATGCTCGACGCGAAAGATACAGATTTGTCGAATTCGAAGTTTTTGACGTTCTTCGTGAAATTCCACGGGCAAAACTTTGCGTCATGAAGAGCGAGACATATTTAGTCTCGAGTTTATATACGTGCTAGAAATAAGTAATGCTAAATCGGTATTTTGAATGGGCACGCCCTTCTGTAAGCTTTTGTTCAATCGAGCTTTCTTTTGCCTGGGGATAAAAATAAGATTAAGAAACGGTTTATTTCGAGTTAGGAAACTTGAACGGTGCTATTCGCAATGTTCTGTGCATATATATATTCATATATATGAATATTTCTATCTCATAGGTTAGAGGTCATGGAAAATGCAGAGAACTGTAATATATATATACATTTTTCTCTTTTTCTTTGCTGAAAGAAACTTTAGCCTGGGAGTACCGTATAAAACCGTTGGGGAAAACTTCACACGTGTATTTCACAATAAGTACGACAATTTCGTCGTCGAATACGTAATGTCCATGAGAGGTCAATCCAAATTGTGCAGGAGGGTATGTTCGCGTAGCCGATGATATTAATCGATAAAATAACAATTTCATGGAACGATCGTTTAATTTTCTCGTATGCCAGAATTACGTCGCGCGAGTACGTTATTTTTAAGCTTCGATCGCCTTTTTTTAAATCATCGATTGTACTGTACACCAAGAGATGCGTCAAAGGGGTGGAAATGGGTCGTTGGTTAAAAACGATCGGTATATAATTCAGGCTCGTTCATTAACGTCGTTATTTTCAAGATATACTTTAATTTCCGTAAATCAATATTGAAAATATTATAGTTTCATTTAGGGGTGGAAAGCGACTACCCTTTAAAAATCATCGAGTTCCAAAATCATTCATCACCATCCGAAAAATTCAATAAACATCGCACGAAAAATCGCGATCTTAAAAATAATTATCAAATATCGATTTTCCACCTGTGATACTCGAGTCTTCCCCTCCCCACCCCTTCCGTACAAACTAAAGACGACAAATGATATTTTCAATAATAAATAATCTTTAAATTATTGAAAACCCCACCCTCGTCGCGCCAACGACCATATTCGACGAACGGTCACGATCGCGAGTTTCTCCCATTTTGTTCGGAGCGAAAATAATGCAAGACTTAAAAAAAAGAAGCGGGCGAGGAAGAAGAAGAAGAAAAAAAAGAAGCCCAGCGACCAGTGCGAACTCGCTGAATGAGCATTGCTCGTCTGGACATCGCGTACAGTCGCGAGCGAGAAGTACGTCGCTTGGTGCTTCTACAGGTATATTTCATACGTGAATATTTGATGGCTCTCGCCGTTGGCGGCGGCCATCTTGGCTGGCGTGCCGTGGAGCATTAAACAACTAGGGTTGTTAGCCTCTTTATCTATAGGCCGAGGCGAGGGCTGTACAACCACCCGCGACAGGGCTGCATTATTTAAGATAAGAACCTTAGCACACACACATACACACACACACACACATATATATATATATATATATATATATATATATATATATATATATATATATATATATATATATATATATATATATATATACTATATATACTATATATACATATATATATATATATATATATATATATATACACGTATATCTAGCTCAGTGCTCGGTATACCATAACGTCGAGTTTCATAGCGTATAACGCCCACTTGAGTTCACCTGCGCGGCCTATAACGTCCACTCGGCCACCGGTAACGTCCACTTGCGAGCGTCTCCGTCTCCGTACTATTCTCCATCCACTGGATTTGTCCATACGTGTGCAATTGTTTTTTTTCTCTTTTTTTTGCCCCATCGTCTATCCACAGGCTCTGTCTTCTGGGAGACGTATTCGTATTGCAACTTAGAGAACGAGATATAGATGAACATTCAATGTCACTTACACACTATTCAACGTCGCGAATGCGAGCCAACCGAGTGTTCGGTGACCCCGCGATACGAGGGTTGATGTCGTAACGTCGCGACTGAAAATCGTTCACGCCAATAGAATTTCACGTTTCGTTCGTACATCGGTTGATGTAGATGTGCGTCGATGCTCGTCGGTACGCGGGTAATTATCCAACTTTGTTCGTCGTTTTCTTGTTTTGTACGTGGAGCAAGAACATAGAAGGAAAGAAAGTAATCGCTCGGGGGTATAGTTCGCGTCGATAGTCGCGGTAAAAGGCGATTTTTGTCGAAATGAATAACGTAACGGTGGAACGAAGGGGAATTTTTGCGGGAAATTGGAATATAGGGGATTTTATTTATTTGTTGTAATTTTTATTTTTATTTTGTTTCTTTTCTTAATCGCATCAATGCTTCTATACAGGAACGATAATGATTCGTGCATCCCTCTCGATAAGGGCGAGAACAACCCCGTCGCCTAGGTCGCTCGTGTTGCTCCTCCGCCCCAAGAGCTATCCTTATCGAAATAGTTTCGATATTATCGGCTCATATGGACAATTCTATGTTTATCCCCGTTGCTCACCCCGTAGTCATGAAATAATATCGTGCGTACGCGAAACGCACGTGGCGCGCGACGGTACGAGGAATATATAACATTATATTCGCGTAATATATATATATTATACGATAAACTTGGACTGTCGTGATATATCGACGCGCCCATGTTTTCAGAAACATCGAAAATATTGTTGCTACACTTGGTGGCGAACGAGCGAACTAGCCCCCATCGTGGCCTAGACAAAGGCTAGAAAAGTTGCGCGGACACAAAACATTGATCTAGAAGCGGAGGGAAAAAGTTTTGGCAATGCTCACGCGGTTTCGCCAGCTGAATAAAAACCGAGAAATCTCGTGGTCTACGATTTCGAGAAATTCACCACGCCCCAAAAAAAAAAATCTCAAGTTCAAAAAAACTTTGTCCTTGACAAATTCTACAAATCACGCGTCTAGAAATTTCGTAATTATTTCTCAAAAATAACCTTGAAAACGTTCTTGGAATTTTTGCCAATTTCTTGGAAGTAAAAATAAAAAAATAGAAAGAAAAAAATGTTAAATACGAAGATTGCAATTCGTGTCTCGTCCTACAAAGTGCATCAGGGTCGTACACGTTTCTATTTCGGACTAATTGTGACGGCTATTTTCACGATCGTGCATGTGTCATTTCGTACGAGAATTCTCTCCCTCTCTCTCTCTATCGCTCTTGCGCCTCGATTACATCTTCGCCCCACTCCACCATCTCATTTCGTTCAATTCGTATACGAAGATCTCACGTAGCCGAGAAGAACTTCAGTATAAAACGTATATACACGGTTGGTCTCGCGTAACATCTATGGAAACTCATTTGCAGTTCGACACTCTTCGGTTTTCGCATACTAAAACGCTCTCGTGGCTCTCGATGGTTGTTACACCAGTTTAGTGCAAATAGGAATTTGCATCTTCTCTTGTAGCTTTCTTTTGTTTATTTTTCTTTTTTTCCCCGTCGTTCTTTATTCCAGACTTGTTCGTCTATAATTTCTTTTTTCTTATCATTCGATAGTCAAGATTCAAAGAAGACGAAAAAAAACCCAGAAATTAATGCCATTCGGGGTCAATCATCGATGATCTTTATCGAGCGTGAAATACACGACGTTGTCACGAGACGAGGACATCACCAGGATCATACGATTTCTTTCAATAACTTCGAGTCGTTCGTAAAATGCAAATTCCATCGTAACCTTACAAACTCCATCTCGCGTTGACGAAAAAACAATCATTACATTCTCGACAACGCCATCTGGTAGATGGTTTTTTAGTCACGTATTACGAGACGCCATTACGTTTCAACGAATTTTAATTTGAAAAAAAAAAAAAAAAAAAAAAAATCTTATTTTTTTTAGGCAAAAATTGCATTCATACTTGCTGCCATTATTCATATATTCATCGCGAAGATAGCTAGCGAATATAAGAAAAGACGAGCGACAAATATTCCACGATGCTATAAACAGTTTTCTTCAAAGCTAATGCACAGTCTCGACGTCACAATCTCATCTGCCACGTACTGAAACTCCAATCAAAAGTTTTTCACCGACGTTGATATTAATTTTCCTCAATTTACCGCGCCGTATAATTAAACTTAACGGTCTCTCGTTTCTCAGGTGTGCGGAAATACGGCTAAAAATTCTTCAGACTTTAGATAAATAAGCGTAAAGTTGGAAGATCAATGTTCTCTAATATTTCATCATACAGACATATATATATATATGTGTGTGGGTGTATGTGTGTGTGTGTGCGTATGTGTGTCTATGTATGTACATCGTGCTTTTCTCGTCGAGCAAAACTCCCGAGAATCGGTGAATTCTCTCATCGTTATACAAACTATTTTCCTCGTCTCGCGGGAGTTCTCCTTGGCCTGCCTCGTCGGGTAAGACCAAACTTCTCGCGATCGCCTCTCGTATCAACGAACTCTCCACCGGTTAGTCTTCGTGACGGGATCCAATAAAATTTGAAGTGCAAATAGGATCACGAATCGGGGGTTGGGGGTTGAGGGCGAATTACCGCGAATCCCGTGTCTGCCTTATTCCGGGGAAAACTCTATATACCACACGACCACGTTTCTTCACGGTCTCCGAAGTATGTCGAGCTCGGAGCCGTGTCGAGGATCATTAGACCGAAATAGAGAGTAAAATTCGTCTGAATCTCGTATTGGCCAAATTCCTTTTCCACACGAACAACGGAAACGCATTAGGCGCTTGTATCCCTCCTCTTCCCCCAGCCACCTGGCAAATGCAAATAGGCCAGACCATTCGCCACCGTTTCTTCTACTCAATTTAACCCGGATAAAATGGCTCTCGATATATGTATCGCGAAATTTAGGTTTATCATCGTGTAGTCTGAGAGATCAAAAAATATAAAATTAAAAAATTTGAACGAGACGATCGTTTTTTTCGTATATAATAAAATTGTTGCGACATACCCGGAAATAAATAAAAGCTTATATCTCCGGGGATATATTAATCACGATTTGTATTAATTCGACGAAATTAAATTAATCCCGAGGTAAAAATAACATTATGAAAAAAAAAATAGTTTTCTCCGTCTTTAATCGACTCGCGCTATCCACTCGTTGCATCTTACGTATAATTAAAACGACAAAACGCTCGGTAGGTGTCGAATAGTTCATATCATTGTAGACTTGGCACGGAAATACATCGTTCTTCTCTCTCTCTATATATATATAGTGGATATATTAGTAATCTACAAATATAGAACATGATACCAAGTCCGCAGTGGTATAATATGGCACAGGGCATATAGTCGAGGCTATCTCTTACGGCGTGCACGGTGTTGATGCGAATCCGAGGCAATCAACGAAATACCGTAACTCCGGGACGAACTCTGTTCCTCTGGAGAGATGGAGGAAGAGAGAGAACGTTGAAAATGTTCATAGTGCAGATGGGTGCTCATACCGCGCTTTATACACGAGAGAGGGAGAGAGAGAGAGACAGAGAGAGAAGAGAAGTCATCCTCTTCACTGCGAGGAATCTTTGGATTGCCGACTTGGAGGCTTTTGCCACCTGAGCCTTCCTATGCCATTACAGCACATCCCCGCCTCCCCGCATGTAAATTGTCCGAGGTTTCCCCCGAGTGCCTCGCTCTCTCAGGCTATAATATCGTTCTAATGACGAAAAACTTCTCGCGCTTCTTTCACCCCTCCCGCTTGCGCGCACAGCGACGGGACCGCTGGATCTTCCAACGGGCGATGTTATGTCGGAGCAATTAATTCCTCGCAAAAATATCGCGCTCCTGTCCATCGCGTTCCCAAGAGCTCATGCTCAACTCTGTGAACGCACGATTTTTTTGTTTCAAGTGAAATTTTCTGCGCAACACGAGAAATATTCCATCTTTCGACATTTTTACAGCTGTGAACTTATCAATATAATTTGTCAACGTTTAACGGTATCTACAAATTAATACGAGAGAATTGTTGTTTTGTTTATATATTTAATTTCGCAGCTGGCACGACACGTGTCTCATTAATTGGCATCAAACGTGATTAACCGCTCGCGAATTAATCGTGGCTCATTGCACACGAGGCGAACGAGCGTTAACGATGCGTGAGTCGGCGAATCGCGGGAACGCAAACCGTCGAGATTCTATCTCCTACCCGTTTCTTCGAGCGATATGAAAACGGATATAGAGAAAAAACAATTCCCCTCGGACGTTACCGTCGGTCTTGGAAAGAAACCTGAAAATTTATGATTCCGCGATGACGCGTAATACTACGACTCTCGCGGAGGAAAACGATACGCGAGATTGCGATTCGGTGACAAATACGTTTGAGAGTATTTCCCGCGAACGCTTCGATCGTTCCAAAGAAAACAACGTCGAGAAAAAAAGTAAAAAAACAAATACAAAACGTCGGACCACACTGATGACAATCGAGATTAGAAAATGTTATTAGAAACACCGCCACGAAGAAGAGTTTGTGTCGTCTTTGGAACACGGTTCTCTCGTCTCATCAACGCCGTTCTCTTCTCCCGAGTCGGTGTTTGGTGGTATATCGTTGGAAATTTAGCAGCGACCGAGACAAGATGGAACGAGCAGTGAGTAAGAGAGTGAGAGAGAATCAGGAGATATAGGAGAAAGATGGGAATGAATAAGGCACGGGAGAAGGTTCTGACAGCGGTGTGAGAGAGAGAGAGGGGGCGGGTCGCGCGAGTCATTATCCGCGAATGGCGCGCGGAAACGGCTCGGGATCATCTCTCGACAACACCATCAGCGTAGCATTAAGAGAAGCAACGACGCAAATTGTACTACCGGACTTGATTTTCTTTTCTTCTCTTTCCCCCGACCCACCCCACCCCCCCCCCCCCCCCCCACCCTTGGTCTTGGATAACAATTATTATTGCCGGATTTCTCTCGGTGGTATGCTAAGCGTTATTCTGATCTTCCCGGTATTCTGTTCACCTCCGACAACGGAACACTCCGACAATTCTGAACTCTCGAAATTGTTTGAACGTTTCCCACAGATATCGTCTGTCGGTTCGGTAATTACTCGAATCTCTCATTGTTGTTAATTAAAAGACAAAGAAAAGAGAGACGCGAGGGCTCCGGTGTTGTCTCGCGCGAATTTAATTTACCGTGACGTAAACGACTTTTTTTGTTTGTTTTTTTTTCAAATCTTCGAGCAATCTTTCGTTTTTTTTGTCGTGTGCAATTATAAATTCTATTTATTATTGCGAACGTAAAAATAATTTTCAAACCGAAACTAGAATTAATTAATTGGTTATCCAAAAATTGAGAAATCGCCAAAAATGAATTGACCTTTTGTCTTTTTTTCTTTTACTGTAATTTTATATTTTCTTTCGTAGATCGTAAGATTCATTGGTTATTTTCATATAAATATTTCCATCCTTCTCGATATAAGGGATGAACCGTTTCGGACTTTCGAACGATTGAAACTTTCGGATCTTGCTTTTTTTAATATGCTCGCGATTTTATTGCATCGCCGACTTCGATGATACGTACAACGTATAGACACCCACACATACGTGGAATACTTCGTTGGTATGTAATAGTTCGCGGTATGTCCGTGTGTTCTCCAGAGCGCGTTATATGCCTCGAGGTTTCCCGGCGTGACGTGAAATTAAGAATTACACAAGCAATTACCGCCGCCCGGCGCGCCCGCCGAGCGACGTGGTGTATCATCTTCCAATTATCCGCTCGCTTTGCTCGATGACTTGGTTCTCCGGAGCTGCTACTCCCTCACGAAGAGCGCAACTATATCCTCTCGCAGCAGCCACGCTCTCGCGGTCTAGGATTCCACCATTTCCCTTCCAACCCTCCTCCTGTTCCCTTTTCCCTTCCCTCTCCCCCTTCATCCACGTCCCAACCCTCACTTCTTTCTTTTTCGACCTCTTATTATTATTATTTTCTTCTGTTTTTTTGTAATAATCTTGTGGGTAATTATTATAAAAGCGCAAAAAAGCTTCGTGCTGGAGCAAAGAGATTTTCTCTAATGATCGAACAATTTGCATACAAAGTATAATGCATTAAGATGAGAATTGAGGCGTTTAACGGTGAATAGTTTTACTTTGTTTTTGTTTTTTTGTTTTAAAAAAGGAACGACGTTTATTATGATTTTATTGAACCAATGAATTTTAATGAGTGATTGAATATTGTTTTGAGCTAATTAGGGTGTTTGTTTAAAATAAAAATTTGATATTTTTCCGGGTTTTTCTTAAGTGAACAATTTCGTTGTTTTAATAATTTGTGTGCGTGTTAATAATCAATTTCACATCGTCACGATTACACCTACTCTTGCGCAAGCCCAATAGATTTCTTCGTCTCGATCGTGAAAAAGCTCACTGTCTATAACCCTGGTGAAACGAAAGAGAGAGAGAGAGAGATAGAGAGTCTCACGCGCATGCATGCTATTCAAGCGAGTATTTTGCAGGCTGCAAAATACGAAGGTCCGCGACGCTGCTTTTTTTCTCTCCTTCTTGAATTCTTAACGAGATAAGCAAAGTACCGGTTTACACAAGCTCGATAATGACTAATGCGCGAGAAACGAGGCATCGATCCAACTTTGACGACGAAAGTATACGGTACACACGTATGAACACATGTAAGGCCTGGCTATCGAGTAAAAGAGGGAAAGGAAAGAGAAGGAATTAATCGAACGAGAACGGATGAGGGAGAAGGGAACAAAAAGATGACGAGGAGAAGGAGGTCGAGGAGTTGAGAGGGGAAGATATAATGAACGCAACGTATAACGAAAGAGGTCGCGAGGGTTTGTAAAGGGGTGAGTTTAAGGGGGGTTGGTAACTCATACCGGTATAAAGTAAGAGAGCTTCGAGCATGATACAATTTACATGGGGGTAATGAGGGTCTCCTTGTAAAGAGAAGTTCTATACAAGTTACACACAACTAATTTTCATCGAATTGGTAAAAAAAGTAATCGCGTCTTTTTTTCTTATCAATTTTCTTATCAATGGAATTAAGAGCAAAAATACGGTTCATTTTGATTAGAATAATGTTTTCGACCTCGTGCAGATATTCAACGAGTATGAAAAATTGTTGAAATTATGATTTAAAAAAAAGAAATTTGGAAAAAAATTGAAGACAAGATTTGGCTCGAAACGTAAATTCTAGCGTCAATTATCCCTCAAGTGACTCGGATTTCCTCTTCCCGCCGTTATTTCACACCAGTACTATTTAGTATTACAGACTACGAGAAGCGGCAATGGTGGTATCTCCGAGAGAAAGAGCGAGAGGGAAGCAAGAGACTGAGAAAGTCATCGAAGTGGCCGCGTGAAAGAGCACAGAGAGATGAGAAGGATGCTGCGAGAGAGAGAGAGAAAGAGAGTGAGAAGAAACTGCGCGAGAGAAAGAGAGAAGAGAAGAGTTGATGGAGCAACGGGAGAGAGTGAGAAGGGAGTAAAGAGGGAGGTAGAAGTAACTCCCACCATGCAAAGGCCCCGGTAGGTAGAAAACATCAAAGGGTACCGACTTCTCGTTCGCGAGGTGAAGAACCGGCCATCTCCGGGCCACACACGAATTGCTTTTATATACTTAACTTTACGCGAGAGCCCGTTCAACAGCGATTCTTGTACTACTTCGAAATTGTAATATTAATTTTATTTTCCTCTCATCCTTCGATTCTTCAACGAACATGGTCGGTCTCTGAAAATGTTCCAAAAGTTTCGCTCCATCTTCGATTTTCCCAAGAAAAATCTTGATTTTTGTTTTTTCCTCGAGGAAAAACAAAAGTCTGTGCGATCTTAAATTTGCACGTTTCTCCTAATTTCCACTCATCGAGAACTTCCCAGCTAGAAGTCTCTTTACGAAAGTGTTAAAATTAACGGAAAATTTAACGCGTAAATTTTTAATTCGCTGTTTTTCTTTTTAATATTCAATGTAATCGGTTAACTATAATTCTCCTCGGTTTCGACGATCATAAAATCAGTGAGAAAACGTGGTCGTGCAGTTTCAAGCTCGAGGGATATAAATACGCGATAAAAATAAATAAAAATAAGAATAACGCACGATATTACAACATAAGAAAGTACGTTTCGAACGATAAATTGATATACCCTCGGTCGTGCTCGTATACGTGAATAAACGGTCATTCACGTTGTTAAATCGATAAATCATCGTGCGACGAATCGTCGACTATATTATACGGTAAAACTATATTACGTCCTTTATACGCTCAAACATATATATATAATATTTCCACCACTATAAAAGAACCGAACGAATACGTTCGATAAATGATAATCGATGATGAAAAAGTCGCTGGATTTATTGGCAAGAGAGAGAGAGAGAGAGAGAGGGATGAGTAATGTGTTACAGGACTACAACGATACGAGAAAATAAGGGATAGGAATAAAGAGAATCCCGCATTAGTACAAGGATCGGACATCCTGACGGATACAAAGCCACACGCGCGTTTACCTGCCTTACGGTCGTGTGTCCGTGGCAGATCATCGCTTCGTACATGATACGGGAACTGTCAGGGTACCGATGACAACAATATCAAGTCATCAAGGGACCATTCAGTAAAACCTGACAGCGGTTGAGTGGTGTGCGCAGCGTTTAGGTACGAGTGGGCCCCGCGTACGCGCGCGCCCTCTTTTCCTGGCGTGACGAATGTTTCGAACGTCGTGGCATGCACGAACGCTGCAAGAGTCGTTGGGAATTGGAGAGGGGGGAGGGCCCTTCGCTCAACGTTATGCGCGGACACCTAAATATATATATACATATAGATATTAATATATAGGCCAAATTCTGTTATATAAAAAATTGACAAAATAAATATTAAATTATTTATCGTACTTTCAAGTGAATTAGTGTATAAGAAAACGAGAATAACACGTACATATGTCTCGGGACTCGTTCTCCCTCGTAGTCGAGAGAATCAGCGAAGGAGAGAGAGAGGGGCGAGAGAGAGAGAGGAGACGGCTTATGTACATTGCCCGTGCCGAATCGGGCCGTCGGTCGTGCGAGACTTCACCAAATTGATGAAAGTCCCGAAGCTCGAGCTCCCTTAAAGCACAAAGAAAAAAGCCCCCCTGTGCCTTCCGGTCTGCAATTCGGCACCAGTCTCTTTCTCTCTCTCTCTCTCTCTCTCTCTCTCTCTCGATGTGCAACGCTGGATACGTTCTCCGGTTTCGCAGCAAACACCTTTTATACGTCACGCCCGATTCAAACCAGCACCGCGTCTGGCAGAGTTTACCGAGATTTTTCTACAGCTCCCTTTCCAACGACGCGCATTAACTATTTCCTCTCAAGTGGGGTCTAAATCGATTTCTAATAGACTCGATATTCGACACGAACACTCCCCAAAAACGTCATTTTTCTACCAAAAAAATTACCCACGACAATATCAACTTAAAAAAAAGAAAATATCTAAAGAATTAATTTTTTTTTTTTTTTTTTTTTCAAAAACCGATATTCGTAAAACAAATTTAGAACTTTTCTCAAATCCGTGCATTGACGACCCCGCGATATCGAATCGAGCGTATCTCGAAGCCCGACAGGTCATTGACGCGGCATTGTACGCAATAAACGCGTATCATGATCAAAATTGTCCAAAAACTCTCTGATAAACGATCGGCGACGGATGGGTCGCTTCAAAATTTACGAAGGGCGTACCGCGATGTTCGCGAAAACGTCCCTTTTCGACGAATTTTAATAATACGTGGTCAATAACGTTGGTTCGATGACCTCGCGTTAGGTAGCAGAGGAGGGTGTAGAGAGGGGGAAGGGTGACTACAGGGTCGCGAGGTTTACGAGAGACTCGCGAACTCTTTGCCCGAGTACCACAAATATAGGGTTAATCGCGTGGACGTACGTAAAATAAATGCTCGCGGTATTGCCCATCGGATATAAATATTGGTGTTTCAAAAGGTATAATCTTTGTAAGCTGACGAAAACTTTGTAACCAGCTGACATATTTCCAAGCATCGACGGGGTGAGACAGATTGCGAAAACGACATGTATTAGGGCGTCCCGAAAAAAAAGACAAAAATACGAAACGAAACTGTTTAACCCTCCCTAAAACGTTAGTTTCTAGCCTAAAATAAATGCCTACGAAAGGGGTGAGTCGCATTAGCTAAATGCTGCAATAGCTAAATGCTAAACGGTGGCGACGCAGGCTCGTGCATTTTTTATCGAGCGAACGAGACACCGTTTTAGGCTAGTCGTCTATAGAGGGGTGGTTTTTTTTCGTGGTTTTGTCAAGGTCTGTGAACGAATTCGTGGCGTTCTGTTATTAAAAACTCACGTTACGATTAATTTCGTCGTTATCATGAGAAATTTGACGTTTCGTTTTGTAAAAATTAATTTTCCATAAATAATAATATTAATACAATATTTATTGTCTGGATAAATATTTTTCTAGAATCTCGATAATAATTCGGTGGTAAAATTCCATTCCAGATCGTTCTTCTGATGTAAAAATAAGAAAATTAATTTTGCAAAATTTCGAGTCGTTAAAATCGTTTACCCTCGGGAAATTGATAACTCGACATTGATAAATGACACGAAACGATACAATTTTTAGAGCGCGACCCCTCTTTCCTCGAAATTAAAATTTATCCTGGAAATTATAAACTCGTATCGAGCTAGGGGGTAGTTAAAAAAAGAAATTCAAGTTTTTTTCTGTTTTCATTTCCAACGTACCATATGGATTGCCCATGTCATCGCTTTTCATGTGCGGGAAGTTGATCGGGCGTGGATGTCGCGCACACGTGACGTTTGCGATGACACCGCATTACAATGTATCATCGCGGAAAGAAGGGCGAGGAGGGGGTTGAAAATGACAGAAGAGGAAAAGGGAGGAAAAAGGGCGTGGAGTGGGGAAGCTACATAAAGCGAGTTAATAAATTAGCATGATAATACAAGGGCAACTCGGTAATGTTGCAATCATACACGAACAAAATTTCCACTCGTTCCGGTAATGCGATCGCGCTCGACGCTTACCCACGTTATGATTTGGCTCTTTTTTTCGGTCACGATGAGACGCACAGGGGATGGAGAGAGAGAGAGAGAGAGATAGAGAGAGAACAAATAAGAGTCCCACGAATCTCGGAGACGTGCTCATCTCCTTCTCTCTCAGGCTTACTCTCCGTTAATCGTCCGGTGCGTCAGACAACCGGAACACCCTTTGGCAACATAGACATTTGTTTTACAACCCCTATTTCATCTCTATCATATTTTGTTTGATTAATTAGAGTCATTCAGCGACAAAATTTATGTGACGTGTCACACGAGACAATATACGACATTGTCACAATCAATTTTATTGTCTTCGATCCGATATTTAGTAAATGGATTTTTTTTTCATAAAAATCTTAGCGTCATAAAATCTTCTACCCTCGAATATACATCTTACGTATCTTTTTTTCCACGTGTATCGTCACGTAATTCCTACTCGAGATACGTGCAAATTCAAGCATCTGATTTCTTCGAGGCCGGAAACAATTTTGTTGCCCTCACATCATACCTTAGAATCTAGTAATTAGGAGCTCATTCAATAACGAGATTTATGTAACCTCGCGTCACGCGGAAAAATAAGACGTCTCTTACCTCATCAACGTTTTCCGTCGTAGACGTTGCCATTCTCGCTACATTAGCACGTAGACGGGCGTACATTTTTTTTTATACCCGCGTAAAATATTTTATCCGAATCACTAAAAGTCCGCCAAATATGGGAGAATACTGCACATACGTTATACACAATATACATATATATATATATATGACGTAGACAGCAGGGGGGAAACGAAAATTTGCGCCGACTAACCCGCATTAGGAACACAACTGTGGCGTGACGAGCAGGAGCCACTCGACGCTTGGCTCGTTCTGCTGTCGTTCTCGTTCGTTTCTTCGTTCCTTATTCGACAGTTGTACACGTTACGTATATACGCGCATACGCGTTTTTTAGAGCATAAAACACATACGAAACGACGTTTCGATGATGCATAATGAAGCTTCGTATGTCGCGAAACGGGCGGAAAAATAGGGTGAATGACCGAGACGATCGCATCGGTGAAACGCCTACGTACATATAGTTATGTATGTATATGTGTGGTTGTGTATGTGTGTATGTATGTATCAAATATAGATCTATGCAGCATGTGCATCGTACACCACTCTGAAACGGAAAACGATGCCAAAACAGGCATTTAAACTAGAATTATACAGTCCCTCTGGGCAGCGACGACAAACCTCTAATACAGACATATATATGTATATAATGCCATTATCCTTGGTATATGGATGCGACAGATGAACCGCACGTTTAACAACCATCGTACGTTCCACTTAAACGCACGTGAATAGGTAATCACTACCGATGTGCGGCTCGACGTTGAGTAATAAAGGGGAGTGGGGGCAGAGAACGTAGGAAAATAATAATAAATATATAAAATAAAGTTGGTACCTGAAATTCGAGGACGATCGTTTTCCCCGATATTTCGGAATAATAATGCACTTGTCGGCGGGTTGGCTATCTTGACGAGAATATCTTAGCGAGATGAGAGATTACCTGGAAACATAACGACGGAGGGACCAAAAAAAATGTAGCGAGAAATTGATAACGCGATTTTTGTTATTGTTAATTAATTTTTAATTGATATGACGTTAATTATACGCGTGATTTAACGATGACGATGTAAATTTTTGTGTAACATTGAAGAAACTAAACAAGTGACGATTCCGAAACTAAAAAAAAATTGTTCAATTATTCAATTTTAATTACAAATAGCGGTCTCGGATTAAAATCAATTCTAATGAAATTTCTATTATCACCCCTTGATTAATAATAAAAGAACGTAACGGAAAAGGCTTAAGAGGGAAAAAATTGAAGATGCGGGGGTGTGTAATAAAAGAGGATTTAATTCGTGCGTTCGGTGGTTGTCGAGTATCGCGAATCGATCGGCGCCACGTTGGTGGTCGCGAATGGGCGTACGAGAGGCCTTGCTCCCATGGTTCCTCGATGTTTCTCGCCTCTCGGCTGTTTCTTCTTTCAGGTTTCATCGAGAGGCTGCTGCCGTTGCAGCTGTAAAGGAACATTCGCCAGTCCAATGTTCGACTATGTCAGAGATTCTTCCCGCAAAGCATCCCTCGAGGAAACACGATTCACAATAGAATGGCGTGTCTAAATTTTATAGAGTCCTCTCCGGACGTTTCAGTTCGACATTGCCAGAAGTGACTCCGTCTCGTTCAAAATTTCGTTATAATGAACCCGTAACGTACTCGCCGGAACTCGAAGAAAAATTCGTAATTGATCGACAATCTTCTGATTTTACCGGTGACGATTCGCCAGGTATATATCGGCGAGAATATACGACGGGGCGTGTATTCTCGTCGAACGTGCGCCACTCCGCGCGATTCGTCGTGCTTCTTTTATACAACGTCGATGGAAATACGTTTAGCGGATATCGAGACTGTACGCTACCCCGAAACTAATAGGAGCCTGTAATGTATATTATATGGGACGAAACCACCCGTAGGAAATAAATACGAAGTCAATGAAGGCCTGATTGGCTCCATTCGGAAATGTAGACGTCACGTTACTTTTTTTCTTTTTTTTCTTCGTCGATTTACAACGATCTAGTGATTTTGAAGGAAGTCATTAGGGATGGAGAGATTTTTGTGGGGGTGGAAATATGTGACGAAAGGACGGGTAAGTGACGAAATATTTGATAAATTTTCGTGGCAATTATGATTTTGGTATCGATTGTTTATTCTCGCATTTTATTCACATTTAAATAATTTGATGATATTGAAGATTATTAATTTTTTAAATATTTTTTATTCGTTTTAGGTGTGAAGAAGAAGGGAAACGTTTGAAATAATGTTTGATATTATTTTGAGACGATATTGCCACTTCGGCAGGTTCGTCGTTAATCGTCGAGACAAAATATCATTCGGCACGCAAACGGAACGTAATCGCAAAGTCCACATCGCCATTTTGTAACATTATTTTTATGA
Source organism: Netelia inedita (assembly GCA_964017225.1). Lineage (NCBI taxonomy): Eukaryota > Metazoa > Arthropoda > Insecta > Hymenoptera > Ichneumonidae > Netelia > Netelia inedita. Next base: position 4,074,733 of record OZ024920.1, on the reverse strand, counting down.
CGCGTTATTCGTGACTTTCGGACATTATTTTCGAGTGCTGTATCGATTCGACTGGGCAAAAGTGACGAAAAAAAAGGGAGAGATGTCTCAGCTGGTGGGGTATTTTTCTGGCGACGTTTTCGATCGTCCAATTTATCACTCGTACCTCTCTCACCCCCTCTCTTTCTCACTGACGAAAAATCACGGAGTGTAAACACATACAGACGACAGATTTTCTCTCCCTGACATCAGTTTTGTCCCCTCTGCCCCGAGTCGAATCACTTCCGGACGATCGAACAGCGATTTACTCGCTCATCCCCTAGTGCGACAGGAGGGTGGCACGAAAGTTAGGGGAGGGGCCTGGCATTGGGCAACGAGCAGTCTTCGATACTGGCAACTTTCAGCCACAGAACTCATCTGACCCAACGAACCCAAACTCGCTTCGTGTCACCGCTGGTTCATTGTGTAAGAGAGAGAGAGACAGAGTGCGAAGGGTGGAGCTTTTCAACACCTCTCGAGGTCGCCGAGCTTTTCTCACCCTCGAGGCGTAACAGATTTCGTAATCGAATGCCATTTAGACACACTGAGCTACATAAAGCCAAAGAATCTTCAATTATCTCCAGAATTCATCATTCGAGGGTTTAAGCCATTTTTCCACCCCTAAAATAATTTTTTTCAATTTAACAATGTTAATTAAATTCGCAAAATTAACGAAAATTTACTGATTTTCGAAGTGACGACGTGTTATTTTTCTCCATTATCCTTTTTCTCAACGTCCCTTTGGTACAACACCTTGAAAAATTGTAAGAAATAATTAAGATGAAAAGCCAAAACCGTCGTCATGCCAAAAATTGTCTATACAAAAATTCGCACGAACACACAAACCGGGTCGTCAAAGACCCGTTTTCTCTCATCCCTTTCGGGGCAAAACGTATCCGGTCAACCCCTCGAAATCGATTAAGATATGCGCCATGTCTAAAAAGCCACCGAAGAGATTTCGTTGAAACGGGGAGAGGCGCGAACTTCCATTGTTTTGCGCGTGGAAAAGTCAAAAGTTGCTGGTTGATTTTCCACAAGGAGAACGAACGCACCGGCAATAATAAGAAAACGCTAGACTTTCCCTACGGGAGGGGGTCGTTGGGGCTAATAAGCGAGGAAGAATGAAGAAGACCCGAAGAGTCGATGCGCGTATCCACCGAGCAGCGACACCTCGCTCTCTAACGCGCGCCTCCTTCGGAATGAACCCTAAAAGTTAAGGAAAAGAAGAGTCTCACGGCGGTAAATCGACAATGGCCGATCGTTTGTCCGATTTGACGCAGTCCATTGACGCGCTGAGAGGCTCTGCTCTCTATACTCATTGTCGAACTCGTGAAAAATCCTGACGAGAGACGAGGATACCTACGAGCATTGTCCCCGGTGGGCCAGTTGGCTACAAAGGGAACCGCGAGAATGAAACCAACCCTAATGTACTACAGTGTGCTATATAATACGATAGACTAGCTAGTTTGTATATATATATCGACTCGTCTCTATTTTCATCATCCGCTCTTCAACAGCCGGGCAAACACTCCCATTTAAAAAAGTCCTCGTGATACGATTTCTGAGTTTTTTAAAAAGTGATCGCCGTTGATCGTCGATTCGTAAAGTTCGAGGAAAGTTCAATCAAAGTTCCTAAAGTAAAAAACAATCTCTTTTATCCGAAACAAACTCCCGATGGCGTTTTGAACGATGGGACCAATCCATGGAATTTTCGCCTAGAATTTTCCATTCCTTTCAAGGGCAGGTCTTCACAATTTTAACGCGAATTCGGCAGGAATTTAATAAACGTCATGAATTTGTCATCAAGTAACTTGAGATTTTCTTGATTCTATTCTCATGCCCGGGCTAACTAGACTTTAATGTTCGAGGGCGGAAAATTACAGGCGTTTCCTCATGGTTCCAGGCGCGTCGGAGATTACAGGGGGAAGATTATTCGGTAAAAAGAATTCTTTTCGAATCGAGCGTCTCACCACCGAAGGGTGTGTAGGGTGAAGAGCACGGTAGCAACACGAGGGCAAAATTGCCATAGACCAAAGGCGGAAAGCTTCGAGAAGCGGTAGAGCACCGGAGACAAGCTCGGAGGTCCGATGAAGCGTCCAAAGGGCTTCTCGAGAGTCAATTCATCGTCCATCGACACTAATCGATTTCCTGTAGACCGCCAACGTCGCGAGAAGAAGGCGGATTGAGGACGAGGATGAAGGAGGATCGTGCGAGAGAGAGTGCTGCGGGGCGCCCTTTTGGTGCACGCCTCTTCGCGTAGGTCCAAGATGCTCCTCTCTTTCTCTCTCTCTCTCTCTCTCTCTGTTTCTTATCCTGAGAAACAGAGTTCTCTCGATCGGAAATGAGGACAAGAGAGATGGAGAGAGCGAGGGGCAGGCGCGTTTCTTCACCGATCATTTCCGACACCTATTTAGGTGCGAAGGCCAATTTGGCCGTTTCTCATCGATGACGAGTCCATCGATGCCGAAACTTACGTACCGCAGAGCCGCAACCTCTTCGGCAAAAGAAGTAATCGATGCTAAAATATTTACAAAAAAACTCGCACGAGATTGGTAACGTCGCGATAAAAAAGCAATTTTTCCAGAATACAAAGTACGGTCCGTAAAAACGAATGAACCGACCATACGAGAGTATTACGTAAAAAAAAGGATCCAGCGTCCAGTAGCCGCGACCCTCGTTCCCGAAAGAAAAGAACATAAAGCTTTCCGCGAGTCGAAAAAAAAAACAAGACAAGGAAAAACAAACAAACGCGCGTACGCGACGTACAAGAAAATGTCGTTAATACGAAACTGCGCGCGGCATAAAGCGGTGCATTATAGAGGGGCGGAGTTTCTGCGAGCTAACCTCGGTTTATATTCCGTATTTTCTGCAGGCCCAGGGTGATAAAATTTTCTCACAGGAGGTCTCGCGGAAAATACGAAATTCGTCGACGTGTACAGTTGATACTCGCATACGTGTGTGAGTGTGTGTCGAACGCGCGAGGCGGCAGGAGTGGGGGCAAGGCATAAATCGCCGGCGCCCGGTGGCTGCGCGCGCCACGCTCGGCCGGGAGGCGGGAGAGGCGCTCGGCCAATCACGAGCGCTCGATGGGCGTGGCCACGAATGAACCCCGCTTTATACAACCACGATGTTGCGCGGCAATAGTGGCGGCTGACTGCAGACAAGTTTCTCTACTGTAGGATCTTCCCGCGCCGTGAGCCGCCTGGCGAAACGAGCGTAGATTCACCTCTCCGTACCTTAGCGGACGCTGTGGCGTGAGAGAGAAGTGGGGCGACGGGGGTGGAAACTGTTTACGGGGGTTGGCGTGACGAGAAAGTGGAGGGGGGTAGTTACGTCATACACCTATATGAGCATTTTGTAGATGGTGCAGGCACGTCTGTGTACTGATTTATAATACTTAGGCAGCGCCACAAAAAATTCTAACAAAGAGCTTTCTTCATTTTTTAAATTGACAAATCTTAAAAAATGGGTTTATTAAAACACTGCGGGTAGACTTAGAATTCAATCCAAACCCACTCCGGCATCTCGATTTTAAAAAATGGCCGAAATCGAGACCAAAATTATGACTCTTTAAAAAAAACGTCAAAAATCGATGACCCAACTTTGAAAATCTGTCAAAAATCGAAAAATCATGTCACCTCGATGCATAAAACGTCGTTACGAAGCTCGAACCTTCCCGAATAAAATGAGTACAAAACAAAGTCACCAGAACATCGACCAATAAAATAATCAATCATTTAACAAGTCCCAAAAAAAAAATGTTTACAAAAAAAATCTTTAATCGTATCAACGCGTTTCCCTTCCTCGACGATAAATCCATTTTTCATTTTATCACCGATCAAACCATTACCACGATAAAAAAATCCGAAATCCCATTTTATTTAACCGATCGGACTTTCGTTACCGGGATAGGGGATGAAAAAGACGACGGAGCACGCGCTCCGGACTAAGTCCTCCGTGCTCGGCCGTGCAAACGCTTCGTGGGTGTGCCGTAATATACATAGCGTGCGCGTCTAATACCGCGCTAATGCCACAACACCCACACACACACGAACTTGCAGAAAAGCGCATTTCGCGTGACGCTTCCCTCTTCTCGTCAATTACCGGATAAGTATGTATACACCCGGTATTACATCGAGCACATGCCGGGGCCAATTGCCGTATACCTACTACGTGTATCGCGAATAAAGTAAAAGACGCGGGGAATGCCCGATGAAAAAGCCGATAAGGAGCCACGGCTATGTTTTATTCTGGATATATTACCGAGAGCGAGCGGTTTACAGATGCGTGCGAGTGGCATGCGATACGTATTAAGAGTCGATGTTTATTGATGTTGCCCCCCCCCCTGACCCCACGAAGCCCGAGCCGTTACTCGGATCATTAGCATCCGTCATCAAGTGGAACCGCTCGCGCGGGTGTGGCTCTCGTACATGCTCGCGTGCTATATATCGACGATTATTATAGATATATCGTGTTACATATGAATCTCAGTTTTACAGTGAGTGTGTGTGTGTGTGTGTGTGAGAGAGAGAGAGATACAGGAAACAGTTCGTACTTCACTCGTTGACGAGACGATTGGATTATAGGCTGTCATAATTTTTCATTTCACTTATAATGTTACAGTTTAACCGTGATATATTTCCATCGCCGTTGTAAAATGACATCAAAATTCATTTCCGGCGCGGTTATAACGTCATTACGAGCGACCGCGTTCGTGATGCAAAAAATGCGAAACATCGATATCGACGTTATTCGATCGATCAAAAAATCATCGTTCTGTTTTGTTTTACTGGTCAATTTTACGTACACGTCCGTGTAGTAAAAAACGCAATTTACTTTTTTGGCACAATGTAATAATTCATTAATTTTTTACGCATTAGCGAAATTGATTTTTTTTAAATGTAATAACGACTCCTCGGCCGTTTACGATAAATGAATATAAAAATAAAACGGGTTTCGTCGCACGTAGACGCTTTCCGAGAATATTTCGAACGTATCGAGGAAAGAAAGTCCGGAACTGCGACGAGTAACGCGATTCCGCACGGCGCGAATATCGTAGAAGGGAACGAGAAGAGTTTTACGTTCCTGTTACGTGTCCGACACTCGTTACGAGGAGTACAGGAGGAGGATCGTGGCGAAGGGAGGGGTGGGCAGAGATGAAACGATTATAAGAGGGAACCTATTTGCGCAGTTCTAATGCACAACCCCGTGCCAGTCGCTCATTCGAACGTACAAATATTAAAAAAATAGTAACTAAAAAAAAACAATATGAAAAGCAATTTAAAAAAAAAGAAAAAGTCTCTGGAAAGATCCACCGCGATAAAACAGTCTGAATTCAACAACCGGCAATAATAAGCGACTGCTGTCGTTCTCCAAATTGCGTTTGACCGCTTCGACACAACACCGCGTTCCGATTATCCGCGATAACTTTTTTTGTCTCGACGAATTCGATCGAGATTCGAATAACTAAAAAAAGAAAAGTACAGTAACATCGTCAAAACAGGAACGAAAATTCACAAAATAATTGATGAATTAAAAAAAATTCACGATCGACCTTAAAAAAGTAATAACAATTTTTCCAACCGAGCCTCGAACGACCTCGATCGACTTTTCGTACCGTAAATTCAAAATTCATACGACTTAACCCGCGTAGGCTAACAAAGATACACACTTCATCGTTGAAAATTATCCACGTTAAGATTAACGTTCGGCACTTAAAAAAAATTCATTTATGCCACGAACACGAAGTTACTTTGGCTATAAAGTAAGCCGTTATAGTGTAGAAACAGAGGATGATGGATCTAGCGTTACGACTTACACACGGGGAGGGTTGTGTAAATGAGCGTCGGTACGAAGACGAGCTTGTGTCTGTGTATGGGAAAAGCACATTAAGAACGTATTCTACGACCTAATATAGCTCGAGGATATATCGGCGTTAAGATCCGACCAAAGTGAGTCCTCATTGGCCCCTGGTTTATCGTGTCTCTGCCCCTCCCGTTTTTTTTACATATACCAATATGTATATATATGTATATAGCTCGATGGGTTATACACCGACTGTGGTAAAGCACAATATATCGTGTATAGTAAAATAGTACGTAGTATCAGTATACAGTAAAGTAGTACTATATAGTAGTCTCACTCGGGTTCTCGGCGTGCTGGACCACCCTAAGTATCGGGGGATCATGCTAAACGCCGCGTGAGATCAAAGGAAACCGACGGGAATCCGGTGGCGACCTATCATAATAATTTGGCCGCGGCTCGCGCCTCTTTGTATTAGGATAGAGAAGCCGACGGGCTTAAAAATAAAGAAGGAAAAAAGAAGGAAATAAGAAACAAAAATCGACGAGAAGAAAAAAAGAAACGACGACGACGACGACGACGACGACGACGACGACTCGTCCACAGCGCTAAATTGAAGCTAAAAGGACTCTAAAAAGATTTTACCGATCTTAGAGAGAACGAGCACCATCGGACTCATGGGACGCGCGCTCCTCGCGTTCCAACGTCCTCATGTCTGGTTTTCGGCATTGTATATGTATATGGCTGGTGCGCGATGTCCATCCGCCCTCCCCCCCTTCTCCTTGCCTGGTTGCAATCACGCACAGGTATACTCCTAATCCTCGAACCGTCGAGACGAGAGAGAGGGAGAGAGATCGTGTCCAGCACGAAAATATGGAAAGCCCCTCGGGCTCTCAATCTAGAAGCATATAGAGAGGATCATCTCTGAATTCGTATTACGGTCGAAAAATATAAGGACCTCCGGAACATTTCACCCTTGACGACGAGACACTCGGTATAATTTCGTGACGATCAACAGATTTTAGAATTTTTAACATTTCAACCCCGAAATTCATTATTTTACTTAATCTTGTAATGTTTATAAAATAATTAATTTCTTTCCAATAAAATAATAAAATAATAATTGAAGAATTACTGAATTTATCAAGAGGCTAATCGTTGATCGGAGTAACGATTAATGTCGGATTATCTAATGAAAATAAAAATCATTATTTCTAACGTAAAGACTCGGCTCGGTGCTTTACTCCTCGGTGCTTTGCTCGTCAAGTATCGCGTATGCGCGGAACTCGCTCGAAAACGTCTCGAAGCGAACGACGCGAGTTGCACATTATCGGGGCGCTGACGGATCGCGACAGAGAAAGAAAGAGAGAGAGAGAGAGAGAAAGGCCGGTGACCACACGACAACGACAAGCTTTCCCCCTTGCTGTTGCATACCGAATGCTCACCATTGCGGTGAAAGCCAGAACGATTTATGGATAGCAGCGACAAAAACCGAGGTAAAGTATCATACGCGAAGTACCGTACTCCACCGAGTGGTAATTCCACGCGAGCCTATGCCAGTAAAATTGATAAATATATTCGAAACGACAATTGACGACAAACGGTGCGCGGTTTCTCAAATGGGAAAGGCGATCGACGCTTCACCGAGCGAAGAATCGTTCGTCTTCGCGGCCCGAACCGACAATTTTTCAAATTTCATGACGACGACGACGACGAGAAAAAACCACTCTCGGTATTTTTCCTCTCGGCCCGAAAGGAAAAAAAACAAAAAAAAGAAGAAACGATATCCTGCTCGCATCGAAATGTCGCAAAACATATGCGAACGTGGTAAGACCAAGCGGTGGAAAGAACGAAAAAAAGTAGACAAAAACAGCCACCGAGCAACAATAAAAAGTTATAGCTCGAATCGTTAAGCTTGCTTTTGCAAATCCTGGTCGGTCCCTCGTTAGTCTTCGTCTTCATCGTCCTTATCCAGCGGTCGCGCACTCTCTCTCTCGATTCCCCACTCCCCCTTCGCTGCTCTCGCAGCGCTACTGGACCGCACCTGCGCCTCGCGTCTGCGCATCGCGCGCCCCTAGGACAAGATTGCGGAGGTAGGCAAAAGAAGAAGGGGGGATGGGGAGTGCGATGCATACACGAGCCATACGTGTGCCTGAGAGATTCGCGCGGTTACACGAAGCTACGAACTAACACGGGCAGAGGATAGTCCGATGATGTCTGGTGGTCCGAGCGAATGAAGAACGGCAATTTTCTATACCCTCGTGGTTATAACATAGATAGCGTAGAGAAAAGGCGAGAGGATCAAGGATGCTACGAGCGTATTGTACGAGATACAAGCAATACTCGAGAAAAGAGAGGAGAGAGGAGGTATGAGCCAAAGAAGAGCGAACGAACGAGGCCCGAGGGACGTTAAGTACGTCTCGTAAAAATTCCATCGAACCAGCGTCATTTTGCCGTGGGGTTCTCCGCTGTCAGGGCAACGCTGATAAAGGCCGGGCCAGGTTAAGCAACGCCCCCGTCGTAGCTAGAGCCAACCCCCCGTTTCCTTTGATCCGACGCCGCTTGGTCTCCCCCCTCCACCGCGCGACCGTAACTGCGACCTCTCCACGAGCCACCCGGAGGTATCCGAGCTCGGCTAGGCCGTAACTGGCACCGGGATCGGTTCAAACCGTTTTGAGTCACTGTCTCGGACTGGCGTGCCGCCCCGCGGAACCGCTTTTCTACGTTTGCGTTTTCTCCAAAAGTCGACGGAACGACAGACCGATAAACGCGACTGTTCTCGCAACGATAATTCCGCGGCGTCGTCATCGTCGTCGCGAATGAGATTTTGCTCGTGTTTTTGGTGTTGACATTGCGAAACTGTATAGTTCGCTGATAGGTGAAACAATTGTGAAATCCTCGATTAAAATTCTTCGTGAAAGCACTTTGCGCGTGACGTGTCGTGATTGATTCGTTGTATTTCGTCGCTCGTTTACGGTCAACGAGCGGAGGTTTGGAATCCGCGCGACATGAGCGAATGACTAGCCGACGCAAGACGTACTCGTACCGGTACGATAATACGTGTGCCGTTCCGGGAGTGCTCGAGGGTCGTGAAAATGACGAACGAAAGGTTAAAGGGATAGTTCTCAAGATCGTCTCGATGTTGAGGACACAATCTGGTCAAGATTTATCGCGATAAGGACGAGGCTCTCGTGATGACGGATGTGCGGAAACGCCGGTAGTAACGAGTCAGAGATGCGAGTGCCGTGGTGCAGTGTTCTTATGAAATAATTTTATAAGAAAGCAAAGATAAAAAGATCAAACAGTCGAAGCTTACTTGCCAATCTCGGTGGTGATCGAAGCACGTTCGCGCGAATGACAGAGTGTCGACAGTGGCCCGTGAAGCGTGTGTTCACATCCCGGCAGTGTTTGTGCGCGGTGAAAATACACGGGGGTGCGGGAGAGTGAGAAAACAAGGGAGTCGTTGTGAATAAAATTGGACAAAAAGCTTCGAACGAATCCATAAAGGGATTGTCGTCGCGTTAATTGATCAAAGGACAAAAATAAACACCCCGCGGTACGCTTAATGTTACTTGCGGAAAGTGATATTCGCTTCCAGGATCACGGGGCGAGAATGTGTACAACGGAGATGACCGAGGTCGCTTACAGTACAATGTCACCTTCAACGGCATCGTCGAGCGGTACGACCTCCGGTTGTCTCGGCTCGCCCGTCAATCGTCTGACGAGCTCGCGTTGTTCGCCGGCTCGAGCTCGTGACCCACGAGACGACGACGACGACGACGAGATATCCGTTGGTTGTCCGAGTCCGTTGCCTCTGGTGGTTTCGACACCTCAGCAGCAGGACGAGGAGGACGAGAGACTTTCGTCATCGCGCGACGATAGGTACAGCGAGAGACTGAGTCCGCCGAGTTATCTCGACGATGACGAGAGATACTCGAGGGATACCGGTGATTACGAGCGTGGAATGTCGAACGGTCGTCGAAGACGCCACGCGAGTCGAACATCGTCGAGCGGCGAAGTGACGACACTTACGCGAGACGAGGACGCGGATAACGAGGACGACGAGGATAATGCGGTCAGAACGTCGGCGAACGGGACAACCGACGATTATTTCAAACCGTTGAAAAAGCTTAAGATGGTGCCGATACAACAGTCCGACGACGAGGACGAGAGAGATCGCGACTCGAACAACGAGCGTGGTGTCAAGTCGTTCAGTATTTTGGACATTCTGTCGCACAGGCCGAAGGCGAAGATCGTCAGGCCTTGGGACACCGTAGAATCGAGTCAAACTCATCTCACCAATCATCACAATCATCACAGGCACCATCATCATCATCCACATCACAATCATCATCAGCAGCAGCAGCAACAACAGCAGTTGCAACAACATCAGCAGATACATCACCACTCGAGTCTGAATCAAGGCCCGAGGGATCTCTCCCTCATGGGAATGTCACTGGCTTCGATGTCCGGTTCCATGAGTGAACCACCGCTTAGTAGCTCATCCTCGTCCGGGCGCAGTTCCGTCTCCGATTCCGGCAGTCCCGATCCTCTCGCCCATCATCATCACCAACATCATCATCCCCTTCATCACGGTCTTCATCATCCGGGCCTACGTCATCCCGCGATGCAACAACAATTCAAGAGAAACAAGTCGGGCCAGCAACAGCACAACTCGTCCGGTGGACAAAACGGCAAGAGAACTACCGGTCAGGGTAGTCCACTCGATGCGCTTTTCCAAATGACGAGCAAGACTTTCGATGCTGGCGAACACAGTCAGGGTAAGTTTCGTTCATCTTTCACGTCTACGTTAAATTATTGACGAAATGAGGAAGAGAGACGAGAACGTTCGTTGAAAGAAAATACGCCAGTGGAATCTAACGATTAATTAGACGATCAGCGTCTCTCGACTGTAATTTATCGTCTCCGATATTTCGCAATCGATAGATTCTTGACGCGTCTTTCGTAACGAGCTCGTTCGCAACGACGATAAAAAAAAATCAAGAAAGAAAAAAAAAACTAACGATTGCTCGTATTTCAATAACCAGCGGAGTATACCGTAACGTCTCGAACTCCTTCCAGTATTTCTCTAACGCGCGAAATAATACGAGAGAGCACGGTGCAACGTCGCGTAAGACACGACAGGTTAGTGATTCGCGAAGAGAGACGAGTATACGTGCCAGGATGACGAGGCTCTCGTCAAAAAGAAGTATAAGAAGAAAAAAAGAACACTAAGAACGTCCCTCCGTTGCATATTGCATCCTTTCTCGACAGTACGAGGAGTCTCGGTTGTATACCCACGACGTTTCTGGGAGCTCCTCGCAAAGTGTCGTAAGCGTTAAAGAGCGGCTGTCAGTTATTCCACGGGCATAATCTCGCGCTGCTCTTTTCTGTCTCCCACCTCGTGTTCGAGTTGCACGACGAACGGAAAGAGCGGTGCTGCAGGGTATTGAAGGAAATTAGGTGAGGGAAAGAGAAGAGGTGCAGGGGCAGAGGAGGCTATGTGAGGGCGGTGAGGGTGGAGCTAGAACGTTGTTGTTCGTCTCTGTCTCGTGTCATACGTGAAAACTCTAATTACGCGGGAAAATAGTGGTAAATCATCGTGAGAGTCGTCGCTCCGCGGTAACCACCGTGTGTTGTTCACTCTCGAGGAATTGGACAAACGCTCGTCGCTCCTAGCCCTCTCTCTCTCTCTCTCTTGCTCACCGTCAGCGGGGAATATTACCCAGGCAGGCTGGTTCTCCGTTGGATATATGAATGCCACGCATGGAACGTATAACAGTGCATGAATATTGCACGAGGGTAACGAGAATGGCGGAAAGAAAAAAAACGAAGTGGGGAACCCTCGTTTTCGATGCTCTTGGAGATTAATCGTTGCCAACGAGATTATAGATAGTTAACCGATCAGCTCGTAATCGTTGGACAGATTATATCTGCCATTACATCGATACGTGTCTCGCATCGAAGATATAATCGAGAGGCATGGAAAATGACGAATAAAAAAGAAACTAAATACTTAAGCCCGGAGGAAAAGGTAGTTGAAAGTAAAAAGAACTTCAATTAAAGACGGGGATGATATTTTTTAAGAAAAAACATTAATTTTGTTTACGTTTATTTTTTCCAATAACGACTGTTGAATTATTATCGTTAAATAGAATCGTTATGAAAATTATGGTTTATTAATATTTGGTTTAGGTTTTTTCGTTGAATAAATTTTTTTTTTAATTTTATTATTTTTATATTTTTTTGTAAAAATCGAAGAGTTCGGATGGGAATCTGAAAATATCGCATCTTCGTTTATTCGTGCGAAGATACGATGCCAGTCCATGCGTGTGTGGTGTATGACGAGCGAGCGATGAGATACCCCGTCATCTCGAGACTCCGCCACGTAATTTTCCCGCCGGATGTTGCTACTGTTTCGCCTTCATCCACTTCCTCTTACCCCCTCCTTCCTTCTCACTCCCTCTCTCTCTCTGTCTCCTCGTCGCTCGTTCTCCTTAAGCGGCAATTTTTGTCCCCACTCCATTATGCATCTGGCTCGTTGAGAATTACGAGAACTTTTCTTTGGTAAACGGAGCCCAAAGAACGACGTACGATATTTGCGTTGTTTAACGAAGTCGAGAGACTCTCTCCCGAAGCGTTCGCTCTCGTTCTTCTCAGCGGGTCTTTGGGTTTTTACGACGCCGTACACGTCGTACTACGCTCTCGTGCGATATACAAAACGGGATCTTGAACGAAGAAAGAGAGAGAGAGAAAGAAAGTGACTACGAATAAATAAAAATAAGGGATGAGAATAGGGGAGTGAGAGGGGCTGAAAAATGTACGGAAAATTGTATCCGACTTCGTCGATCCAATTTACCTGAATAATGCAAAAGGTAGCAAAAAAAACAACAGCAATCGAGTAAAAACATTCGACTACTATTAAAACGAAAAACACCCCCCCCCCCCCATGGTAATGTCCCACATTTACAAATATATTTTTGCACCCTCGCCTAAATATATATCTATATTTTTCAGTAGGTCACGAAAAGACCACAATAAAAGCCTTAGTTTTTCGCAACGGTACGGTCTTACCCCGAAATAGACGCTTACCCCCGTATACACAAGGGCTAAAATACGAGAGAACGGACGGTAAGGCCCATGATTTTCGTCGGTCCGCAAATTGAATTTGCCGTGATTGCCGGGGATTAAAAAGTATCGAACAAACGACCGTTTTTCAGGGTGGTTAATGATAATCGTAAAATCGTGAAGCGAGGAAACGCCGTCGATCGGGCGAGGAGAACGAGAAGGGGGATGACCAGAAGAGTATCGGTTTTTCAAGAACGTTAGAAAGCGTTTCGAGGCAGCACTGTACCGATGTCCGAAATAACTATACGGATACGGGCTACGACCGAAAATTTCACGAGGGTTTCGATGTTTTCTGCCGAGGCTTGGAGGAACGAGGAAGAACGAAATAAAAAAAAAGAAATAAAAAAAAAGACTCGTCGAAGGGATGCGGGACGTGTCTGCGAGAGAAAGAGAGAGACATATTCTCTTCTTCTTTCTCGCCGCATTAGGGCCAACCTCGTGATCGACCATTGTTTACGACAGGTCCGCGCAAATCCTTTTTACGACTCGCCTCTAACCCGGCCCCAAGAAGTTTATTCTACCCCGATGCTCTCCTCCTGCCGAACCCGAACTATATCCTACGCCCACCCCGACACCCCGACTACCAGTATTAGCGAGAGTGCGAGCAAACATCCATAAGTATATTTGAGAAAAAAATAGGAAGCAAATACGTGAACCGAGAGGAAAATAAAACATATTTGAACAGAAGGAAGGAAGTAGAGGGGGCCAGGGGGGTCGAGTGTGAACAGCAACGATCCGCGTAAATTTTCCGGTAAGATCTTACGAGACATTCGTAGGTACTTTATTTTGTTTACACAATCGATGTAATAATACGCAGCCAGAGAGCAAAGATTGTAAATTAGTCGTTTTTTTTGCTTCTTTCTAATTATGTAATCTTGTAAATATACGATAAACTTCGCTTCCCGGAAAATTTTTGGAATGAAACATTCGTCGAAGACTCGTTAAACAAACGTTGAACAAAGAATTAAATCAAGTCTTATTATCTTTTTAATTATTTTTATTAATTTCTTCATCATCGAATTAAATCTTTGAACTTCGTTCGTTCGGTGTCCAGTCGTAATGATTTTTTTTACATATGCAGATTTTAGTAATAAAAACGAGAAGAAGTATGTTTTCCCCCGGTTACCATCGATAAAAGAGTCTTTGTCTCTAAAAATACGCTTATCGAATACACAAATAAAGAATCTTCATAATCACAAATCTCTTGCGTCACACGCGGTAAAATCGATCCACGATGATCGTTCGTCTCGGCGTCTTCGTCGAATGCCACCATTATGTCTCGTATTTCTTACCTTTTTTCTCTCACGAACGAAATTTTAATTCTTCGTACAAACTGCAGTTTTATTCCCTCTCTATTTTGTCTTATTCACGAATATTCGTAATTTGTTTTCTATCTTCGCCGTTTCGAAGAAGTTTGGCGAGGGTGGCGGTGGAGGGTGAAAGGAAGAGGGAGGACACGTGAGCGTCTTGCCCATAGCTTTAACATCAATTCGCCACCTCGATTATTAACAATATAATAATTGTCTATGACAGTTGGCAATTATAGTAAACGAGCTGTCCATTCACGCCGCTGAATTACTCGCGAGCCAATTACCCTCGCGCGCTGCTTGCTGCTGCTGCTGCTGTGGCTGCTCCTTGCTTTGCTGCTTCTCGTTCGCTCACTCTCTCTTTCTTTCTCTCTGTCGCTCTTTCTCTCGGTGTCTCTCGCAACCGCGAGAGAAAAAGAGGGGCAGATAAACTGTAGTATAATCTCTCGAGCGAGAAAACGCTTTCGAGCACCGGTTGCCCCGATCACCGAAGCGTTTTAAAGGATAATTCGCTTCGGCATTTGCAATTAGAAAGAAATTTTTCCTTGCTAATGAGAAATAGCTGAAACGGAAATTAAGTTGACTATATTGAAACAGGTAGAAACAGCATCGACTTTTATCGCTTAATTTATTCTTCGCTTCTCCTTGTTTACCATCGACCAATATTTATCGTTTTACTTTCGTGTGATTTCACACGACGAGGATATCGGCAATTTTCTTCCGGATGCGACTCGCTAGGATCTCGAATCCTGACAAATTTTCTCTATGAATAATTATTTCTCGAGAAAAAAACGATTAATTAAAATTTGCATATTTTTTGATTGAATTAATCGAATTAATTGATTTTTTTTCTTCTTTTTATCTTGCGTAGAAACGTTCGTTTTAACCAAGTAACGCGGAGTGTACGCGTAATGTCCTGCGTACTCGCGAGAGGACGTAATTTTAGGCCTACCTATATACGCGCATGCCCCCACGGAGTAATTTATCACACGTGGCCTCGGCTCGCCTCGCATATGTCCCATTTGCATATAGCGTGATAAAAACAGCGGCGCTCTCTTACCGCCCCAGTCCGTAGGACCCGAGACAACAGGGTTCTTCGGCTCTCGCGAGAGAAACCGTACGAAGAGAGAGAGGGCGAGAGACCCCCCCCCCCCCCCCCCCCCATCCACGACGTTCCGACGGCGGCGCGTCGATACGCGAAATGTGTTTGAACGTAATAACGATAACGCGATCATTAGCTCGCATTAGAAAAAAAAAATACTTTTTTCCTCTCAATCGAGAAATAACGGTCGACGTAAAAAAACAACACAAAGAAATAAATAAAAAAAATATATACGCGATAAAATATATATGCGATAAATTATCTCAGTTATTTTCATTAAAAAACAGTTTTGCAATTCTCCCGCGAACTAAACGATCGGCTAAAAATTGAATGAAGTAAAGGAAAAGTTAAAAAAAATAAAATGATAATAACAATAACATAAATAACGTGAAACGAATTCTGTCGGGGTGTAAAATTGACAGCAGGTTTTTGAATTGGACGCCAATTTGTAAAGACGTGATACACGTGTCTTTTTTTCACGTGGTTGTTACATCGCGCCCGTCTGGTATATATATTGGGAAGCCCTTCGCTCGGCACGAACGGTTGCGCAGAGCGTGCCCGGGAGGGACGACTCGACGAAGAATCGCGTGTAATATGGACCAGCAGTGGTGTTTACGTGTGTATATATATATATGCGTATACATGGGTGGAGTTCAAGCCATCCGGGGCGAGAGGGGGAGGGGGGTTGAGAGGGGTAGCAGGGAGTGAGCTCATTTTCGCGTACAAAGCGAGTAATGGCATACGTAAGACGGATGTCAGAAGGCTAACGGAAACGATCGTTAGTCTGTCGGAAATGTTTGGGCGCTCGATTGAGAAATTTTTCCTCGGAAAAAAAAGAAAATAACGACTTATTGAAAAGGAAAGTTATTTTTTTTTATATATTAAAAAATTGAAATATAACAATTTTTTTGGATGTTTCTCGTTAATCCGGGAGTAAAATCTCGTACGATAAAATAATCGGATAAATCAACGAGGCCAATTTTCCAGCCGGTCGACCTCTCTTCCCCACTTTTGATCGTAATCAACGAGATTTCTTATCGTCGTCTCTCGTAAGAAACTTGCGGTTCGCAGGCGGCGAATTGATCAACTCGCGCGTAACTGCGAGAGATCTAAGAAATCCAAAACGAAACGAGAAACGAGGAAAATAAAAAGAACGTAAAAAAAACAACAATAACAACAACAAACGTATGAAATAACGAAAGTAAAATAAAAGCGTAGAAAGCACCAACGGAGCGTGAACACGAAAACCGGGAGTTCACACGCGGTGGCGGGCCCCGTCTCGCGATCTAGCCGCAGAGAAGTCGCGCGCGCGCGTTATGTGCGGTTCACTCGGAGGAATTGCGAACGATACCGAATCGAATCGCTCTCGTAATATTATTCGATACGTGTTCCATTACGGTACGAGTACGAGCGCGCAGACCGAATGAGAGAGAGAGAGAGAGATCGAGCCGGAGTGCACCTTCAGGATTCAAATTAGATTATACCCGGGTGTGGGTCCGGCATATCGTTCACGAACGCGTTCTCCCTGTTCCAGCTCTCCTTTAGACTTATATAGAAACTACAAATGCAGGCTATTATATTTATCGTGCATTGCCGGCCGATCCTATAGTTCACGAGGCTCGTATACAAATTTTTCCATGTCTTACAGTCGAAATTCCAATAAGTTAACGTTTCATTCCGGTTAATTGCATCGTCTTAAGTCAAAAATTCGATTTGCAATGATCGAAAAATATATCCGACGGGGTTTTGCCCGTTGAAATGCGCGCTGTACGAGGGAGAGCCGAGTACGCATGCGTGGGCTAGCAGTAGTTAGAGGAGTGGGGGTAGACGAGAAGCTTTACCGTCGGTCCTGTTCTCTTAACTTATCGAAGGTTTCACTGTACTGCGTTTATATTGCTCATAAGTACTTCTGGATATTTCTATATCTGTATATTAATGTGTATATGTATATATACGTGTGTACTTATAGTTGCGGTGGGCAAAGGGAAAGGGTAGAATCGGGACCCGGTGCGAGCTCGAGGAAGCCGACGGCACACGGTAGCCTCACGTATTCGCAATTTACTTCTGATTATTATGCCCTCTATACTTACGCGGCATTCTTATATATCCTGCGAGAGCCTGGATAAGATCCTCGATTCTCTCTCTTTCTCTCTATCTTTCTCTCATCCCACCTCCTCAGCGGCGAATCGAGGTATCGATTTACGGGGCATCCCAATCACAAAATTCACCATCCCTCCTCTTTCGATCGAGCATTCGTTTTCTTCGACTTGCCCCCGCACACACTCTTTTCGTATCTCATTGCTGGTAATCCACTTCCTCCTTTTTCGTTTTCCTCTTTTTGCAGTTTTGTTTCTGTTTTTTTTGTACCGACGACGATAATAAATTCAACGACATTTTTGTAGTGTCAACCTTTCGAAATGTCATTTTTGTAACTTTGGGTGAAAAACGAAATGATTTTCTTGAGAACGAAAAGACGATGGAAAATGTAAAATAGACTTTTAATTTATTTAATATTTGTAAACGAAAAATTAATTAATGGTAATTTTTAGTGTCGAGGATGATAAACCGGTTGATGATTTTCTTAATCCTGTGGTCGATTCGTTTCGCCAAATTATCGAGTCCCATTGAGACAAAAAATTGAAAATAAAAAACGAAACGAAACTTGACATCTGCGTCTGCAATCGGAGGCGAGGTTTGTTTGAAAAAGCGCCCAACGAGCTGTCGGAGAAAAATATTTGGTAACATCTTTTCTCGGGGTGGTTAACGCGCACACTTTCTTCGAGAATATATACGTGGGTAGATCTTCGAAGAAAGTTTCTACGGATAGACACTCGAGACTAATTACTTCCCCGAGCTACGGGGGCTGAAGATTGCGGTCTTCGGGTCTCTCCCTCTCACTCTCTTTCTCTCTCTCTCTCTCTCTGTCTCAGCATCTCTGTTGGTCCTGCTGCAACAAAATCTACCGCGTCTTCTCTCGTCGCCCAGATATACGGTAAAACGTGAAAACGCCGACGACACGAGCTACGAGAGAGACACCACTTGAATTTCCGGCTGTGTGTAAAAAGAAGGAGGTCCTCTCTCTCCACTCGAGAGGATCGAGGGTGAAAGGACGAGAGAGAGAGAGAAAGATGGAAAGAAAAGAAATGAACGAAAAAATAAGAAGAAGAGGAGAGAAAGAAGCGCCGCTCGCGGCGTGTGCTGCTGTCGGCGAGACGCGTATAAGGGTGGAGATTCCACGGTCCTGGGTCAAGTTGTTGTGACAGTTTGCCGTACAAACAAAACAACGAAACGGACCCACACCGTAGGGACCAACCGTACGAGAATGAAAATATTTGATCGAGAGCAGATTTTTTTTCTCTTTTTTTTCGCTGAAGTACGATTCTCGACTCTCAACCCCCGTTGTTTCGAGTATCGTTACCGCGTGTTTTCGATCCTACCGGCGGTGTCTAAACTTTCTCAGAGGAGAAATTTCAAAATATATTCTGGTTCTAAATAGATTTTGTCGATTTTTTTTCTACGCTTTACGATGACCACACACGCATCTTTCAGCCCCTCTTAATTCTCGTATTGTTTTGACCCGGCGGTAAAACGAGCGTTTGCTCGCAGGGTAAATTATGAGATGTAATTTTGTTCACTTTTGTCCGGACTTGGTGGTCCATCGCCAACTCGGTGGTCCGTGACATTGACAAACTGACAATTTCCAATAAAACAATTCTACGATATTAAATTTTCTGGAAGATTGGAAATAAGAGTGAGAAATTAGAAAATAAAATGAAAAATCAGTCAAATCTAAGGGAAAATTAAGTTGCTAATTAATAGTTATAAATTTTATTCAGCTTTGTTTAGTTGAAACAAAAAAGAAAGAAATTAAAATTATAGAAGTAGCGAAGTCGTTTGTAATCCCACGACCATCGAGTCCTGGTGGATGAGATACGATAGGAAGAGTGAAATAGAAATACGAGACGCTAGGAAAAAAGATCGGGGGGAGAGAGAGAGAGAGAAAAGAGAAAGAGAGAGCGACAGATCAGAGCTCTCCTCTCTTCTCGCCGCAGCAAGTCTCCTATTGCGGGAAATAATTCTCAATTAGCCGTAAATCGCCGGTCGCTAAGTCGTATTTATGTCGGGTAGCACGGGCCCGACGGATTTATATTGGACGGTGGAGGGAGATTTATGCGAGCGATCGGTCTCAGTTTGTCCAGCAGAGAGAGAGAGAGAGAGAGAGGGAGGTTTCTCCCCCAGGTTCAAGATTCTCTCTCGGTCTCTCTCCCAGTGGTACGAGGAGTCCTCCGAGTATGGGACGACGTGAGAATCGAGAAACGACAAAATGGCACGACTCTCGCACCACTTCTCTTCTCGACGTACAACTTCTTTCTCTCATTTTATTTTAAACTCATATTTTTTTATTGTTTTTTTTCCATTTATATTGTACTTTTTTTGTGGTTGACACCCGTCCATCTTTCGCCTGGAAACGACGACAGACCATGAAAAAAATGCCCACGATCGTTACATTTTTTTATCTAAAGATTTATTATTTGTTTAATTCGTTTTTTTTTATTTTATTTTATTTAATCGTTTATTTTTCATTCGTACGTACGAACGAAAGATTCGCTCGATCTCCTTTCCACCCTCTACGCCATCGAGGTCCCGTTCGCCACGCGGCCTACACGATCATCGCCCACCCTCGACACCAAATAGAAATAAATTTGTAGCGGATTACGTCCCGGCAAGAGAAAACGGTCCCCGAGGCCTTCTCCGGTGTCCACGAGACTCTGTCGTGTGGTGTTTCGTATCTATTTTATATATACGTATATGTACGGAAATCTATCACTATACAGGACTATTTCGTACCCGCATGAATCAGAGACACTCCGTTACCATTACGATTCGTGCTCGATCGAGAATTAGAGGGAGAGAGCAATTTAAAGAGATTCTGAGTAGAAATACGATGGAAAGAAAGAGAGAGAGAGAGAGAGAGAGAGAGAGAGAGAGAGAGAGAGCGTGACTGAGTTGGATACTCTATAAGAACACTTGGTATTTATTTAGCGAGAAGACGATTGAATGGTTCGTTCGAATGGATCGAGGAATTAAAATGCGATCGGTAAAACGGGAATGGAGCCGAGTGAAAACGAGATGAGATCTTTTCACGCCTCCGTGTTAATTGGATCGCTACTGAATTTTTATTTCATTATTTCTCCTCTTTCAATGCCTCGGCAGAATTTCGCGTCCGGGAATAAAATAATAAAGGAAACACTTATCGAAACGAATCGTCGATTAAACTTTTATTTTGTAATGATTCGTATCAATTTTTTTTTACAAATGAAACGATTAAAAATATCATTTTATTCGAGGTGATAAATTTATATTTTAATTCAATTAAATAAATGCATTTTTATTTATTCCGTTCACGCGTCGTAAAAATAATGAAATTATTTCGATCGAAATTCGTTGAATCGCGCAGGAGCAAAAAATTTAACGTCGATAACTTTGGCGAATTTTGTTTCGCCAACGCCCTACCTCCCCCTTGTCGAGTTCGCGGGACCACAGAAAGAGAGAGAGAGAGGCCCAAAAACGTCGAACGATGGATGGCGTGCACATGCGAGACCCACGCACCGTCATTGTTGAAATTGATTTTTGCGTGTCACGTATCGCATATTTATTTCTTTTTCTCGTTTTCGATTGTTGCTACCGCGCCGGGTTGTGCACCATTCGCCGACGAATGTGAAGGCGGTATCTTCTCGTTCACGTCCTCGTGAAAGAGAGGAAGAGCTCTGTGGTCGCGACCGGTGGCCGCGCGCGGCGGTCGGTCCCTTCGGACCCGCTCATAGGGCGCTGGCGGAAAGTCACCACAGAGATAATAACCGCAGAAGCCGAACGAGCGAAAAAATATAGTAAAACTTGCGCAAAAATTCGCCTCGACGGGTCCGATCTTGTACATAATAATATATATATATGTACGTCGTACCTATATACAAATATATTTGTAAAGAGAATTAAAAAAAAAGAAACTAACGTCTTTTCGCACTCAATTCTTTCGTCTTTTAAAAATAAAACAACAACAACAAAAACGAATATTCGTTTTAAATATTTATTTTGATCGAATCTTCGAATATTTAACAAAACTAAAATATCGACAAACATGAATAAAAATTTAATCGATTAAAATTTTTTTTTTCATACATCGATATTTGAATAATTAAATCAATTTTTCATACATCTCAAATCTTCGAATATTTAATAAAAGAAGCGAAAAAATTGCGGAATATAAAAATTGAATAAAAACAAATTTCATCGACTGGGAATTTTCGTTTTTTTTCGGACGTACACGAGAAAACGTCCATATGTCTAGTGCGTCGCTATATACGTATACGTTTATGCAATATGCATGAATCTTCGAGATGCATGTGGTTGGTCGGCCGCGAGCGAAGAATATAGAGCCATAAACCTTTACAGCTCCATTTCGCCATTGTTTCGTTAGAATTCGAAACTTCCGTTCGTCGCACAAGGGACGCACATGACTTTCGTCCGTTCTGTCTCCCCCCCCCCCTTCTCAGCCGTATTTTATACACACACACACACATAAATATAGGTAACACGGTGATACAACGAAGAGCCCGGAGATGGGTGGATCTCTCACTCGAATGATTGCGGTTTCCCGCATGAACGAACGAAAAAACGCGGACGGTATTAAAATTGACTTAAAAAAGACGATTTTTTTTTTGTTTTTAAAACAAGATATCCCAATGATAAAAAAATTAGAAGGAAGTACAACGAGAAGAATAAAAATCGAGGAAAAATCCATTGTTCGAAGATAATACAATTAAAATGTCGAGAGAGACGTAGCGAGATAAAAAGAAAAGAAAACAAAAGAAAAACAACGTCGATTGGACGCGCGAATATTGGCGTCGACGATAAAGAAATTTTCGATGAGCGAGAGAAAAGGGCCGAGGAAAAAAGTACCATAGCGGCGTGGAGGGGGAAAAAACGAAAGAAAGAAAAAGAAAAAAAAAGAAAACGACGAGAGAGAAATAACCCGAACCAACGACGTTCACGTTTCTCGCATGCAAATCGAATACGCGAGAGAACGAGCCGTGGATAGGCGTCGTTCGCCAAAGAAACAACGAACGAATCTCTTATTCTACGACTGTGTAGGTGCGCGCGCACACACCCACGCGGACACGCATATCTATGTATATTTTACGGGTTTGCTAATTGCCGACGAGTAAGAGAAGCGGAATATAAAAAGCGGGATGGCGGGAGGTACGAGGTGTTAACGAAAACGAGAGAGGAAGTAAAAAAGGACGAGGAAAGAAACGTTCGTACCCGTCTCGATCGAATTGCTCGTGCGCGCGCGCAATCTCGTATCTTTTTTTTTCCTTATAGGTTCAAGAACGAGGCGGTGTGTAACGTCCGTTACGAACCGTGTGGTACGTTTAACCCACGGTTCACCGACAATTCGACGGAAAAGCGCGACTTCCTCTTTTTCTATTATAATTCGCCAATTTTTTCTCTTTTCGGCTCACAAATTTTATTATTCGAATCCCGATAAATATTATTTCTTCTTTTTTTTCAATGATTCGAGCACAGTTCTTTTTTTAATGATTTATAATAAAAATTATTTACTTCGCGATTTAACAATTTCATGAATTTTTATAATATTTTTATGAATAATTTTCGATACGAGTAAAAAAAAAATTTGTTCATAGTTCGTACCGCGAATAAAATTTTATTAGTTTCGATTAAACGCGCGAACTTCGATTAATCACGAAAAAAAAAAACGTTACGAAGACTCGCGTCGCCGGACCGCGGAAACGGCAAAACTGTGTCAAAGTCAAACGTCGTATAAAAAATAATAAAAAAAGCACATAGCAACATACGCACTAAAAGTGTGAAACTCGTTGGCCTCCGTGTACTGTTACATTACGCGGAACTGTATCTATTTTTTATTGTCCCTTTCCCACTTCCCCTCACCCCCACCCACCCCCTCTCTCTCTTTGTCCCTCTAACGTGTGAATTAAATATATTTTGACGTTTGACAAATTCACAAGTCGCGAGGCGGCCGTGTGACAGTTGAACATGCACACAAATGCCGGGCCGGCAAACACGCTCGATGCGGCCACGGGGAATCTAATAAATACGAACGGAGATCGTACTATGGGGAAAATGAAGTGAAGTGTGAGAGAGACAGAGAGAGAGAGAGAGAGAGAGAGAGAGAGAGAGAGAGCAGCACGTGCGTGTATTGAGAACGAAGTAGACACGACACGCACGCTATAACTTACACCTATATCGTATATAACGCACACTATATACGTTATCGAGTACGTAAAGTACGTATATAGCTCGTAGATCACGAATGCAGGTAACAAAAAAAATATTCGTGTAGACATTGTACGGTATTATTAATAAAATGATAGAAACGCGTGTGCGTTGTTGCCTGTGTTGGTACGAGGGGTAGTAAGGTGGGAATGGGGGTGTCGGCGTCGCTGAAAGTCCCGACGGGGTAGCGACTACGGTGACGAGGTAAGCCAAGGGTTTCGTGGGAGTGGGACGTGGCTTAATCGATTCTCGGGTAATTAGCACGCTGGACGAGACACCATCGCTCTCGTGCCGACTACGTGAAAACTATAACGTTGAGCTTCCTATACGCGTATAATATTTATTCCCTTACATACGCCATGTTTGCTTTAGATCCGATGTCACGGAAAGTCTCGTGGGTACGATGACTCCCCGGCATATTATGCGAAGATCGCTCGTATGGAAAACATTTCGTATTCGCTAATTAGACAGCTTTGTTCACACGTCCCTTAAGAAATTCACTCGTATTAGTATCGACCTTGGGTTTGATCGTACGATCGACGATTTTATACTTATCACTTGTAATACGAAAATTGTAATTTAAAATTTAATTATTTTTCTTACAAATAATTGTAATCGATCGATGAATTATTTTGATCGAAATCCAAGTCGATCGATTTACCAAAATTATTGATGGAATTTTCGATCTGTCTTTTCGATTAGGGGAGCTAATTATTTTCAGAAAACTTTTCTACTCGAGTTTCCCTTTTTTAACCATCTGGTCGCGTTCTTGATTTGGACCTCTAGCGTTGCTACATGGGTATACGATAAAAATGAAACAAATGGCCCCATTACTCTCGAAGCATCAATATTGCAATTGCATTAGCCTATACTATCGACGAGCATACATATACACGTAACATAAATGTAGTTATTAAAACTATGGAGTTAAGAATATAACGCTACATGTTTGTACGCCGAGGTTGCAGTAAATAATGAGAACGGGGTATAAGCCTCGGAAGTTAAGTGTTCACCAAGTGCCAAGAGGCAATATATATAGCACAATATCGAGATATAGTCATTCACAATTCGTCGATAGAATCTAAAACATTTCAAACCGAATAATAAATTGGAAACAACGTCGTTTTTCTCTATATATACCAAAAAAAATATGAAGTAATAATAACAATGACAACAATAAGACGATATATTATATTTTGATTATTATACGTTAATGATATCAGTGAAATTATAAATATATACGTCATTCGTTAGAAACCGAGGGAACGAGATTTTTTACCGATCGATCCGATCGATCCCCCCCCCCCCCTCTCTTTCTTCTCTTTTTTTTTTTATATCGAATTGCTTCGCGATAACTCTGGTTATAGCCTCGTATCTATCTGCCTGTCTATCCCACGTGTATTAGCGGGTAAAATATCCAACCGTCAAGTAAAGTACGTAAGGCCTCGTTTCTCGTACACATCGGCGGTAGTTCACGAGAGAGTTATATATCCCTCTCTTGCGAAGGCCCTCCCAAGACTCGAAAGAGTTGAGTGACAGGCCACCAGTTCCCCCTCTCTCTCTCTCTCTCTCTCTCTCTCGCTCTTCCTCCCTCTCGTCTTCTCTCTTTCTCTCTTTCTCGTGCATCGTGCCAGAGAGCTAACGAATCTTCGACCTTACCGACAGCCTTGGAAATAGAACAATAGAGAATATACCAGCCTAAAACACCACCACTACCACCACTACCAACATCCTATCGTCCGTAAATGCATCCGCCTGTCCGTGCACTCTCCTCGACGTCTCGGGAAAACTATGCGTTAAACGTATAGTTACACGGACCCTCCGCTGCTATAGACGGAAAATGATCGTGTCAGAGGCGGAAGCAGTTTGCGGGAATGACATTATTATTTCTCATTCTCGGTTTGTAAAAAAAAGAAAAAAAACGAGAATAAAAATAGATAAATAAAAACTACTTCATACATAAATATCGAATATTGGATTTTCTATCAATTTTTTAAAATAATTACGTTAATACGGCTTCGAGAATAAACTTAAAAAATATTGAGCGTAAATTAAAAAAATTTTTTTTTTAATTGTTATTTTTTTGAAAAGTTGCATATTTTCGAAATTTTGCGAGGATGAAGGGAACTCGAGTTGCGATACATTCCTTCTTTAACCACAAATGTAGCCCCAACGCCGGCGATCTACGAATTGCGCTCGCCTAAATATATAAATTATGTGATGATCGTTGCTGCACCGCGGGAGCTCGGACTTCTGTTCTCCCTCTTTCTCTCTTTCTCATCCCCCCTCACTCTCTCTCTCTCTCTCTCTCTCTCTGCCTCCTTCGCCCTCGTCTCTCTTCTGGCTTCGACGAATATCTCGTCGTTCGGTCTAAAACGCCCGCGCGATCTATACAGGCCCAGAGAGATTCGTATAATTGCCCAATTAGCCTCACCGATGAGCCAATTCGCGCGAGAGCCAACGCGCGAGACGAAGAAAGATAGCGAGCCAAAAAAGAAAAGAAAAGAGTAAAAAGCCGGCGTATAACGATACGCGTTATAACGGCCAGCGGTCTCGAAAGTTCCTCGAGATCTCGATGGGATGGTGAGTTTTTGATTTCTCGCTGGCTAATTGACTTCGTATGCTCGTAATAAATAAACGCGTATAAAACAATACGAGAGCGTACGCGAACAATTCTTTCGCTCGTCTCTCGGCTCGGTGTCAAAGATGAATCGAGAAGATTTCTGGCTCGTGCTGAGAGTTAACTCGTCGGCCAATTCGCCTGATTAACCCGCGTCGTTAACTCGACAGGCAAAGATAGAAATGCCAAGATCGAGAAAATGAGAGACAGAATAATGTTTTCGTGCCGAAGATTGAAAGTGATTAATACGACTAATTAACGTATCCGCAAAGCGTTCGAGGACAATGATGCCAAATCGTTATAAATAATAAGCGTCGAAATTAGTATTTTTATTATATATATATATTTTTTTTTCGGATTCATTAAAAATAGTTTCGTAACGTTTATTAACACAATTTTCGAACTACGATGAAGATTTTATTAACAGCAATTATTTATTCGATAGCATTTTTTTCGAGAAAAGATTTTATGGTTTTAAAAAAATTTCTTTTTTTTTTATTTATTTTTTTCATTATCGTTGTTTCGATCGAATTCGCGTTAGGTTAGTTTAACGAGACAAAAGAACGTAGTATAATCGATCGTACGAGAGTTGCATACGTGTGCTCACGAGGTAACGAAAATTTAACGACGCTTCGAGCAGCCTCCGCTTCTCCGGACGAGGGAGTTTAGTGCAGGAGGTTAACGAGCCTGTGAGCATATTGCAACCGAGCCGTATTATGGTAACGAGAGATATCGAACGCCCGCGAGGGCAAAACTGCGTCGAGTTTCACCCTCGGAGAACAAACAGAACAACGGGGGATGAACGATAGCAAGAGAGACGTACAATCGAACGTCACAGTTATTGGCAGGGAATAAAAATCTCGTTCGAATTTGCCAAATGAAAATAACATTAATAAATACTTCTTCACTTTCAAAAAATATTCAAATTTTTTATTTCTCGTAAATGTAACAAATTTAAAACAGAAAATAAAAATATCTTTTCTCTACAAATATTAACAAATTTTATTTTAATCCGAATTTTATCCAATTGCTATTAATTAACGCCTAATTAAAATCCAATTTTCACTACCCTCGCCCTTGATTAATTCAAACGATAATCCAACATTACATTCAACCCTAATAATTTTACTGTCCTCTGGTCCATTTGCTCTATACCGCTCGATGGCCAATCACTGTACGATTTCTATATCCCAACAAAACCGAATTATACTCGATACTTGGAGCTCGGGCGTATTCAGCAACTCTCCCGATAGAATACGATATAGCAAACACGGTAAACTTGCCAGGGAAGAAAATAGGGAAGAGGAAAATCATGGTAGAAGGGGGTTGGGGGTAGAGGGGGATAAGGCACACACGATCCTCATTACGACTCTCGGGAAGCGTGTTGTATACGCTCCGGTATATATTATACTAGTATACTTATTTCCTCATTTAGTCGGTACCGGTCCTCGGTATTAGAAGGTTCCTCGTGTATCGTTTATCCCTGTATAAGGTCGACGATCGTTATAAAGTCATGTGTCTGTGTTCATTTTAGTTTTCTCTCTATATATATATATATGTTCATATATCAGTGCTCCAACGTTATGCGAAAGTTCTATAGATATTAATTTCATAATATGCCGAAGAGTACGACGGAGGGGTGGTATTAAAATTATGTACATTCTTCGTTCACGGTGGTGGTACGCGAGCTCGTACGAGGCAACATCATCCACGCGTTTTATCTACGACGGGCATGCGTATATCTATCTATCTATTTATTTATCTATCTATCTATCTATATTGTATATAGCTATGACGATTATAATGAGTAGACGGTGTTTACGAATAAAAAATGAATATTCTTTATCGAGCGAACGAGGATAATCTTTAAATCGCGAACAATTTAATTTAGGTGATCGAGTATGATACGACGTTAATTAATGATGAATATATATATACTTTTTTGTAATAATTAAAATAATTTATTGATTAAAAAAAATGTGTAATTTAAAAAAAAATTGAATTATTACGCAAATATGATGTTTTTGTTTGGTCGGGCGAGGATAATTGAACAATAATTTATCGCGGTGTTGTACGATAGCATGACTGTGTCGTATTCCTTGTTTATATTAGTTATCTACCGAGTCGCGCCACGAGTCGTGTGTATTTTTTTATTTTTTTATTTTTTATTCAACACTCGAGCTTGTCCGCCGGGTTATTATACAGTTTGCTCATATCAATCCTGGCACGTTGCCGGGACGCAGTCTTCCGGCTTCGTTAGCGGCGTGACAAAGTTCATTCTCTCTCTCTTTCTCTCTCTCTCTCACTCTCTCCCTCTCTCCCTCTCTCTCTTGGGCGAAACTACATTGGCGCTGCATTCTGTGCGCTGTACTGAGGGTCTCCATATATCGATCGTTAACGTTGTGGCGTTTCTACGTATCACGAGCTAGAGAACCACCCTCAGGTTTTTAACTCTTTCGTAGTCGGGTTGAAAAAAGATCGTTGCCCTGCCCCACTTGACATTTCATTAAATACGACCAAATAACCCACTTTCGTCAAAGAAAAAACAATACCTACTTCAAAAATAAATCTCACGAAACAATAAATGAAAATTAATTAAAAATTATCTCTCGAGATCGTAATTGAATAATTGAAAAATATCGATTTTGGAATTTCAACCCACGTGTTTCGCTCTGAATTTTTTTACGTGTACAACTTTGAAACCGTATTATGGGAACATTAAGGACGCGCACTAAATACGCTCGTAGAACTCTCGAGACGAGAAAATGAGGTTTTCCGGGTGAGTTTGCCAGCGAGCAAGAATCGTGGGAGTTTAGGGAGGGGGTGGGGGAGAAGGGAGAGCGAGTAAAACCGAGACCGTACTCTATAGCCCATGTCGTTGCTCGGCTGTCAAGAGTAGAAGCGACGATGAAGTGGAAACGCGACGAGGGGTGTGCGAGGGCGGTATATGGCGCGAAGGTTTAACGCCGGGCTCGCGGCAAATCGGACGGAAAATGGGAAAGCCAGCGGACTGGTGACAAATGGTGAATCTCCCTTTTCCCACCCCTCTCTTTCTCTCTCACTCTCTCTCTCTCTCTCTCTATCCGTCTTCCCCATGACTTCCCAGCATCCCCCTCGCGAAATCCCTTGGCTTCTCTCTCACTCACTCGCCCCGTTCGCGTTTTATGCGGTTCGTCCTCGGAGAATTTCAGCGCGCGCCCTCTGCTTTGTCATTGGTCGAGTTTATACGAGCAAGTTCCAACCCTCCGTTCGATGTGTCTCATCCCTCACCAGATTCGCTCGCGAAACTCGCGACCCTCGCCGGATATCGTCCCGGTAAGTGGCGTCGTACGAACTTGAGTTTTTTTGTTTGTTGATAAAATTGTTTTTTTTTGCATGGGTCGTAATTTGTTATCGACACGATTAAAAATTGATAAACAAATTTCGATGACGGGAACGACACGATTGTTTACGTATTTAAATTATTGAGTTTTTTATTAATTTTTGCACTCGTTCGTCGATGATTATTTCGTTGAATTATAAATTGATCGTTCAATTTGATCAATTTGATCAAATTATCGAGTAACGCGCGAATAAATTTATTTTTATCATTTTTTTCTACTTCGATCGAACCGCGCGTTTTTTATTTTCTCGTTTCCCAACGTTTCGTTGCCATTGACACGGGCGCTATTTAACTTATGCCTCGGCGTAGCACGTTCCTTTTATTATGCAGTTGCGAACGAGGGACTTGCGTCAGAGCACTCTCGTTGCAGTTTACACGTTCGAGTTGACGCTAAGTGTCGACAGAACTTTGGACAACCCAGACAAGCCGTACGGGATTCGCACGCAAAAGAAGTCTCGCGCGTTATCGATCGACCCTCTAGTCACCCCCTTCTCTCACATCTTCCCCCCGCCACCCTCTCAGTGGGCGGAGGGTTGTTGCTATAAAAAAGAATCAACGAAGAAAATCATGAGCTTCCTATATGCGCCTGGTGTCGGTGTACAGAGGGATGAAAGAAAAAAAAGCAGAGAACTATCGCAGTTCGAAAGTTAGCCAGCTCGTAAAAATCGGTGACATTGCCACGCAAATATACGTCAGTCAGTCTCATTTTCTCGGCTTAAACGTCTTCAAACTTTTCTTTCTTTTTCATATTCACAAGCACAACCACTCCTTCGTTCTCGCGGAAATTATCTTTTTATCACACTATTTTTTCACATCGTTACACTTTTGTTCATCTATCGAGCACATTTTTTTTTTTTTTCAAAAATCGATTTTTCCCCCCGCCAAAATATTTTTCAGGTGAAAAATTGGCGAAAAAAGGACATCGAGTTTGACGTAATAAATACGTTTGAGCTATTAGCCTCTCTCTCTCTCTCTTTTCTTATTTTCGCGTCGATGATGGAAAAAGAACGTAAGAGAAACGTATCGACATAGCTGAAATTTTATTTACCGCGAATTTTCTCGCGAAGGGTTTCTCTCTCTCTCCCTCTCACTCTCTCTCTCTCTCTCTCTTGGGTACGAAAAGTTCTCTCGTGAACAACGAAAGACAGTGAATGTAGACAGAGGGTTCTCGCGGATCATAAATTGGTCCATTTATTTTACAGGCGACCACCATTGTGCTCGGAAGCGAAGCGTTTATACGCCCCTCCCCTCCACCAGCCTCCCACCCTTTCATTTCTGTCCTCGCCAGGGAATTTAGTGTTTGATCCTCGGGCGCGTTACGAGCTCAGGTACTTATCGATTATTGCGACCGCATCACGTTCTTCTTCCTCTCCTGTGTCCACGTTCACTTTGTTCCACCTCCGTTCGACTCCTCTCGCGACTCCACATACCCCCTATTACCCCCTCCGTATTTCTCCCATCCGAGAACGCCGTTCCCCTTCGACAAAAAAACATTACGAAAAGATCTCGCGACAGGAGAATACTCTCCCCGCGACGTAATAGAGAAACGATAAAACAGAAAATTGCAAAATTCCTTGAAAATAATTAACCACCTTTTTCATATCGCTCTTTTCTTTTCTTTTTTAATCTCTATCTATAGATATATATTGTCACGGTTTACTTGTTTTTTGTTTTTGTTTTATTCGTTCGAGGTTTCGTGGTATTTCTCGCGGGCGTTACTTCAACCCCGAGAAATGCATTAGGAGAAATTCTTACGAGTGTCGCCCGAACGAAGAAAAAAATGTAATAAATTCGTATTTCTCGTATTATTATCGCCGTTACAAATATGTGGCAATATTAATAGTAATGATAATAATAATAATAATAATAATAATAATGATTCGTAAATAATCGATAAGAGAAAAGAAATTCCCGTTGTGAAGTGAGCAAAATCGAGGGGGTGTCGAGGGGAAACAGGGGTTGGTTTTTTTGTTGTTAACGGGGGGGTGCGAATGACCGAGGGTGCGATCGTTTTGCTCATTCGTCGGACGATCCCCCCTCCCTCCTCCCCCGCGCTTACTGCCACCCTTGTACACCGGCAGAGACAATGAGCTTGGATAATCGTACACACACGAAACGATTTGCTCTCTTCACGGCCGATTAAGCGCGCAATCGGTTGACCAAGCGGCGGAGAATTCGCGACCCGCCACCTCTACGTTACCGCTCGAAATCTCTACGACGATTATCGCGGGATAATTATTATCGCGTCCCTCCAATTTCAGATCGGACGGACAACGTGACGAATAATTATTTCACTCGTTAATCAATTAATCGATCAATTAATTGATTAATTATCGAGAAATCTAAATTGATCGTTCACTAATCGTGAAAAGTTGTTTCTTGCGATACTTTCAATGTAACTTGAAAATGATTCAACGCGAAATTCGTAACTAATTAGACGCGTCGTCGACCATTTTTTTTTCATGGTGATAAAAAAAGAAAAAAGAAAGTAAGTAAAACGAGCAGAGACGCAACCCGCCGAGTTTTTCCATTTTTAAGGCGGCCCGCAGGAGGAAGATGGGGCTTCTGCTTCGAATCATCCGGAGATAGTCGAACGGGCGGCGTCTTTTGAGCGACTTATCTTCGACAGTCTCTGCCCTCGTGTATATCTATATATCAGGCGGTATTTCGTGCTCCTAGCCACACTTACCACTCTCGTGCACAACACTCACCCCTCTCTACACGTTGCTCGTTTCATCAAAACGTCCAGGCTCGTGCGGCCCTCCCACCCCTCTTTTTTTTATTCAGCCGAAAATCTTTCAGACGTTATCCGCTCGTTTCGTAGGTACCTACTTTCTCTCGTGAAAATCATTTTTTCGAGTTTATACTTTTCGAATATTATTGTTTATTGAACAATAATGTTTTAACCCCAAAACAAAAACAAAAACAATTGAGACATTTTCGTTATTCGACCTATCCTTAAAAAATACATGAAAAAAAATCATAATAATTACATTCTCGAACGCTCGATAATCATTCGTCCCGGGCCGTCGAGTTAATGAGCGCAACGAGAGCGAAACCAAAGGTCCTTTCTTCAAAAATCCTCTGCGTCCGGGCGTTCGGAGAATACGAGAAAAAAAAAGGTGTTCCCTGTGACTCGTGGGTGCTCGGACGAGACTCTCTTTTCAGTGTTCGTCAATGGTACCGCGGTCGGTTCCGTACAGCAACGAGGATTCGGAGAGAGGACGCTAAAAACAAGAGCAAACGAAAAATCGCCCACCGGACGACCACGGGACGAGAGAGAGGAGATCCTTCGATTTTCTTTTCCTTTCTTTCTTCGCGAGCCTCGTGGGTGTGCTCTCGTATACCTCGTATACGCACGCTTCTCGCTCGCTCTCGACTCTGGCAAATTGCTCACGAGCGCGCTTACAAGCGTGGCGCGCGTGCGACGTGTTTCTTGTGTGACTTATATATATACATAAAAGTCACACTATATATGTATACATATATATGTATATATATATATATGTATATACGTATGTATGAGTTTATAGTGAGTATATATACATATATATGACACTGGAAACAGCCAGAACCGTTTCAACTAACATTCCGCGCGAGCCCGATGGAATTAAGCCGTTTACCACATTCCCCTCGGACCGACGAGAGATTTGTGCCCGCGCAAATTCTCAGAGCGAAAACGCGCCCGCCTATCTCCCTCATTTTCATTTTCTCTCTTTCTCTATGTCTTTCCTCCCTCATATAATATAGATACACATTTCTGTCTCGCGAAGAAGAACGAGCGAGCGATATTTCTTTCCTTCTTTCGGGATGAAAAACATTCGTCCCTCGAGTTGCAAAATAATTGAGAAGATTTCATATTTATGACGAATTTATTTGTAAAATATTAATATCCGGTAAATGCCCCCCTTGTGCCTTTGGATATAATCGTGACGAAAGGTATTTATTATAGACACGACGTTCACTTCGTTGATTTTCTATAGACGAGAATATTTCGTATTAAGACATTTAATACGAGCTCGCGAGAGGTTGGTAATAGAGAATGTTTATACGCTTTTGATTATATATATGTCTATAATTTAAGACGTATAAACATATGGATATGACTGTCTATATACATATATTAGTTGTCTACCGTCCCGTTGGGCATTTGCATGTCTGATTATAATGGTGAATAAACGATAAGATTGGAAACGAAACTAGGGACGAAGTATAATCGTCTGGAGAAAACTTGTATCGGTCTCTCTCCGACATATTAAAATACTCCTCATCGTTCTATAAGCGCCCAAGCACGTCATCCAAAATATTCAAAGTTTCACACGTTTGAACTTGAAAATAATGTTTATTTTTAATTTACAGTTAAAATTAACAAATTTTCAAAATATATTTGAAAAAATGTAGAATAACGTTAGAAGGGTAGTTAGACAAAAAAGAATTTAGAATTTTTGTATGGAAGGTTACGGTACCCGTCGAGTTTTTGTTGAAGCGTTAATCTCCGGGGGTGCAACGAACGTAGTCGCACCCATGTGGCAAACTACACGACGCGTACACGAGGGTGATTTCGTCTCGCTTTCCACGTCACCTGCGACGAAAAATTCATCAAAATTCCGTGCCGAACGGACTGTATGGTCGATGTATCCATGTAGCGTCGATAGCTGCATTCGCGTTCTATCGTGACGCTAGAGGCGCTCCAGGACGAGGGAACGATCGTGAACGATCGGACACGCGTTAACGCGCGTTATTTTGCACGCCCTGTACCTCGCGGAGATGCGAGATTCTGCCTACTCTGCCGGAAATTGAGGCACCTGCCATTACATATATATATATATATATATATATATATATATATATATATAAAGGGACGTATATAAAATCGAACGTTCGAAGAGATAGAGAGAGACCCTTGGAGCGAGAGTTAGGTAAATTTAATCGGGCGTGGATGAGTCGTCCAGAGAGGCTTGAAATTAAAATCGCTACGCTATGAAATCGTTATTGTCTCTCGATTTTCACCTCCTGGGTAGCGGTAGTAAAACCCTGATTCTTCGCTGACTAGTGATTCGCTGAGAGATTTGAAAAAAAAGAGAAGAAAAAAATAGAATTATGACGGCGATGGAATCGAACGAATTATCGCGATGATCGATTAAAATATCTCAAGATCGTTCGAATTCGCTCTATTAACTTCCTGCAATTGGATAGAAAAAAAACACTTACCTCGAATAATCTCGATTTTTTGCAAGAAGCAACGAGCGAGAAAAAGCATCTGCTCGAATCATCCTCGCACGTGTCTCTCTTTTTTCATCCCCGTCATTCCCCCCCCCCCCCCCCCCCCGCTAGTTTGCTAAAAATTAATGTCCCGGAAAATCGTAACGATCGTTCGTCCATTCGCTCCGTCATACTTTCATACGGACAACGAAGAAAGAACAAAATCGGTCACCGTCGACGTACAGGTGTGCGAACAAGCAATGACACCGTCAAGTTCGCACTTAACTCTTCTTCTATTTTTTCCTTTCATCGCGGCATCCCCACTCCCACGGTCACCTTAAATAATTCATCCTTTACCGGTTCTATGAAGTAAAAATCAGGCCGTGAAACGCAACGTGGGCGGATCCTTACGGCCTAAGGTCCCAAGTGAACGATCGAAATGTAATATTGCCAATTAGACAATTATGTCGCGAGGGGCTAGCGGGGACGAGGCTTCAAGTACGAGACTGACGCCTCGTGTCACACGTGTAATATGCATGTTCCATCGCACGTGGTCGGCCAGCTCTCTCTCTCTCTTT
Source organism: Netelia inedita (assembly GCA_964017225.1). Taxonomy (NCBI): domain Eukaryota; kingdom Metazoa; phylum Arthropoda; class Insecta; order Hymenoptera; family Ichneumonidae; genus Netelia; species Netelia inedita. The sequence continues at coordinate 4,039,281 of OZ024920.1, read as the reverse complement.
TGCTATATATACACGTCTAAATATATATATATATATTTATTCACACATATTCGTTCGAACACATACTTGTATACGTGGGTGTCAGTCGGCAAGGTAATGGGATCGAATATGGAGAATGATTAATAATTTCAAAGTCCCTAACTCGGCCTGGTTTTCCACGCTACCTATACACATCTCGCTTATAACTTTCGCACACCCGACGGCACCATCGGCGAATAATATTTGACGTGACAAGACGACATAGCCTCGGGGGAAGAATATCGTGCGATTTTTTTCTTTGTCTTTTTTTTTTTTTTTTATTTTTTTTTTATTTTTTTTTTTTTTATTTCACCGCCATACCGACAAGTGCGCGGTACTGTAACATAATGTTTCTACGTACGTACATATATAGGTGTATCGGTGACAGTGTCTCGATAAGTGACGTGCACGATCGCCTACGTATATACATATATATATATGTATACATGGTATAGATTATGGGCAGATCTACAGAAACGTATGATACGTACAGTTCATCGAGTTATAACGATCAATCCACTTCGGACGATATTCATTATTAACCGAGGCTCCTTCTCGCTCTCTCTCTCTCTCTCTCTCTCTCTCTCTCTCTCTCTGTCACTCTTTCTCTCTCTCTCTCACTCTCTTTCCCACACACACAAACACTCTCTATCTCGCTCTCTTGGGCTGTCGCACTTTTCGTATTATAGACGCGAATTACTCTATCGCGGTCGAATCAATTTCGCAAACGGTATAACGCGAAATAGAGAAAAGACGAGGATGAGATATGAAGAAATTGTACATACAAAATTGAGGTTGTTATGGATCGGGGTAATTCGCTCTTTCTTTTTTTACGTTTTGTTTTCTCCTCTTCTCTCTTTATTTTTCAGGTCGACGATAAAGAGTCTCCCGTTTCGATGCCGTCGAAGAAACTTTACGTTCGTCAATGCGAATAAAATCACGTGACTGAGAATCAAATAAAGAAAACATTATGATCAACGTCGTCGATCGTCGATAGAATGAAAAAGGTGGTCGTTTTAACGCGAGAAACCGCGAAATCTTGTACGTCCGCCCTCTGTTACACACGCGGGTTAAATCGTCGTCGTTGTCGCGCGGGGCTTTGTGTCGCGCAAAATTTCATCGGGCGGAAAAATAAACGTTCGAAAAAACCTCGCGCGCTATAACAGAATTTCAAATTTGACTAATGCCATGTTGATACAGCTGGCGAGCGTTGCAGCCTCGGGTCTCGTTTGCAGCTTTATATATTTAGACCGATCCTGATACGGCGCGTCCTGCGTTACGGCCACGGAAGCGTTCGCGATAATCCTTATTACGTCGCGACGCGCGATGTGCCCAATGCTCCGAAAAATCGGATTTTCTATTATATCTCTCTCTGTCTCTCTCTCTCTCTCTCTCTCTCTCTCTCATCCTCTCTCCCTCTTACGATCATCGATTTAATTTCGTTCGAAAGACTTTTCTATTTTCTTTTGCCTTTCATCCAGTTTTATTATATCCGTTCGTAAGATATAAAAAGTAAAGAAAAGAAAAAAACAACGAATAATTAGGAACGTCAATTTGAGAAAAAAAATTTCATTACCGACGTTAATCGTCTCGCGTAATTAATATTCGCTCGATAAAATATTTATCACGATCGGTTGATAATTAAAGCGTCCTTCTTCTTCCCTTCCCGATCTCCACCCCACCCCCCCCCTCCTTCCCACCACCGATCTTGTAGAATATCTCGCGGTAGTTTCGTTTATTCTCGTTTTGCTCCGCTTTGCTAATACGAAGACGCTCGGTAATTAATTGCCGCGGGTGATTAGGCTCTCGCCGTGAATTGACGAAAATAAGTAACGATCGCGCGTTCGCTCACGCTAATTAGAATGCGTTACGTGTTTTGCGTCGTTTAACGCGCGTACACAGCCACGAGGCTCGTAGTTTCCACGTTTCAACATATCTCCCTCTCTCTCTCTCTCTCTCTCTCTCTCTCTCTCTCTCTCTCTCTCTCTCTCTTTCTCTCTCGTACATAGACACAGACATACGCATACATTTTCCTTTCGCGTTCACTCGGTACGATGTGGGACATAAATAAATTGAAGACTCGAACGAGACTACGAGCAATGCCGTCGAGACGAAACGAAACGCAAAGAGAGATAGAGAGAGAGAGAGAAAGACAGAGGAGGGAGAAAGATAAAAAAAAGTGGCAAAAGGACGGAAAACGGCCGCGATATTAGCGAGCGCAAAACGATAGGAACAAAATGTTCGTTGAACTTCATTTATTTTGCGCGTTCAAAAGTGAAACATCGCCTGGTCGTCGACGTCCGCACGGGCTACACTAATACGCCAACCGGGACGTCTACATCAAAGCACAAGAGAAAATACCGACGAAGAATCTTATATTCTCTTCTATATACAAACCGTATATTATATGTATCTATATGTACATGCATGTATACATATACACACATCACTTATAACATCGCATCTCTCAACAAATATATTCTTGCTTTGTACATCACATCGACTCGTTGAAGTGCAAATTACGAATGGGTCTCTGTTCGCCGGATTGCTTTACAAATGGATTATGAACCAAAGTGACTTTCACCCGTACAATAATTCACCGCGGTATATATTAAAAACACGCTATACGTATATTATACGTATATAGTAAAATGTTCGACTATATTATTTATGAATTCGAAATAAAAGTGAATGATGAGGTGACGACAGGGTGGATGAGAGAGGGGCGATTATATATATATATATATATTTATCGTATATATTCCACCTCATATCGGAATACTTCAAAGAGGATCTTGAGGACGGGGCCCGTGACCATCGAACAGGAAATTAAAAATCGTCCCGTCTCGCCCGAACAATCGATTCTCGATGCACACACTTTTTCACACTATATTCCATCACTCTCGTCGTTTTTATTCACCTATCTATCTCTCCCTCTCACTCTCTCAATCGTTTTTTTTTCTCTCTTCTCGCATGGTGTTTAGTCTCTTTCCACGAGGCGAGAGAGGCTAATGGCGACGAGTACCTGTCATCATCGTCCTACGCTCTTTTTTCTCAAGACGATTGCGTGCGCGCGCACATATTTTCATGCATTTTTATGTTTTTTTTTTTTTTTGAGAAAAAATAAAAATTCGTTCAACGTAGTAGATCTTATCGATACGGACGGATAAAAATTAAATAATAATGACGGATTGAGACAAAACGAGGATAAAATGAAAATATTGAATTAAACAATGTATTGTCATTTGTTTTTTTAAACGATGAAATTATCGATTGACGTATTATTACACGGGAACATTTTTTGGTCCGATGAATTTATTCAAATTGTCGCGAATCCATTTTTCCGGTTGTGGTAAATTGTGAAAACTCGTAATAATACCGCGTGAAGTGCGGATGAGAGTGAGAATAAGAGAGAGAGAGAGAGAGAGACTGAGAGAGAAAGAGAGGCGTTAAATAATGAAGAAAAAGCATAAATTTCTCACGAGCCATTAGGATGAAAGTAACAGTAGCCTCGAGACGTTTTTGTGGCACGGCACAAAAGGTGTCGTAATAATTCAGTGAATAATAGTATACGAGTGCCAAACTCTTCGTCGACCGAGCCACTGAGAATGTCTATTAAAATTAATTAAAGTGAAAGAAAGTTTGAGATAGTACATACACACACATCTCTCTCTCTCTCTCTCTCTCTCTCTCTATACTAATATACATAGCTATAGTTATAGAAAGTTATTAGAGGTTTCGACGATTCGAGACCCAAGAATGTGGAAGAAAGATGATGGACCGTTCGAACGAAAGACACAAATTTAAAAGAAAAAGAAAAAGAAAGGAGAAAAAAAATAAATAAAAAGGATCTTAATTTTCTTCGGGTCGTAGCGAGGACAGGTGGCGTCCTCGCGCGTTCGCCACAGGAGCGACGGCGATTGGCGCTGTGGGGCATCAATTTTCCGGGCCGACTGTTTCGTGTAATTAATACGTAACGTTGGCCGGCCCAGAGTTAGAGATACATGTATATACCTACCACCCGTTCGCGTACCGAACACACACACCGTGTGACGGTATAAGGGACCATCCCTCTTCGCGCAGGGACGCAGACAACACGTCTGGACAAACCACCCGAGAGCTTCGTTCGGCAGCCGCCACTACGCACACTCTGTCATTTGTCTAGACCTTGGGGGTTGTACGTTTGTATATAGTCTTGTAGCGAGAGAGAGAGAGAGAGAGAGAGAAGAAGGTTTCGACCGCCCTCGTCGCGCGCTCACCCTCGCGCGACGTCGAGCAGTTTTCTTCCTTTTTTTCGTCCCTTTATCGCTCTTCCGCCATTTTATTCGAACCTTTCGCGCTCCAAACAGCGGGAAATTATTGGGTCTATTTGGATGAAATAAATATAGGGGTGAGTTTTAAGGGTGTATAGACGCACTTAGGAAAAAGAGGCGAATTTTTATGACGATTCGACACGAGGGGAACGCGAAAAGTTTGATCGAGCGTTCGAATTTTTATCGTTCGGGAAAATAATTGCACGATAATCAATGTTTTAAATTCGAGGAACAATTGTACCAAGCGAAATAAGAGAGAAGATTTTTTTTATGAAATATTTTAAACTGTCCGCTAATTTCGTTCCAAGGGGAAAAGCTTATCGATGATTTCTGGAGAAAAAAAGAATTTCCTTCGAGTGTTATCCGTCTCCCTCGGGACAGAAGGAAGAAGATACGAAAACAGAGAGGAAGCAAAAGGACTAATGCCCTATAAAACCGTCGTTTCGAGAACCTTCCTCTAAGTTACAAATTTCGAATGTGTCAACGAATTTACGCGACAAGAACGAAACGAGAGAAACGAGGAAAATTGTCTTTCTCTCGTAGTAGTGAAAAATATTCTCCCGGGACGAATCTTCCGAGAAGAGAGAAAGGACGAAAAGTCGAAGGAGAGTGTCGCGTCGAACGCCTGGAACACGATATTGCGGAAGAGTCACTCGTCCCATTTACCATGGATTATGGAACTATCGCTAATGTTACAGACTCCGGGTAGGAACGAGTACGTGGAAGGCGAACGAAGAAACGAGTCGAGGTGGAGACGTAAAATTAGAAAATTTGGTGTTCTTTCCAGCTCGTATTGCAGAAGTGTCGACGTAGTTGACAAACGACCAGGACATCGTCGTCACTTGTCGATCATGAACGGAAGATGATTCCCAAGAGAGAACCAGCGTGTACACCACATCTCGTTGCTTCCGAGCGTTAAAATATCTTTTTCCTATTTTTTCCTCGTCGCACGAGGTGCGAAGAGGTCCAAAATTCCTACGAAAAAAAAATCAAATACCACAAACAGCTTACCGTAATTATCGAACCTCGAGCAAGCGAGGATTGATTTTTCCTTCTTTTTCACACTAAAATACTCGGCACGTACGACGTCCCGGGGGAATATCATTCTAACGAAAGTGCGGACAACCCTGTCGATCAATTAGAAAATGAAAAAAATGGAAAAAATACTAACGAATAAAAAAAATGATACTTTTTAATTCTAATTAATATTTACGTCGATTATTAATTGTTGTTGATTAGTTTACTTAATTTTTCATACAAAGAAATAAAAATGTTGTTTCGAAAGTGAAAATACGTACTAGGTTGTATTATGATTAATTTCGTGTTCGAATCTAGGCGTGGAATAATAAAATAATTGACGGACGAGCGATTCCGGTATTTAAATATTCTGGTGGTGGATCGCCGGTGCGCGTACGTACATACCTACGTAAACGTACCGAGGTGTACGAGGGTACGTGTGGGATAATAAATTGGTGTCGACATTCCTCGCATAATAAACTGTCTCACCGGTAAAACGAGCAAAAACCACCGTCATACGTGTACGAGTGTTAGACATATATATATATATATATATATATATATATGTATATATATATGTATGTATGTATGTATGTATGTATGTATAACATAGCCACAGCGAGACAGTTAGATATATAGACAGGGGGAGGTTACGTGCGTCATAATGAAGCGATAGATAACGTCGAGACAGACTAGAACCTATTAGTCGAGATACCGCACGATTTCTCCACTGACACGTTCTTCCTGGACAATTTTTTTTGCATCGTCACTTTTCTTTTTTTCTCTAAATCATTTTATCGTTTTTTTTTCATCCGCGAGTATTTTCATTTGATCACGAGCATTAAATTTATCATTGCGAAACGAGCGTTTTATCAATAAATAATCGATTATTCGTTATGGAATATTAATTATCGATAATATTACAAAAATTCAATCACACTTATTGTTGCTCGCAAAAAATTAGAAAATTATTATTTATATAAATATAATATATATATTTCGTGCTTCCGAGTATGAGCAAATTCCCGACGTTTCTCGTGCTGTATTTAGTTGTTTTTCGTCTCGTCTCTCCTCGCGGTCTTTCATCCTGGCTAATTACACTAATCAGCGGCACGTGGACCGGCGCAGAGCGTATCTACAACACACTCGACTCATACACGATTTCAAAGCTACGCAGTGAGGAGAAGGAGATGCTGAAGAGAGGGGGGGGGGGGGTAAGACGCGTGTAATATACCGAGAGAAGAGAAGAGAGAGAGATGGCAGAAAATGATGAAGAGAGAAAGTAAAGGCCGGAAATAGACGTTCTGCCGTGACGCTGCAACGATATGCTTGCACATTAGTCGGTGGCAAAAGATACAGCGGAGAATGGGAGAGAAGTGCAACAAGAATATAAGAACGTGAATATAGTCGAGCAGTGAGGGTGAAGGATGGAATACGGGGGTGAAGGAGAGGGTGAAGGAGGGAGTAGGGTGAGAGGGTAAAGGGCGAGAGGCGGGCGGCTGTTCGACAAGCGGGAACTCCGGTAGCCGGAGAGAAGACAGAGAGAATGGGAGAGAGACGATGATGAGTCGTATGACGAAAAAGTCGAAAGTAAGCGCAGCGTGTGAGGAAGAGAGAGAGAGAGAATTAAAGAGAAAAATAAGAAGAGACAGACACGAAGAGTGGCGTATGGGGGGAAAAAAGAAGGAGAGATAAAAAGAAAAATGGTGCTGGGGGGGGGGAGCTAATAGGGAGCGCAGAACCGCGACGAAAGTTATCCTCGAGCTTAATACGGCCCGCCCGCGCTCTTCGGAACTCTCGGGATCTTCATTCTACGCATTCACACGAAGAAATGATGAGAGAGAGAAAGAGAGAGATAAATGTTGCGAACGAAAGTTATTTTACAAGCCAGAAAGAATTTACAGTTTTAACGAGTGTTTTCGTCGACTCTAATCGAGACTTAATTGTCCTCGACGATTAATCGAGAGAGGATAAAATATTTTTATATCGAAATTTAGAAATCATTATTTATAGGAATTCGTTGATACGAGAAGGAAAAAGATTATTTTTTGATAAGAAGAAAAATATGAACGTATCGTGTCTTCGCGCGCGAAAGACACACGTCGCTCGTCGTTGTCCGCGTGAGAACAGGTGTAAACCGGCCAAGCGGCCTGGAGAGAAGAGACGAAGGGAGAAGCGGCGAAAAATACAGAAGCGGCGAACGGTGGCACACACCTCGTCTCACACGCGTGTATACACACGCAACGTACCTTAATTTTTTCGTATTCACTGGGTTATGCGCGACGCCCTCTCGCGGGGACTCTCTCGCTCATCTCTCTCTCTCTCTCGCGGTCAGGTGTCGGATGGACACGAAAAAAAGTAACAGACGCCGCGGGACGTTTTCAACGTTGAAAGTCTTTTTATCGGGATTGCGAGAAGAATACAAATTTTCCAACATTATTTTCGATCGAATTTCGTCGAGTAAAAAAAATTCTTAATTTTTTAAATATTTTTCGAAAAATAAGATAATTAACAATTTTTGTATTTTTATTTCTGTACATATCATTGCGAAATTTTACGTCATTTATAAATCGTTCAAAGATTGTTTGGAAATTGAGAAAATTCGTTGTAAAAAAGTGGTGGAAGAAGGAAAATTGTCGAGCACAACGAGGTTTAATATTAGAGACCACCCATTGGGAAACCAGCGCTCTCTCTCTTTCGTCTCTGGTGCACAAGAGTTCCGTCAGAGTGCGTGGATTCGGTGCCGGAGCATTGAATTTACGGGGAGCCTCGTCGTTTCATCAGCCGCTAATATCTCGAGCATCGAACACGGTGCTTTTTCGAGTACCTTTTGCTTGCTTGCTTGGTTCAACACCTCCGCGACGAGAGCTCCCTCTATCTTCGTTTCTTCGAGGACCCAGAAATGCATAATCCACCGTTGCCATGTGGCATATTCCATTTGGGGGATCCGACGATGAAACGAAGGAGAGAGAGAGGGAGAGAAAGAGCACACGTAGATATAGCCCAAGGAACACTCGCCGGGTGTCCTAATGAAGACGAATCTCGTGTACGAAATGCTGACGAGCTTATACACCTCGAGAGAAGGAACAAGATCGAATCCGCTTCCTCTCCTCGCGATACGAAGGTTAATCTCTCTTTATGTCTCTTTTTATTTCTCCCCACCCCCTCTCTCTCTCTCTCTCTCTCTCTCTGTCTTTTTTTTCTCTTCAGGTTTCTTTCTCTCTTTCTCTCTTCACTCTCGCGCGATTCAATTTAACGCCACGCTCTTACACCGCTTTCACTGACGAAAGATCGGAACGCGGGGTGACCGTTACCGATGTGTATTTACACGTGAGAATCGAATCATCGTCGTAATTGCAGCGTGGCAATTAAATCGAGATCGAAAATAATTCGTTAAATTCGAACGATATTTCTATCGTATGAGAAATACAATTAATCGATCGTCATTATTCATCGAGAAATTTAATGATTATTCCTTCTCGTCGAGAAAATCATGTTTTTTACCGACAATTTTTGAAAAATCGTACTTCATTACGAATTACATTGTTTACCTACTAAACATCGTTTCACCGTCGCATTCAATAAACGCCCTTTGTGTTATTATTCAAACGAAACTTGATACGAATCGGACAAATCTGTTTTTATCCGGTGTGCGAATTTCTCGTCTCGTATCTCGACGTTTTAACCGACAGAAGCATTATGGTCTATTATTAAATAAATATACATATCCATACATATATAAATTTATATACAGTCGACGTTCCTCACTGGGCACGACGTGATTGTAGGCCAAACGTCGAGGCAGAGAGGGTCATTAGCGGAATAGGTATCTGCCTATTTGCATTCGCCGACACGAGAGAATCGGGTCCACCTTGCGCTATATATATATAACTATAGGTATGCAGGTGCGGGTTTAAAAAAAAAAATTATTTTTTATTTTTGTCAATTTTATTTTTTATTTTTGTCGTACAGTATTAAGAACGTTAAGACGCGCGGATGCCGGATAGAGGTTAAGTATAGTCCAGAAAGAAATCTTCGTGGATTTTGTTTACTATCTGATATAGTTATCTCGGTGGCCTCTAAAATGGCGAAAATCCCTCGTTTTTATTTCCAAGTTTCGCGCGTACCCGGTAAAAAAAACTCTCGAACGACGGGATCAAGAACCTTTACGTTCGATTCACGTTACTTCGCGTATATTTAGAGCGAACGAAACGCAAAATTATAATACGCACGCCCTCGCAATTACATTCGCTTCGCGATTTATCGCAACGATTTGTTCTACTTCGCTCGTGCGAAAATACGCATTAGCCGGCGAGCTGCCCCCCCCCCACCCCTCTGACGCCTCTCTCCGTCCCTTTTCCTATCTCGTGACCGCGTGGCAAATGTGCGGAGAGAAACGAAAAAAAGAGAAAAAAATTGCGTGAGATCGGATATCTGAGTGAATTCACGATGTGTTTTTCTGTTTTTTGTGCTTTTACCTCGCAACTGAACAAAATATTCGAGAAATTTCGTTTCCTGTCTCTCGTGATTATTGTTTGTTTGTTTTTTTTATTTTTTTTTCGCCACGACTCGCTCCTCGTACGCCGTGTTTTTTTTTGGATGAAAAGAAAGGAAAAAACAAAACAACGGAATAGCCTGGTAATTTTGTATTATCACGCAGCGCTCGTTAATTATCGCCTTTCTCTCTCTCTCTCTCTCTCTCTCTCTCTCTCTCTCTCTCTCTCTCTCTCTCTCTCTCTCTCTCTCTCTCTCTCTCTCTCTCACTCACTCGTCTCTCTCTCACACGTGATTCGTCAACGTCGCTCGAATTTCGGCTTCTCGTGTGCGTTAATTACCTCGAGAATCTCTCGAGAATTTGACTCGTTGAGGAGAGGTGTGGGGGAGTCTGGTCATTGTTACAAAAGTACAAATAATTCATTGTTAATTTGATGAAAGTAATCAAATCGTACGAATTAATGCGAATCGTAAAATTGTTTAAATATTAATGAAACTCGTTATAGTTTATTCGAATATGGTAATTGCTCGATGTAATAAAATGAAATTAAACAAGAGAGCGAAAGAAAAGAAGCTGTGAAAGGTGAACAGCCAGTTGCGATTACGACTTGGATATATAAATAGTACGAGAGGTCCTTATTCTTATAATCGATTCATGCTGCAACTTTTACGTTCACTGATACACGAGAACCCTCGCTACCAACGTTTTCGAATAATACGCCTTTCGACTTTATAATAATAAACACTTTTGTATATTTGCATCTACGAATGCAATACACACGATGGTTGGTTCCTACCTTAAGAACTCGCCGGTAGGTCATTTGATGCGAATGCGTGTTTGCATACGTTAGCACATAGTTACTAGGTAGATCTAACGTAACATGACGTCTCGTAAGATATCGATCCGCGACTATAACCACCAATATACCTTTTATACACACACGTGTATCTATATTCTTATCGCGAACTGCATAGAAACAAAAAAAAAGAAACCTGGCGTATAATATAGAGCATAGGGTGATAAAGCCACGAATACGATAACAAATCCTTCGAGAGAGAGAGAGAGAGAGAGAGAGAGAGAGAGAGAGAGAGAAAGATAAATAAAATTGTTGGAAAAATTGAATTTTGAGAAAAATTTATATTTCGTCGGTTCCTATCAATCGTCTCCGTGCTTTGATTCAAAATTCGTGATATTTAATATTTTTTTGAATGAAAAATGTTGGTGCGCGAGAAAGATTGTGTTTAGTCTCGGTCGATGATCGTCGAAAAGATCGACGGTGTAAAAAAAATTGTCTCATGTGGTAAAGACGAGAATCGTAGTAACGATAAATCGTCGAGTGTAGAGAAACGTAGAACGCGAATGGAGAGAACGAAGGGAGATGAGAGAGAGAGAGAGAGAGAGAGAGAGAGAGAGAGAGAGAGAGAGAGAGAGGAAGAGTGACGCGAGGCTGCGGTACGCCCTTGGGCCTAAACGACTAAATAAGTGTTCCAATTTCAAAATTACCCGCTAAACGATTTGTAGCCCAAGCTTGAAAATATATCGTTGACATATGTGTGGGCAAAAGTGAGAGGAGGCTCGCGACGACGACGACGACGACGACGACGACGACGACGGTCGTCTCTCCCCGCGTCAAGCGCCCCTGCCGGGAAGCCCCGCGGACGTGGCTTCTCGCGAACCTCCTCACGAGAGACTTACGTGTGTGTGTGCGAGTGAATGAGAGGCGAGACCGCGAATTGCGAGTCTCGCGAGAGGCAACTCGCGTTTCTCGTGAGTAAGGAAGAAGAGGTAGAGGAGAAAAATGAAGACGAAGGAAGAAGAGTCTCGCGCCGGGAGACAAATGACTATCTCCCGACGGAAAGACCTCGCCAAAAGTGGCCGGTGATGTCGCTCGATCACACTCTCGCGATGTTTCTTCGACATTAATTCTCCCTCCTAAATCCCCGAAATACACGATTATCGATAAAACGATTTTCTTATCTTTTATTCATCTCGAACAATTCTCGATGTATTTTATTACATTTTATTCTCGACATTTAACGTTTCATTGTGAATCGCCGGAGCGAGATTATCATTATAATATTTTTAATTGACGTTTTTTATCGATCGGTTTAATTCATTGTTAGATTTTTTATGCAAACGTGTTGTTGTTTATTTTTTATTTTATTTTTTTATCGTATTTCACCGCATCGACGTGACGAAATTAATAGTCGATCTTCGAGAGATCTCGGTGTGTAGAAAGAGTTGGCGAAAGAGCGTTTGCTTCGATTTTTTTTTCTTTCATTCTGTTTTTTTTTAATCGAATGAATCGAGCTATAACGATCCTGTCGACGCCATCATTATCGGCCGCGTGCCCGAGCTCTCGGGACGCCATTCACCGATCGCACGCTTCGATTCGTACCGTTTCACCCGTTATATCGAATTAACTACGAGTTTCAGTGGCTTCTGTGCAAAGAAAAAAACAAAATAATCGAGAATAATGAGAGGAGGGCAAAAAAAATTCACCGAGTCAACGGAAGAGCTCAAAAGATTTCTTTGGCAAGTTCAATTAGGCTCTATTCCTCGAGAGAATATAATTCTGAGCAAACTTTCCGCGGGAGGCTTTATTCGCGTTATATATATTATTCTCTCCCTAGAGACACGCCACAGTGGAGATTCGTTCGAGCGGAACCAAAATGGCCGCGCACGCGCTTACAGCCTTCGGGACTCGCAATACGACAATTATCGTCACTTGAAAACGAGGAAAATATTGTCGTCTGAAGAAAAATAAATAATTCTTCTTAACGAAAATAAGCCGATAAATTTTGGACGTTGCGAGATGAAGGGGCGTTTTGTAAGAAAGAGGAAGCGACAGACAGTGAGAAAGAGAGAGAGAGGGAGTTCTTCGTCGTCGTTGCGGATAACAAACGCTAAGGTGATGGCCCAGGACAGATGAAGTGGAAGAAACGAAGAGAAAGATGAGGAAGAAGAAGAATAAGAGGGAATAGCGGCGAATTCGTGAACATCAAACGAATTAAATCTCCGCGGAGAGTCGACCGCAGAAACTAATATCTCAGCACCTCTCTGTCTCGCTCCCTCCTCTCTCTCTCTCTCTCTCTCTCTCTTTCTCTCTCGCTGCCAATGTTGCCAATGATCCCTGCCTCGTTTTGCCTTGGCTCTCGTGTTGAGGATGCTGTGTATCCTCGGATCGCGCAAACTCCTCGTCGGCAACTCGCTGAAAAATAGAAAGAGAGAGAGAGAGCTTTCTTTCTCTTTCTCTCATTCGTTGATCGTCGTCGACACGAGAGCCAAGAGAGAGAACCGCCTACACCTCGCGTTTCAGGTTTCGCGCCTTCGGCAAAACGGCCACGATATTTATACGTTCGTCGTCGACTCCTTTCTCCGTCTTTCGCGAAAAAATTCTCCGTCGCATCCAACCCGTCACTATTCTTATCGTACTAACCGTGGTCGAATCAAATTTTCTTATCGTTCGCTTCATTATCGATTAATTCGACACACGGGGAGATAACGAGAGTGCGAGGATCGGAGGAAAGAAAGAAGAAAAAAAGAAACTTGGCATTCATCCTTCGAGACTTCGGCAAAAAAGGACCTTCGATTATGCGCCTTTGTTCGAAAAAAAAACAACAACAACAACAACAAAAAAGTAAGAACGAGATGAAAAAAAAGGAACGAGAATAGGAAGAATAGCGCGTGGGGTAAGAAAGGACGGGCGCAAAAAAAAAGCACGGAAAAAAAGAAGTTGAAAATCCGATACGCCGGGTCTCCTTAATCATTCGATATAGTCGGCTTACTCGTATACCTATATAGATAACTTTTCGTCCCGAATCGTTATCCTTATTACCGAAGTCCATGGATAGAACCCTCTCGCGTCTCGTTTAAAATGGATCAGCCCGCCCAAAATCTTTCCCACGAGCGAGCACATTCAGCAATTCTATAGATCGGGAACGAAAGTAATTAAATTAAAAATATTTTTAAAAAAACATTTCAACAATCATCATTTATTTAAAAAAAAAACAATTCTTAATTTTATCATATATAAAAAATAATATAATTCTCGGTGAGAAAAAGGTTAATGCACTTAACACACTCACGAGGTCACGTGATTGTCCGATCCTCGATGACTCCTACTCGCTGATGACCCACGCGTCTCAACGATGACACACCAGGGGGCGTACGACGTTCTCGCTTTTCCCATCTCTTTATCCCAGTGCCCCGTCGTCTTTTCGGGAGACACGTCTCGAGAGAGCGTACGGGCGAGAGTGGGAAACAGGTTGAATTTTTGGTTGGGATTGTACGAAGGTTGCGCAGGTGTGACCGATGGCGGCGGCCTTTGATCCACGAACGACTCGGCTACTTTGTCCATGGGACTGCCCGCTTCTCTCTCTCCCTCTCTCTCTCTCTCTCTATATATATATATATATATATAGCACGGTTAATGCCAGTTAGTATATTACTATAGTACGTGACGCGTATACGCTATAGTTTCGTCCTTACTCCTTTCCCTGTATATTTATAAATCGAGCAAAAGAAAAAAATTATATATATATATATATATATATATTTAAACATATATTTCCGTCGATCGTTGGGCCAGGGTGTAAGTTCGAAGCGTGCGTTTCTCTTCTTCTCGTCTTCTAACGTCGGGGCGAAAAGTTTCACGAGACCAGAAAGAGAATGGAGCGAGTAAAAGAGAAAGAGAAAGAAAGAGAGAGAGAGAGAGAGAGAGAGAGAGAGAGAGAGAAAGAGAGAGAGGACGAGGTGAACCGAGAATCGTTTCGCGAAACCGTGGTTGAACGTCGAGACGAAGGGATCGGGCGTAAGGAGCGTGAGATATTATATAAACGTCCTGCGTTACTAGCGTGAACGCAGGATATGTATAAATATATGTATACCGTTATATACGCGAGTCTGCAATACTCCTGCATATAGATACATAGGAATAGGTATATATATACCTATTCCTATGTATGTATATGTATATATATATATATATATATATATATATACGTGTGTGTGTATGTGTGTATAAGCCTACGGAACGCGCTTCCCAAGCACGGAATTTCGTGATGGGTCCGGAACGAACGCGTAATACGACTTTTATGGAGAAATTCCTACGAACTCTCTCCCTCTCTTTCTCTCGCTCTCTCCGTGGCTCGCACAGTTGTATAGTAACAGCCACACCGAGAAAGATGCATATGATTTGTTGCTCCCGCCATGAATCCGCGAGACCCTTCTATATATTACTATATATATATATATATATATATATATATATGTGTGTGTGTGAGTGTATATTTGCCACTACCGTGTAGCGAGGAAATATCACGTGTGTGGGATCTGTTATAGTGCCAACCCTTTACGATCATTTGGTGAAAAAAAATAAAAAAAAAATAAAAAAAATACACCGAGAGAATGGTCAGATTTTTTTCTTCTCAAAGATTTATCGCACTTCCACAGAGTTTTCGATGTGAGATGCGAGATTTTTCAGCTTGGATTTTTGTCTCTACACCACAAACACGTTTAATTCTTTCCCGTCGAGATCCAAGGATTTACGTTTTTATATGCGTTTTCATGATTTTTTGGGAAATGTTTTTTTGAGAAAAATTGTTTTTGATGATAAATTGTGGGAATTAGGTGTAAGATTTTTCCGAAAAAATATATCGCCGATGATTATGAAGATTACACGTGACTTATTTGGATCATTGCTTTGTTCTTTTGTTTGCAGAACAAGCCAATCACCTTAATCTGTTCAACAATCGTCAACAGCCGAAGAAGAAGCGCAAGAGTCGAACCGCGTTCACGAACCAACAGATATTCGAACTCGAGAAGCGTTTCCTTTATCAGAAATATCTCAGTCCCGCTGATCGGGACGAGATCGCGGCGCAATTGGGTCTGAGCAACGCCCAGGTGATAACGTGGTTTCAAAATCGACGCGCGAAACTCAAGAGGGACATGGAGGAGCTCAAAAAAGACGTGCAGACCGTAAATCCGCTTCTCGTTGCTCAACATCACAAAACCTTCCTCGAGAACGTTCAGGATCTTGGTATATTGAAGAAAAGGCCGTTGCCAAGTTCGATGGACGATAAGTCTTAGACGCTAAAACAAAAGATTGTGCTAATTGTGCGAGGGTAATGTTCTTTTGTTTTCTTTTTTTTCAAATATTTTTTTTTGTTTTGAAAATATCGTTTGGTCAACGTTAGGAACGACGCTCGATAATATTGTCTCGAAACGAAAATGTTTCGTTTTTTTAACGACACACCGTTGCAATTTTTATAACGAAAAATTGAAAGAAAACAAAAATCGTCATTTCCCCCAAGGCACAGAGAGACACGGACGAGCGAAAATCGCGAATTGATTGTGATCGTCGCGCAAATCTCATACCCCACATGTATTATAATGTATTTATTTACCGAAAACAAAAAAAAAACAAAAAAGCGAGAAAGAATTGAAAACGAAACGGATAGCGATTGGAGAGATGAAAAAGAAGAAAGAAAGAAAAATCCGCATCGTTTCGAATATAGAGCGACGATAATAAATTATTGGTAATTATAGTTTAGCGATGAATCGTGACGACTTGAAACCCATCGATGACGCGTCGGGCTACGTTCGTCGTTTGTACATATTTCTGTAAATAAAATCATCGATCGAGAGAGAGAGAGAATGAAATTTTCCTGTAATATTCTGGTTATGAAAAAAAAACAAAAGAAAAAAAAAGTAAACAAAAAGAAATACATATAAAAAATACAAAGAAACATAAAATATAAATTCGGAAAAGTCGTCGTTATACGTGATAAGAGGTCGAACGAAGGGAAAAAATCGAGGAAGGAAGAGTTATAAACGATAGAATGGGACACTGCAATATATGCCTAATTGTCAGTTTTAATTAGGGAGCTTTACGATTTTCTATTAAGATCGCCGTGACAAAATTGTCTCGAGTGTTTTGTTTTTGTTGTTTCTTTTATCGTTGGTGCGCCCGCGAGCGTTTCGCGACGTGAAACAAAACCGCGAGAACATTTCTCTAGTATTGCGAATGACTGTGTGAGACGAATGCGTATGCGATTTGAATATATTGTGCGAGCAGAACTTTTAGCAAAGTGTATAGTTATCCGAAATAAATGGATATACGATTAACGATAATTTGTTACTTTTTTTTCATCGACATTTCCACGATAATTTCCATCCTCCTAGTAAACCAAAAATATAACAACCAAAAAAACAAAAAAATTGAAAAATATACACAAAATCTATCGATTCGTATCGTTGTTTTATGGGAAATGGTTTTCACGAGGATAACAAACACGTAATGTTTAAATATAGTAACCGGAAGTAGCGGCAAAATAGCTGCGAAATTTAACGACGAAACGGAAACGCAAAGGCAGGAAAACGGTAAGTAATAATTATTCGCACCGCGAAAATAGATCAACGACGATGAAAACAAAACAAAAAATAATACGAAAATATATCCCTCCGATACGAGTTCACCCGCATTTCGTCATCACGACTTCCGGGAATCTTTTTGATGCCTTTACCCGCTCAATCTTTAACGGCACGGAAATTTATTCGAGTCGCTGTATTTTCCTCCCTAGTATATATTCCCTTTTCTATACGAGGCGAGCAATGCGCCTCGTGTGTTCTGGCACTCGTCATAACGTCGTGAAATAGCTGACGTAACGAGTAAAACGCCCGGATGCCGAAGTAACGCGAATTCGCGAAATAATTCGGTCTACGTTTCGCGACCGCCAACGGCTTTCGTTATGCGTTAAATGCAACAGACATATATATATATATATCTGTATCAAGCTTCAGTCATTTAGTCAAAATATTGTGACGTGTCGATATCATTTTTGAAAATAATTCGAAAAAGTTAATTTCTTCGTAGCTAAAATAAAGAAAATAAGGTAGAGTAAAATCAAAGAAAACTCGGGGTAATGCGAGTCAGTGAAAAAATTCGTGACTCGAATTATCATGCGTCCCAAATGTCAGTTTTTAATTTTAATCGCGATTAAAAAATAATATTTTTAACAAAGTTATCGAGCGATATCGAACGAAGGTACAGGAAGATTAAAAAGCTGAAATCGGTGTGCCATATAAGCGCGAGTAATTCCAGAAATGTCCGTTTTCTCGTTTCGCTCGATATTTCGGAAGCGAGAGATTCGGGAAATCGTCCGAGAGCTCGGAGCCGTTTCTCGGTTATCCCCCTTGTCCTTACCGTTTCGATTTTTATTATTATTACGAGGTGGGTTTAATGGTGCGGTTTGGCAAAGTGCCGAACGTTATACGACCCAACGAAACTACGAATTTCACACAGAGCATATATATATATATACAAGTGTTTCTCAAGTCGCATCCCCTTAACAACCGGGCGAAAGCCCACCCCGAAATATTTTCGTGGGTAGAAGAGGAAAGGGACTCTCCGGTAGTCATTTCACACTTGGCTGAGTTAGATTTAAGGGTGCGAAAGCCAAACTCGCACGCCCTATATTTTGTGGGCTTGGGCCTCTCTCTCGCTCTTTCTCTCTTTACGTTGTTGCATGGAACGTCGTCATCCTCGGGTACAAACAGCCTCCTGACGGGATTCAGGAGAAAATTCAGAGTGTCCAAGTTCGTCGTGTGAAATTCGTCCCGAGTGTCGAGTAAATAAGTCGGGTTAAAAAAAAGGTATGAGCGCGTCGAAGATTTAAAAAAAGTTTGTTTCAATATTAGGTAACGTCTACGCTCATTCATCAATTTTTAATCAATCTGTGGGGGTGTTTGAGAATAAAAACGATCGAGAGAGAAAAAAGATAATGCAGTTTGCAAAACTGTTTTAAAAGAGAAAGAGAGGGAGGGAGAGAGCTGATATTTTTACCGCGAGTTATCGACACGCCCACTTAACACGATGCCATTTGCTCGTTGACTCTGTCGACCTGCCTCGCGGCTTCGTCATATTGACATGTGCCCAGCCACCATTGCCTCGCTAACACGTACAGGCCACGCCGTGATGTGCAAACTCGTATTCAGGTTTTTCTCTTTCTCTCTCTTTCTCTTACTCTCTGCCTTCGCGAGAACCACCAACGTAACGCATAAAACGCCACGATCGACTCGCGGACGTACCGTCAAACGGGGATACTTTGAACAGGTTTTGGGAGTTAAAATATGAAAAATTGCAAAGGAAACGATTATTTTCTTATTGTACAGGAAATTTGCGATCGACATAGGCCCTTAGAGCTTTAAAAACGATTAAAATTTACCGGAATGGAATATGGCCAATTTCGATGGGTTTCGCAAAACTTCAAAGAATGGACTTTTCTCGAGGCTCTATCTTCGTTCTCGTTTAACCTATAGAAAATCTTACGAGTACCTTTTTGAAGAGCTTGAGGAGCACTAGTGAACCAGCAAAGGAACATCCGGATGGGTTGATTTTTCTGGCCGTGGCGGCAATTCGAAAATCGCCATTTTTAGGACCACAGGTCCCGATACGTACAAAAATGGCCTAAAATGGGGTCAATTTTTGTTTGTTCCGAAACGTCTTTAAACCATCATATCCGTGTTACGCGGGAAATTTCCGTTCCCGAAATGACCCAACAAAGTGTTTTTGGACGAAACAAAATTTGCATCCCCTCCTGACGCCCCAAAGTCAGGAAAGTGAATCACGAATATCGACTATCGGCACCTGGTCGGGGTCAAATTTTGTTTTCGCCCAAAAAGGCTTCAATTGGAGGTTACGGAATCGGAAATTTCCCGGGTAACCAGAATATGGCCTTTATAATCTCGATACATTACAATTTAAGGAAATATTCACTTTTTCGATCCTTTCGCCGCCATGAACTCATTCAAACCGTATTTTGACGATCCGTTCAGCTAGCCCCAAAAGTGTGAATTACCCGTAATGTCAATGCAACCTCCTTTTACGGTAACGATTTACAATAAATCGAAAAATATTATACGATCCATAAATATCATCGATTTCTATTAATATTCGTAATAATTATCGCAAATTATAGTCTCAATTATTCAAAGTCGTTTCGATTCGTTTCTATTTTTGTTATATTTTCCTTTATTTTCTTTTCTTTTTCGTAATAAAAGCGCGATATTATTTTGTCGTAAAATCGTACCGAACGAATGTTGATATTTTTTTTAAAATTGTTTTTGTTAACCCTTAACGCTTCTCGTCTCCGTCGTCCACCTACCGTGCGGCCACCGAGCCGATCCATAATTTTCGTTTCGAGGCGTACACACACGCGAGAAACGAGTTTTCCCGGTATAGATAATTAGACGCGCGGATCGAGAGCCTCTCCGACGTCTCTCGCTCTCGTTCTTCTTTACCACACGTTCGGCCAGGGGCCTGTGGCTCACTCGGCTCATCAACGGATCTCGTTAATACGCGATATTCTCGCCCGTTGTATAAGACGCGTTCTCTCTCTCTCTCTCTCTCTCTCTCTCTTTCCTTCTCTCCTCGTCCCTCACTCTCACGGCTCTCATCGTCGCGTCGAGACGAGAATCAGGCCCTCTCCGCCTTCAACCCGACTGTACTATTAGCACGAAATGAGATTCGATAGGTCGTTCGTCCGTATCTTCATTAACGAGGAAAATACGCGTGTCTCGCGTTCGTCCTTCGAACGATCGAGCTTTATTCTTAAAACGTGTTTTTTTGCAACGCTGACAATGACTCCTTAAGCGACCGAAAACGAGAGACTGTGTTCGTGAATCTTTTGTTTAAAAAATGAGATGAAGAAATTCATTTCGATCGACCCTTTTTTCATTTCGAGGCCTTTTGTTTTTTTTCTGTAATCGATACAAAACTCGCGTCGATCGATGTCCGTCGTACAATGTACGAGTAATAATGCCGAAAGAAAGAGGAAAATAAGCGGTTGAGGAAGCGAGCGTGTATATACACGCGGGGCGGGATATCTTCAATCGCGTCTCTCGCGCGAATGGGACAGCTGATGGGTCCGTGTCCCTCGAGGCGATCGGCCGAGACCAATCAGCGTCCATTCGCCGCCCGCGTACCCGCTTCTTCCTTTCTTTAGATATATATACATATACATATAGATGCGTATGTGTGTGTGTAATCATTTAAGCGAGCTCGTCGGTCCGTCGAGTCCGCGCCCTAATGACACCTAGAGGCCAAAAAGCCATGATATTCGACAACCCGGACCGCTAACGAACTCCGCCACACGTACGAATGTCCGATCGTGGTTTACCCCCACCCCGATTCATATTACACGTACGCGTCGTACGCGTGTAATAAAATAAAAACACAAATCTAATAAAAAACATTAAAAAGACACTAAGACGAGTTGGAATGACGAAAAATATTATTATTATTATTATTTATGGGCTACTTTGATAAAATTGTATCGATAATTAGTATAGACTTTTAAAAAACCATTTAGATAATTAAATAATGTTTTAAAAAAGTAAATATATTTAGACAAATAGCGCGGCAAGTCTCTTTTCATTTTGTCCCGAGCAATAATTATTAATGAGACGCCGTCAAGAAAATGTCGTCGTGGAAAAATTGCGCCATTTTACGTAAAACGGCCCATACGAACGTAGATCTATATCTATAATCACATACCTGTCGTTTTTTATAGCCCTTTGGTATCCTGGTGTCATAACGACGGAGTCGTAACTTGAAATTCAACGCATATCCACGTTCAATAAATATCCGGACTCTTCATTATCCATCCTGTGTGAATGAGGGGCTGCGCGCGCGAGAGCTTTTTCTCAAGTATGCGGCGCATCTGGGCTCTTGTCGGTCTTCCGACAAAATACAAAAAAAAGAAAGAAAAATTAAACATCATTCCCGTTTATTCGCGCGAGAGGATACGATGCTGACCTCATGCTGCCGCAATGGCGTGCACACACACATACACACACGCACACACACTCGTAAACCGATCGAAAGCCTCCTCGTTTCGCGAATTCAACGTCTACTTAACACTTGAGAGGCCAAATTATTGTATCGTAAAGAGATATATAGTGGATACCGTAAATGACGGACAGTCGAGAGCAAACAAAAAAAAGAAGCCTTCCCCGGAGGCCAAGAATGGCATTCTTCGTCACCTTCGCGAGTGACCCGTTCGCGCTTAATTAATTCGAACGAGTGAATTATCCTTCCTACGAACTACAATGTCCAGGATGCTTCGCGGGATATGTGGCAAAGGGGGGAGGGGGAATTTCATTTTTTATATTACAAGAAATACGAACGTGATACGAATTGATCTTGAGAAAAACTCGACAATCGTATAATTTATTTAAACGATATTTCTAAATAAGAATTAAATTAATTATTTATCTCTATTATTTAAAAAAACAAACATAATCTTCAGATTCCAAAAATCTATCCATAATTAACGCATTAATTGATTAATCAATAAACGATACAAAATTACGATAAATTCCTGTTGATCGGTACGAGCAAAAAGCCGTCGATACTTTAAAACGATCGGTTCGATTCGATTAGTGGTTAATTGATCGATCGTTCGCCTCCTTGGATGATACGTAATTCCAATAATAAGGTGTATTACGCATTTTTCGATTATCGGTGGTGGTCGAGCTGGATGGGGAGGGGGAGAGGGGGGTAGAGAGCACGTTCCTCGCGGGAGGCTCGTTGATCGTGCATCATCAGCCGGGAAGATCCGCCGCGGTAAGGATCGCTGTAGGATGACGTCACGTTCGACAGGGTCGACCAGGAACTGGAAGGGAAAGGGTGCGCGCGCAGAGGTGGAGGGAGAGAGAGTCCGCGGCGCATAGGTTAATGGCAAGAAGGCCCCGCGAGACCCGAAGAAGAGGCCCCGAGAGATCTCGCGCAAGCGCGCGGAGAGCGAGAGAGAGCGAGAGAGCGAGGTGCGGAGGGGCAACGGAGACCTGCCAGCGGCTCGCGGCTCCTGATTACAGAGCTCTCTCAGTGAGGAGATCCCCTACACTCTCGCTCTCACCTCGGTTATCGTGAGCTCGGCTCGTACCGACAACGCTATAGATCAACCAACGCCCGGAACTCTGCGCACACGATCTCTCGCGCACGCTCGCGAGCCTTTACACACATACAAACACAGACAGACACACATATTTATATACATGTATGAGCGTGATGTAGTATGTATATACAGATATGTTTCACCGATGGCTTGAAGGTGTTGTACGTGGTACATGCTCCGTGTTCCGTCTTGCTTCTCAAGATCTCGGTCTCGAAGGTGGTCCAAGCTGAGAGAGGCGCTGCCGTTTTTCTTCGGGTTCCGCGCTCGGCATTCCAGTTTCTCGAGAAATTTATCGGTGGCGTTACACACGTGACGCGCCCCCACCGGTAAGAAAGAGAGAAAGGGAGAGGACAAGAAATCTTCGAGTCTCGCACACGTCCAACGAGACAGACCGCTTGGCATCATGAAACTAAAATACTAAATATATCGACGATATAAATAATATTGATCAAAAAATTGCAAAAATTTTATTAAAAATTTTGATAAAAATCAAATAAATAATTTTGTTTATTTAATATTTGATGATTCTTATTTTGATATATCTAATATTATTTTAAGAAAATTAATTAATTCTCGAGCACCGACGAACGATACGATAAGTTAAAATAAGTTTCAAAAGATTCGTTATAAAAAATTGCCAACGTCCGGTTGGACCACCCTCGATCTCGATTCTACAAACGATATACGAGAATGGAAAATAAGATAGCAACAGCCCTTGGGGGGGAACACTACTGAGTTATGCCGTTTGTAATATAGTCGTTATTTCGTAGCCAGCTTCTCCAATTGATTCCCCCGTCTACCCCCTTTCCTCTCTTCCTATTCGTTACAAACACGCCCCACTCCCTTTCGCCCCGCACGAACGAATCGTCAATGACGAAACAACGAGAAAAAGAAAAGAAAAGAAAAAAAAGAACAAAGAAAAAAGAGACTCCAAAAAATATGTCAGAAAACGTTCAAACGCCTCGAACTTTGAATTTGCAACGTCCGGTCGTCCACTTTCGTTTCTTCACGTGTCTAGCTCCCTCATTCGAAACCGACTTCTTCGCCTTCGAGAGTTCGAGGTTTTAGGGAGATTTCAGTTTAGGGACGCTGGTTAGACACGCCGATGTATATTACCTCATGCTCACCTATATATATATATATATATATATTCACCCCTTGTAGACACGACGTGTGGCGTGTGTGTTGGCCAAAGCGGCGGCCGAATGTGCAGATTAGAGACTTCGGGATAATTAAGTAGCGCCTTCGAATAACGCCCAAGCAGGTACGTATACACACTATAACGTATCTTTCCCTCCACCCGCCCCACCCCGTCTTCCTGTTCTTCTCCTCGTCCTCCTCCGTTCGACGTTATATAGAAGAATTCTTTCTCTCTTTCGCATATTCGTGTCCGATTGTATATAGAATTTATTTTTTCAAAATGCACACGCGGCTTTCTGTCTTCCGGCCGTTACTGTGCCATATCTCGCTGCTCTCGTTCTTCGTACACGCTTTCGCCCCTAACCCTCACCCCCTCCGTCCCGAGACCACTCCACATCTTTCGTCATCGGTCGTTTCTCTCCCTCGCGCCGTTATCCGCCTCTATCTCGTATTTCTGTAGGGCTCTTCGTTCTCGCACAAATCCCGATGTCTCGTGTGTAGGTATAGCGAATTTCGAACGTTTCTCATATTCGAGAATGAGGGTAAAAAACAAGAAATAAAAAGAAATAAATAAGGGGGAAGAATAGCTTTGACGAACACCGTTTCGAGAGACTCTCCGAGAATACATTTATTATTCACAAATTACTCTATTATCGAAATTGCACGTTTCGTTGTCTTGGAAAATATTTAACGGGTATAACTATTAGGTATATGCGTAGCGTGTTTGATAACACGCGAATAAGCGTTTTTATTATTCTTTTTTGATGTCTTATTCGTAGGTTGGAGAAAATTTGATACAATTCGAGTTCGTTCCGATTAAAAAGAAAATAATTAAAAAATGGTATTAAAATATAATTTATTAAATTGAATTTCATATTTCTCGCGTACCTAAACGTCAGTACCAACTTACCCGCAATAATAGAAAGAACCGTACATTGTCCAGAAAAAAAGATAGTCGAAAGAGTAAAAAAAGAAAACCAGAAGAAAATTTCGTGAATTCCGTTGGATCGAAAAGGCGCGAGATTTCTTCATATTCGAAGTGTCCAGGATCCTCGGAAACGCAACGGGAGGAGGTCCGGAGTGTCTCGCGAAGGGGGTGACCGGGGAGAGAAGTCGATCGAGAAAAAGGGAACGAGCTCGGTGGTAGGAATAAAGGGAAGCAAGAGAAAGAGAGAGAGAGAGAGAGAGTTGTATGCGCACGATCGGAAGAAAGAAGAGACGGGGCACACGATCGGGTAACACCGAGAGGAAGAGGGAAGTCGGCACTCTTGGATTATTAGCGAAAGCGCCATCTATACACACAGATATATATATATATATATATATATATATATATATATATATATATATATATATATATATATATATATGGAACTATACATACAGTCGTGTTGTAGAAGGTGTGATTCCGACGTGTCCGCAACCGCCACCTCTCCCCTCGCTTCGTCTCGCTCGCACTTCGCAGGTGAGACCAGCTCGCGCGAGCGGCGACCGGTCGAACTATAGGGAATTTACAAGCTTCTGCGATTCCCCGCGGTCGAGATGCTCGCACCGATCGCTCGCGAGAAATATACGAGACGAGAGAGAGAGGGAGTGAGATAGAAGGAGAGAGAGTGGATTCGCAAGAGCAACGGAGAACGCGAGGGATGAGAGAGGAGAGCAGGACAACGGGCAATAAGCGAAGATGGAACCGCGAGGGAAGCTCGACGAGGTGAGCTCGAGCGAGATGGCGCTGAACGGACTTGAAAGAGAGAGAGAGAGAGAGAGAGATCTATGTATGAGCAAGAGAGAAAGAGAGAGCAGCGCGAAAGAAATGAGGAAGGTGAGGGGAGTCGCGGAAGGGCAGAGGGGAAGGGTAAGAAAGGAGTCTTGACGATGGTGGGAGAAGATCAAACGAGCCGACGAGCCACGGGGTGGTCTTCTCTCCTATATACCCGGGCGCAATGTTTCCATCTCTCTTTCTCTCTCTCTCTCTCTCTCTCTCTCTCTTCTCAACCTCGTACAGCCCTCCACTTTAGCTTCTTCCTTCTCTCTTTCCTCCGGGACGCGCGAGATCGCTCGCGCGAACGATTCCAACTCTCTCTCTCTGACTCGTTCTCTTGGACTGCTCTGGTATATTAGGTAGGGAGAGACGAGAATCATATCTTTCTCTCACCTATATTATTCATATTGCCACGCTCGTGTGTTCCCTGAGACTAAGTTGTGGCCGCGGCTCATTCTCTCGCTCCTTCGCCGTGCCTCACGGAACGAGAGAAACGTAAGGGAGATGAAAATAAGGGATCTGTGTGTAACAATGCGGCGGTGACAAACAAATTTTCGTGAATTGTCCCGTAGAAAGCATTTTGTTCCAATTTTCATCTCATGTTATTCTTCATAAAACGTTATTTTTGTGACATCACGGAGTAAGATTTTAATGACGGACCGTAGCGAGTAAACAAATTATTGGTAATCAAATTTTCCAGACACGAGACTCATCGAACCGAAATACAATTAGATCAATAAAATATGGACACTAAAGTCTAAACCATTTCAATATTTTCCAACTGTTGACACCTAGAGCGCAAATCAACCCCCTGGGCATCATCGACCCTCCAAGGGTTGCAAAAATCTTCACAAAATCTCAAAAAAAAAATGATCGACTATATTTTTGCCTTTTATCGAACAAATCTTACGTCGTTCGTGCGCCTCTCGCTTCCAACAATCTTACCCGCAAATAATAATTATTTCACCCGTTGACAACCTCGTCGTTCGATGAACTCTCGTGGGCACGAACAAATTAGAGGAACGTCAAACTGCTGAATCGTTCGGTTCGGGATAATGAAAGGCTCGTCCTCTCTTTAGCAATACGATCTGTACCTGCGACGTAGACCCCGATGAATAATCGTCGTACACGCGAATAAAGAATCGCGAGTATACGCGACCCACGCATGCGGCACGTACCACAACAACGTGGCGCAACGTATCGTTGACGACAACGGTCGACGTCATTTTAATAAATTCGCAGCAAATCATGAAGAGCGAACGAGCGAGAAAGAGAGACAGAGACAGAGAGAGAGAGAGAGAGAAAAAAAGAGTAAATGAGAGGGAGAGGGAGAGGGGCGGGGGGGTAGAGTAGGAGTGAATGAGGGAGAGTCGCATAGCGCGGGGTCACGGGGGATGATTTTAGTTGCAAATCGCGAAGCGCCGCGAGACCCGACAAAGGCCTCAAAAGAACCGCGGCAGTGGTGGTGCGCGCTTCGAAAGAGAGCTCTTCTCGTTCTCACTTCACCTCGAGGCGATCGCTTCTTCTTTATCTCTCCTTCGTCCCGTCTCTTCCTCCCTCCTCTACGCTCCTCGTCGCTTAGTTCCTCACTCGTTCAACTCTTTCTCTTACTTTCTTTCCCTCCGCTTTTTTTGCTTTTTTGTTGCTTTTTCTCTTTCATTCTAGATGCTACGGGTGCTTCTTCGTCCTCGTCTTCTTCTTCGCTCGAAGAGTCCCGCGAGCTCGCGGACATCTCTTATTTCTCCACACCTTAGCTATTATCATACAAACGTCGATGATGAGACGGTTATATACCCCGGAAAAGTCTTGCGGTCTTGGGTGATGCCGCTGCTGCTGCTGCTGCTGATGCTGCAGAGGAGGACTCTCTCGTCCGACTCGCGCGCAATACCGACACCGCAGCCGCATAATCTTTTCTCCGATTTCAGCTTCTTCCCTGGCTCGATGGGACGTCGAGACTCTTCGCCTATAGGCCAACGTGAATCACATTGAAAGAACGTGTAAACTTCGTAGTATTGTTTCGTTCTATTCGCGTAAAAACGAACGAATATACGGGAGATGAAATTAATCGATTATTATTGATTATTGAACCAATTGGATTGGAGCTCTTTCCTCGTGTCGTTCAACTTTTTTCGACGACTTCGATCTTTGTGTTAAAGAAAAAAGGGTCTCGATAATCATCGGTTGGACGTTCTCGAGTTCATCGTTTAGTCGTCGATGACCCTTCGTAATTATCCGAGTAATCTTGATATCATCGATCAAGATCTCGAGCGTCGAAGATCGACAGTCGTTTGGTCAAAGCCCAAGTTGATGCCGTCGATAAACATCTCGAAGGATCCTTCTCCTTTTATCCACTCGAGGTTCCTTTGTCCCGCGTTAATTAGGTAACACTTGTCGAAGTGTGCGCGCAAAGGGCGTTGCCAACAGATTTTCTCACCCCAAAATGCGACTTATGGACGCTGTCACGAATTATTAGCCGTTACCAGGCGTCCGATGAGAAAACGCTGGATCGAACAACGGTGAGAGGAACGCGCCCGGGATCGTTAAGATTTTTGAGCGCGATACACGATTGGCCTGGGTCCTTTCCCTTTCTTAGGAACGGAAGGACCTCTGATGACAGACTTAAAGAATACGAGAACGAGAACGGGATGAAACTACCGGGAATAATGTAGGGCGGGTTGAGAGTAAAGAAAAGAGCAAAAAGAGGACGAACTTAAGGGAGTCGTCGTTGGTGAATGAGAGAAACGAGACGAGGAAGGACCATGAGAACGAACGATCATCATGAGAAAAAATATCTTTCTGTGGCTTACCCAATAAAAATTTTTTCTCAAATTTACGTAAAAATCAGACCCTTACCGCGATTCTTCATCCCGCAAAGGGTTCATCGTCGTTCGACCAAGAAACGAACGAGATAACCGAAACGAAAACAAAACAAAGAAGAAGCAAAATTGATGGAATTGATCGAGCTCGAAGCTTATCGGGATTGGGCACGGGCTCGGTAGGTAAGAGAATGGACCAGGTGGTGAGAAATTAGTTAATCCCCCTACGGGGTCCGAGATGGAAAAGGAGGCAGTAACATCGAGAAACTGGATATCGGGGCCCTTACCACCAGGGAGTCCTAAGAGTCCGAGAGAGTCCCGGAGGGCTTCCCTTTCCTCTAATAACCTTCGCGCCGGATGGTATCGACGATCCCTGTTGCTTTCTCTCTTCCTTTCACCCCTCCCCCCCCCCCCCCCTCTTTGACTCTCTCACTCTCTACTTCTCTCTTTCTCGCTTACCCGTCGTATTACCCAGGGCATCTATAGCTCAATTTGCCGACACCTCGCTAAGTATAGGTTGGGTGGGTGGTCCTTCCTTCCTTCCTTCCTTTTCCTCTCTTCAGCACCCCGCGCGTGTCCAACGCAAGAGGGCAGCACGAGGGAGATGTAGGTACGGTGCGAGAGAGAGAGAGAGAGAGAGAGACCACGAGGTGCAAGAATCCCGACACCCCGGTACGATGGGGGAAGATCTATCTACGCGCGAGCTTTTCATCTCGCTCTTTTTCATCTCGGTCTCGCTTTTGTTCGAGCGAGGCTCGGGTACGCGCTTTTTCTATTCCGATCGACGATGATGCGGTACGATGTACGTAGAGGTGTGCGCGATCGCGAGAGCGACGAGAGACAATGCAATGCTGGAGAATAAGCGGGTGGCTCCCTCTGTGAGCGGGCGAGAAACAACCGAGTCACACCCATCGCGCATGCGCGTCGACGCGAAATCCACCATTTTATCATCACGACGCGAAGGCTACGCGTCAATCGCAAAATTATCTCGTTTACGTTTGATTTTTAAATCCTTTTCTCGCGATCGAGAGGGTTTAAATGAGATAAAATTATCGTTCTTGGTACGAAAAGCGCGACCGTTCGTCGCGAGAGAAATCGACCGGCTGCTGGTGCCCTTCTTCAACGATTTCTCGCACACCCGCACGAAACGAAAAAAAAATAAAAGCTCTCTCGCAACTCTCCGTGAACGGAACGATCGGTCGTTTCTCGGTTTCTGACATCGCAACGCGCCCCGTAATACCCGATGCCCTTCGACACGAGAACGCTCGCTGTACTTCTCCTCCTTACCACCTTATGACCGACAATAACAAAACCCGATTCCACGAGGCTGCAATTTTTCTCACCCGACGGGTCCCTTCTCTCCCGCAATATATATATATATATATATTTTTAACGCCGCGAAACGTAGCCGATACCTTCGAGCTACGGTATATCGACGCGGCTTCCTGGTACGCGTCATCAAGATCACGGATCTTACGCCGCCCGTTTCCCTTCTTCTCCGATTCTGTTTTTTTTTTGCTTTCATTTATTTTTCAGTGAAAGAAAGGAAGAATAAAGAAGAAGAAAAAAAGAGAAACAAAAAAATTAAATAACGGGCGTTAGCCCGAGGTAAGAAGAAAGTATTCGCGAAACTTACGGCGTTACGACGCGAGGGATTGAAAGAAAAAAAAACGAAGAAAATAATTTTTTTTTTAAATTAAGAACATAGCAGAAGGCACCAAGTGCTCGGGCAATTATCGACGAACGGCCTTGCGCCTTAAGGATCGCTTTATCGTAAAACGATTATTTGCTCTTATTACGTCGTACTTTCGATACGATATTTTATTAACGATTTTTCCGTTACGATCGACGCCTCTCGACGAAAGTAAAAAAAAATTGATCGAACGATCAAAAAATCGTACGATAAACTCGGCGTCGTCTCGTATCGGTGCAACGAACGACGAATTTTCCACGATGACTTAAGAAGTTCAACGTACGTAAAATATACGTCTTTCACGACGCGAACGTTCGAGGCGCGACGTTATCGTGTCGAATCGGCGCTTCGATCGTGACGATTTCTTACACAACGTGAGGCGAACAACGAGCGAGCAAGAAGAAGACGAGCCCATCGGTCGTTAATCAACTTCCGCTTAGTCGCGCGCAACGGACGCGTCGCCGAGACGTATAACGGAGAAGGGATAACCCGAGACGTTGCAGGGGGGGGGAGGCAGCAGAAGTTAATTAATTCGATATCATCCAATATCAAACCCCTACTACATCGACCCTTAACCCAAATTATCACCAAAGTACATTTTAATTCCTATCGTCTTTCTCAAAAAAAACTTCCGGTGGATAAATTTGTTATCAAAATAAAATAAAAATTATAACCTCGCGAATTTTTTTTAGATGTGACCTTGAACGCTTGTCTCGTTAAACATTTTCGACGAATTTTCAAGCTTCTTTCTCCCACCCCCTTGCATCCCTAGGCGTATCGCATTACGAAGATTTCGTACCTACCTACGAATTCATAGCTCTCGGGGAAAACTCGAGCCGCGCGAGTAATATTTCTCGGTTTTAATCGATACGCGCGCTCGCGCGCCCGTTGTAATATTTTTCGAGGTGTGCGCGCACGATAGAGGCCCCGAAGAGAGAAAGAGAGAAGGAGCACGAGGCGCGCGAAAGAGCTGCGGCCCTGTGTGACTCGTGTAATTGGCTCCCAACTGGACTTCAAAGGGTGCCGCTCTCCTTCATCCGCGCCGCCGTACGACCGTGCGAGTGAGAAACGTTTCGAGCCCGTGAGAACGAGCGAGAGAGGAATAGTGAAAGAGCACGAAGAAGAAGAAGAAGAAGAAGAAGAAGAAGAAGAAGAAGAAGAAGTAGAAGAAGACGAAGAAGAAGAAGAAGAAGAAGAAGAAGAGAGCGACAAGGAAGAGGTGGAGGTGGCAGTCGCGGTGGTGGTGGTGGTGGTGGCGAAGAAGAAGGAGTAGAAGGCATCGACGCCGCCACTAGGAACGAGCCGTGCCGCGGCGCGAATGAAAGACGAGGATGGCGAGACTTCTGAAAATTATACGTGCCATGCGCCCCGCGCTCGCGAGTCCGCGTTACCGTTGAAGTGGGAGAGCGCTCGTGATGAGAGTTCGAGGAAGAGAGAGACGAGAAAACCGGATGGATTAAGGGTTGATTCACAATCGAACGTGAATTTATTTATCGCTTTTAAAAAAAATCGTGATCGGTGATTCAAATTTGTATTATTATGATTTGTTTTCTAAATTTATCGAATAATTATTCATTAAGAAATAATTAATTAACGTTAGAGGATTGTCGATAAAAAAATTACCTATAATTTATTAATATAGATTGATTTATTGTTAATTGATCGATTTTTTTGAAATCTTGAGATTAAAATATTTCCTTAAATGACCTTGAGATCGAAAAAGGTCGGGGGAATAAATTTGAGAATGGAGTCGCGTCGATCGATTGTGAATCGAGCTTTAAGCTCGAGAAAGGGTTGAGAGCGCGAAGGCATCGATACGTAGGTGAGAGCGAGACAAGGAGGCGCGTGAGTTATACGAAGGACAGAGTGGACGAGCGTCGTTCAAGCCGGACAAGGAAGGAAGGAAACTATAACAGAGTAAAAGAGCCAACGAGTGACCATCAGCGCGTGCGCATTGGACACCTTGGTAAAGCGTAAAGAAGAAAAATTAAGAACGTACGCGATGTAAAACGAGTTTAAGTAACGAGTTAAAATAACACGAAAATTTCCATTTGTCGATACATAAATGGTTAACGATCGATCCAACGATTAGAAATTCCGAGGCTCGATTCCCGCTAATGATACGGCTACCGCGTGCGCGAGGGATAAAAGCTCCAACATCCCTTTTTGAGAACGAGTGCCGCGCTCGTTTCTCGCACGAGAATGCGAGACAAGGACGAAGGTCAAGTGTCGGAAAGGAGGAGGAACGTCGATAAAAGGTCTTTCTCGGACCCGCCGCGGACACGGTGCGGCCGGGACCTCTCTACCCATCCAACGAGAACAAGACGAACAAGATCGGTTACCGGTGTTTCGACGTGTTCGGCCCTAACCGTGGCCATAACGCGAGAGAGGAGGGGGTGGCTGGGGGGATACCTTTAAACGATGTGTGCCAGATACCACGGAGAACGTCGTCCTGTCACGTTTCGTTAATCGCATGATTACGTCGATCGGCCGGGTAGCATGCTAATTAGGCTGACGCGCGAGCGCGCGCTTCCGAATGGTCCGAGATATAACGTTATACATACCGCGCAGATTATTCCAACTCCGAAACCTCTTTCCCGGCAAACGCAGTTTTTTTTTATTTTTACATTTTTTATTGTTCAAAAACGATCAAACGCGTTATTTTATTTTCAAGTTCTTCTTTTTAACTTTCACGAGGAATTATTTTTTGAGTGCAGCTTAAAAATCGAACGTAATCGACGATGGAGGAAATTTGAAGACACGTTTTGGGTTTATGTAGAATCGTAAATATCTTTGCGTATTTTGAGTTCAATTTGAAATTTTAGAAGAAATTGTTAATGTATTAATTTTTGTTTTTTTCGTCGACGTTAGCCTTTACCTTTTTCCTAAGAGTCTCACCTTCTCGTTAAAATTAAGCTCGGCGTTGGTTAAGTCGGTCCATATCTCACGCACGGAACGAGAATTGGCGGGAAACATAACCGCCCGGAGAGGCCCCCACGTGTCTTCCGTTAACCGGCGTCTTTAACCCTTGGCGTATTTATTTCGTCGCTATTAACCGAGGCGAGAGTGAGTTCCCTCTTGGGCGGAGTGCAAGATGATCAAGACGAGAGAACGAGCGCCGAGAGCCAAAGCGCTTGGAAAAACAGAGAACGACGTATATGTAGAAAAGGAACGAGAGAAAGAGAGAGAGAGAGAGAGAACGATAAAAGGACCGAGAGAAAGAGAGAGAGAGAGAGACGGAAAGGAGGATCAAGTAGCAGAGTTCACGGGGCCTCACGACGTGTACAGTTTCGCGTCTCGCGCGCGTTGTCGTCGTCTGTCGGCCTCGATACGCGCCGCGAAGCGTCGCAAAACGGCACTCTCCACCTCAAAGCGGAGAGACCGCGACGTTCGCTGTGTCGTCGTCGTCGTTGACGACGTGCATGCGGTCTCTCACTCTGTTTTCGTGGTATTTACACGAAACTAACTCTCTCTTTCTCTCTCACTCTCTCTCGGCATGCGAACTAGTCGCTCTTGTCTCGCTCGTAGCGGAGAGCCCGAGTTCCTCTTCCTCTCTTAAACTGCAACGCTATTAATTGGACAGCGGTTTTTAGCAAACCCTCATCCTCCTCCGACTCTCGCTAAATTTCATCAATCATCTTTCGAAAATAATCTTCCGCGACCGCCGACGCCGAGACGCTCTCTGCCCTCTCGAGACCTCTCGGCGAATTTCAGATTGGACACGTTCGTCCAGTTCTCGGGCTAGTTTCGCTGGCCCTCTGACGGAAATCCCACGAAACACATCCGGGAGCATCGTCTGTTGGGCCGCGACTGTTTTCTTGAAAGTAAGAATGCTTCTTTTACGGGGTGGTAGGTAACAAAAAATCGGCTAATTTGACGATTGAATGCCATTTTGGAGGAATTTAAGGACGAGAGGTTAAAATTTTGACATCGGCATTGTTCGACCATGGCCCCACCGAAACCATTTAATTTTTCAATTTTCAACGAACTTGACGGTTTAAAGACTACGCAATTAACCGTACGAAAATCGCCGTCAAGAGACTTTAGAAATCACGAAAATTCCGATCGATCGATCACAGAGTACATTCGATCAATCAAGCACAAATCAATCGATCAAAGTGACATCGACGATCAAAGTATCGAGGAATCTAACGTGCCAATATTCGCTGACGCCCGTTTTTCTTTTATTCTTTCGAAGGACAATAGATTTTGTTCTCGTTGGTAATTTTTCGTATTATCATTATTATTTAATTGCGATACGTTGTAATCGACGAAAGCGTTAGAAAGCGACGAAACGAGAGAGGGAGGCGAACGAAACAGCCCTGAACTTATTCTCCTTGTGCCTGGTCCCTCGTCGTTGTGCCGGAACGATAATGACGCCACACAACGGCGGCGCTTTACTCATTACACTCATTTTGATCGTTTTGCGGATCGTCTCTTCATTCAGCCCTCTTTCCCTCCCTGTTCATCTCGTCTCAAGGGAATATGGAACGACGTCTCATTGACCGTGACCAATCGATCTCGACCAATCAGCAAGAATTTCGTGGCCCGTTCCTCCTTTCGTTCTTTCTCTCTCATCTCTCTCCCTCTCTATTTTCCCATTTCACTCTCTCTTTATCTCCTCCTTCCTCTCTCTCTCTCGCTCTCTCTCACTCTCTCTCGTTCTCTCTAAGCCCTAGGCTCTTCGACGAGTTATTTTATTGCATCTATACCATCATCATGTTGTATCACAGCCGTTTTATCGTCGTTTTGCAATAATTACCAATGGAAGAGCGATGAAGCACTTTACAGCAATTTAAAAAGAAATCTACTCGACCCATCAGCCTCTTATTTAATTGCCGAAGTGATATTTCTGCTATCTCCACGAACGTATCTTATTAAATGATTAATTTTATTCACGCGATCGTTCGCTCGGTTCCCTTCCCTCAGCCTCCTTCTCACTCTTTTTCTCTTCCTCTTTCTCTCTCTGTCTCCAAACAGGTAGCCAATTGCTTTTTTCAGAAAAAAATAACTACACAGTGTTGTATACGCGGAGAGATGAAACGAGAGAGAGAGAGAGAGAGAAAGAATTGAAGAGGAAAAAAAACACGAACGAACGAGATAGAGGAATTGGCTTCGGCATTTGGGCAACCGACCGGATCCACAGATCCGTCTCAATCAGCTACTTCTCCTCGAGGTAGACGAGGGAAAGGGATCACGTGGTAAAAAGAAAGAGATCGAGAAAAAGAGAGCGAGAGAGAGAGAGAGAGGCGCGCGAGAAGAAATCGATAGATCAAGGCAACACCTTTGCCGGCTTCACGAAGAACGCGCTCGGCAGCGGTTTTTCTTCCTCCTTCTCTCTCTCTCTCTCTCTCTCGATCATCAACCTTCTCTCGTAGCATCTTCTTTCTCACTTCGCTCTCTGCCTCTCATTCTTTCTATCTCTACGCTCCTTCTCGCTCCAACACGATGTAAAGCAGACCCGGCCGACGATGAGCTCTAGCCGAATCGTCAGGTATGAGAGAGTGAGGCTGGGGGTCCAGAGGAGGAGGAGGAAGAGGGAAGATTCTTCTCGTCAATGTGGTCGTGGTACAGAAGCGAGAGAAGGAAAGACCTGGTCGGCTGGTCTGTGAGAAGTGTGGCGAGGAAAAGGGCCGATGCAACGGGAGCGAGTGCGACGGAACGACTGGTGAGGAACGAGGATAGCCGCGCGGAGGATGTTACCTTTGATGGAGAGGACTAAGAACCTCTATTAAGCTTCAAAACACTACCGGCGCTCTAGCCATCCAGGGACGCACTTCGTGAAAATCTTTTTCGATCTTACTACGCCCGAACAATTTCGTCATTCCTGACGAAAAATAAAATCGATCAAAGTCGATCAAATTTTATATTCGAACGAATGAAAAAAATAAATATATAAAATAAAAATTGTTCGTTAACAATTGACTCGATCGTTCGTCATTGAAATTATTGTTAATTGGCGTAGTTTTAACGACTTTGTCTTTTACGATTTGGCAATTAATCTTACAATCGTTAAACGAGGATAATAAGTGGTCGATAATTAATTGATCCGTGGAATATAAAAACTTGTAGTGTCGAATATTAAAATAAACACCCAGAGCCATAGAAATTGGGTCATTTATCTGGAATTCTAGGTCACGATTCTCGTTCGATCGACCTTCGTTCGTCAGTCGAATGATTAATAAAAAAGAAAAAAAAAAGAAAAAGAAAAGAAGGCCCCAATAAACAATCGCAAAAATCGCGGCCGTTCCGTGCGACTCGTTAGCGCGGCACGCATGGCACGACATTCGACGACCTGTTCATAGTTCGGACGAGAATTAAAAAAAAAAAAAAAAAAAGAAGAAAAAGAAGACGACGAAGAAAAAGACGATATATATACAAGAATAAAAATGGTAATTTCCCTAATGACTTATAAAATGTTGGTCGTTTCGAGTGAGAGGCTTAACGGTTTAATTGCCGACGCGACGCGCCACGGCCCCGACGCTTTTCATCATTCGCCCGATGTTTTGGCCCACCAAAGAACTCGCGAGACACACATCGATGTCTTCTCGTTTCGTTGCGTGCGTTGAACCTTCTCTCTCATCATCGTCGTCGTCGTCGTCGACGACACGCACACCGTCACGATCGAGAGCGCCTCGCTTCATCGATCAACCAATAATTCGAATCCACGCTTACGAGGTAAATGATCGAGGAAGGGACGAGAGCGAGAGGCCAATGACGATGAAGAAAATAAAAATACAAGACGTATAAAAAAATCAGAAAAAAAAATTAAAATTTCGGACAACATTAACCCGCGCGTAATCCGCCGTATCTTCGACCAAGAGGCCGCGCCGAGTCGTCCGGCAGCTGCTACGAAACTCGCGGAGGCGCGTCTCTATCGTCTTCTCTCTCATTCGCGGTATTCGTGGCTTAAGCTAAAGAATCATCGGCGCGTGTTACGCCGACTAGTCACAATCGCTTCCTAATTTTATCCTCGTAACTTCGTATTCGTCACTCGCATTATTTATTTATTTTTTTTCTTCTTTTTTACCTCGTGAAGATTCTCGAACGTTTTACGTAAGATTGGTCGACGTGCTCGTCGACGATTATTATAATTCGTAAATTGTCTTATTTTTTTGTATCGTTCGATTATATCGTCGACGTACGTAGACGATCCCACGTACGTACGATTATTATTGTTATATTTTCGTTACGTCACCCTCGCGTCGTTAGAAAAAACGATAAGTTTATAGACGAGCTTGTAAAATATCGAAAATAGATTCGAGGATTAAATTTGATAAAAATATGGGTGGTCGTAAATGCCTTGTTAACGTTAGAAGGTAATTACAGATATTTATATATGTATATAAAGATCGTACATATATATATATATACATATATATTTTTTTAAACGGACGAAATAAAATTACTTTCAGATTTCAAGTTTTTTTTTCATATTTTTTTGAAAATTTCCTATCGTTTTCGATCGACGTACAATCGTTGGTAAATTAAAGTCGCGTCACGAACGACGTGAACATCGAACAAAATCGAAAATTTTCTTTCGCGCATTGCGGACAAAAGTGTCGGGCGTAACGAAAGCGAGCCGCGCCCCGGCAGCAATCGTCTCGAAATGGGATGGGGAACAGGTTGCATTTTGCTGCCTATATTGAAAAGACGACGCTGATCCCCGCTTATCTTCACTCCTCTTCTCCATCATAGCCGTGTACGATACTCTCTCTCTCCCTCTCTCTCTCTCTCTCTCTCTCACTCTGTCGCTCTCACCATTCCTCCGAAGCTTTTTATTTTATTACTATATCATCCCGTAATGCGCGCAACCCTCTGGGGTCTTTGCCGCTTTTATTACGTGCGCCGGTGTCGGCATCCTTTGGTTTAATTACCCCGTTTTTAAGGTTTTGTTACCTCTTGGACGATGGAAAGACGCCGAAGCCGCCGACCGGTAGAGTGTGT
Organism: Netelia inedita; assembly: GCA_964017225.1. Lineage (NCBI taxonomy): Eukaryota > Metazoa > Arthropoda > Insecta > Hymenoptera > Ichneumonidae > Netelia > Netelia inedita. Next base: position 4,001,121 of record OZ024920.1, on the reverse strand, counting down.
CCTAACCACCGAGAGGGGAGCGGCAGGATGGCGGGGCGGGAGGGGGGGGGGGGGTGAGAGACAGAGTCACGAGGACGCCATCTTTCTTGGTCAACGAACGCAAACGAACGCAGAAGCGGAAATTTGGAATCGAATGATTTCACAGTGATGGATTTTCCGATCTTGTTTCTTTTTTTATTGATTTTTTGTCGTTGTCGACGATCACTTTTGTCGAGGCGATGTATTCTTTCGTGCGAAGGACTCGCACCTTACCGAGAAGCGTCGAAAAACCGTGCGGAGCCATCGGTCGAGACAAGGTCTTCGATCTAATTGTCTTTTTTTTTCTTTTTTTGCTCACTTAAAGATCCACGACGATGAGCTCATTGATGGATAATGACTCTTCGAAAGGACTCAATCTAGTTTTTTAGTGACGCACGACGGTTATTCAGGTCTCTCGTTCTCTCTCTCTCTCGCTCTCTCGTACTCTCCCCGTCAAAAGATATCGAAGGTCCGAAAAACTTGAGAGTCACTCGATCGTGAATCACCACCAAGTGGACATTTGGCCTTAGGAAGAAAATCTATTTAATGGTTTGATTAACAACGCTTTTGATCGCGGCTTAATTATCCTACGATAATTAAATATTATGGCTTGGATAAGCAAATATCGAAATTTCGTTTCGTCTATGATCGTAGGTACTACGGACGAGAGTGAAGAATGTTCTTTTTTTTTATTTTATTTTTTTATTTCTCAAACAACGCTTATAAAAATGTACCGAACTGAGATAAGAAACGTTCGAGGGAAAGCCGAACTATGGCATGTCGTGAGCAGCCAATTACATCCACCGATGACTGCCTGCGATAAATAATTCATTTGAAAAATTAAATTTAAAAAAAAATGTTTCCCACTTTCTTCGTCGATATGAAAAATCGATAATCGTTAATGACGATCGATAAGATCCACTTGTTTTTTTCTATGTGAATCGTTTTTCATTTGATTCAAAAGATCCGAGAATTATCGAGTATTGTAGAAGCGTAATAAAATTTACCGGTCGAAGTATTACGAATTATACCCCCCCCCCTCTCTTGTTCGATTACACGAGGGCAAATAATCGATAGGCAAGCACAGAACGAAAGAATCGAACGGAGATTCGATTTTTTTTCTTGTTTTTTTTTATCAATTCTCATCGAGAAACGTTCGATAGTCCGCGAGGCAAAAGCTACACGATCGTTCTGGCCACGTCACGAATACGGCGGCTCCTTTGTCCGGATCGGTTTTTTTTATCTCGCATTGGAGCGTCGATTTTTTTCGAGGCTACCTCGGATCGCTAATTGATTAATCATGATCCCCGAAATACGAAGAGCCTCCGTCTCTCACTCCGCGTACGAGCGCTCGTGATTCTTCATTCGTTCGTTCGCCGCCATGTTGATTTCTTGCGAGGAAATCTTGTCCTGGAGCAAAGGAGAGAGAGAGAGAGTGAGAGCTAATGAAGAAGAAAAAACGGAGAAACGAGAAGAGGATATACCTACACTCCGGTATAATTCTCAAGCAATATCTTACCGGGGCCACCAGGAGAGGGCGGAACCAAAGACTGGCCATCATCGCTCTCTACCTCCCTTACCGATCAAACTTCGTGTTATTAATTCTTCCAGTAATCGATTAAGAGGGATTTTAATTAAGAATGAAGGATACGAGAAGAAACCCCGAGACTCGTTCGTCGTTCCTTAAATGTCACGGGTTGCTTGTACCACCGCCAAATTACCAGCCATTTTCGCGAATTCAACGACGCCGATTTTTGTGAAAAAATTAGCTCGTACGTCACCTGATATAATTATGTATCACCGAAAACGTCTCGATACTTTCGAGGGAAAACTATAAATTACAACAACAAGAATCGCTCTGGATGGAAAAAACCGGTCGATCGATCGTTCTTAATTCACGATCAATTTTCTGACGGACAAGCTCGGAGATCGGTAGGAAAAGAGACGAGAGGATAGGAAGAAGCCACTGAGAGAGACGAAACGAGGAGGAAGAGATTCAAGCTGGTCGCGCGCGGTTCGCTTCTCGGGGCTGCCCGCAGAAAATCTCAATCACCGCGTATATACGTTCTCGCGGCCCGGTTTCTTTCGTACCGATCGCTCTAAAGCCGTTCACCGATTGGCCGAGGGGCGTACAAAGAAAGCCGCCGCCATGACTCGTGCACGAGGCTTGGCTGACTCGCGCGCGCGCTCTTTTGTTTGTGAAACAATGGCGCGCGATCCTCGTGAGCAAGAGACGGTCCCTCTCACTTCGCGGGTCCACCGAGGTAAAAGCGCCGGGCCGATCCGAGCCGATTCGAGCGCGAACGCGACGTGTGGCCCGAAGCTCGCTCACGACGCACCATCGTATTGGATACTTAATCTATTAGGAAAATTAACGTTCCACCTTTTCGGTACGTCCTCTGAGCCGATCTTACGTTCTAATCTCTCGAGGAAGGTGTCGAGGCTTTCGAAAGAGACGATAAGTACCCCGAGGTCTTCACTGGCCAAGGTGTGATCCACGCAGTTTTGTAGGAACAAAAAAATCTTCCGCACGACATTTTACAGCCAAATTTTCTTCACTTTTCCTAAATTCTTAAAGCTAACCTATATTTTTCTAGACGAAGGAGGGATCGCACTTTCGACGGACAATAGAAATTGAATCTTGATTATCTAAGATTGCGAGAAGATTAGCTGAGGAATTGTTTCACAGTTAAGCTCGAGTCATTCGGCCACCTGCTGGCGACTTCGGCAACCTTCGTCAACTTTTATTCAATTAAAATAGCCACGGATCGCTTTACGCGAAAAATTAGGTGTTTCAACTTGCCTCGGACGTTGATAATATCTTCCGAAGCTCCCGAGGTTCATGAATTCCAGATCTCGCCGATAACGCAGGACGTCTAATTTAATGAAATAATTACCGGAGTCTCGACGCCTTCGGATTTTTCTCTCTATTCAATACGGTCCAGCCCGGATCGAGAAACATACGGAAGGGCTGAGCGAACAGGCTCCGAGATGATCTCTGGAGCCCCGCGACAACCAGCAAAATTCTTCTATCTCTCGATCTTTTTTTTTGATTCTCAAAATGAAAGAGAAAAAGTTACGATTAGGACGGGGCGCACGAGTTTGGCGCCCTTTTTTCCCAGTAGTTCACAGCCACGTCCGCCGCATTGGGATCGACGTTAAGACACTACTGGTACGAAGTGTGATGGGCGGTGCTCGACGGTCCCGAGGTGTTGAACACGATCGATCAGATAACGTTTGGCCATACCCCGACGTTACGTCGCACCGTCGAACGAAATTTGCCCATGAATTTTCCACCTGTTCAAACATTCGCTACCTAACAATATTATTCCCGGAACTATTTTCCGGCAGGAGGACGTTGCTCTTTTTTGTTTCTGCATCTGCGTTGTTAGATCATCGTCGAATAGTTGGCAAATATTTAGATTTATTATTTGTTCAAGATGCTAGAAAGGTCATTTAGCTGTTAATGCGAAGGGTTGCTTTAAGGGACTAAAAAAGATGCTCGGCGGTGGCCTAATTACCGGACGGCAAGGTAATTATTCGATTATACACACTGGCTTGTTCGAAAATGATGAAAAAAGAAGCATGTCGGTGGCTTCGGAACGAAAAATCAACGGGGATTTATGGGCCATTACGATTCGTTTCAGCGAGCGAAAATTAAAAAAGAGGGGCGCAGGGAGGGGGGTGGGGTAGTTTGAAAAGACGATTATCCTGACATCTGTCGAGTATTTCTCGTGGAATTTCTCGTAGTTCAAATCTACCTTACCGATCGAAATTCCATCATCATACATTCTTCAGTCGGTACAGTAGATTTCGAGATTACGATAGGTTGTCAAATTGCCAGCGAAGGGAACGAAAGCGAACTGTAAATGGTAACTGTTTTTTTTCTCTAAAATCGACGGTCGATAAGCATTCCCACTTCATGTACTTACCTAAAAATATTATCATAATCGACATTCGTACAATTTTTTCTCTTTCGTAAAAAAATTGTATTTTTGAACATTGTATACAATTAACATTTAAGACATTTATAGATTTTTTCTGAAATTTGTTATTTTTCATTGAAATAGAAAAATATACGTGTTGATAAATCGAACCTCTTGATTATTTTATTAATTTTGGATCGATATTTGAATTATTCCGCAATAAAATCCGATTGACAATGATCAAAGACGTTCAAACTTCACCGACGCCATCCACGATCATCGTATCGGTCGATTCGAGATTGTGATTTTGTAGAATGTACTTTTCAATCCCTTTCCAAAAGAAGGATTCAGTGTGCCAAGAAAGCCTCTATGGTAATAAAGCCGAACGAGAGAGAAAAAAAGAGAGAAAGATTTTCGTCGGTAGTGAGAAGAGAAGACTCGAAAAGCGTTCAACGACCGTACATATATCGAAACGAAAACCGAAACGTTAATGTAAATTGAATAACAATCGGGTATAGCAGGGCCTGTCACTCCAACGACGACTTTCCTCGACGCTTTTCAAGCCAGTCATCTGGTTTCGTACGAGGCGTCGTTTATTTTTCCAAAATGGCCGCTAAAACACTGCGCTCGCCCCGCCGCAGAGCTCTCTCGGTAATTTGAGTACTATTTATAGATTTCCTCGTTGTTTCGACGTTTAACGAAATAATTGTGTGAGTACGACGAGAATCATGATTATTCGAATTGATTGAGTCCTCGACGCGAGAATTCCTACCGAGACATCTGGTGTCCCAATCCATTTTTCAAATCCCTCTATCGACTCGATTTTCGATAAACACGAATAATTTTATAATCACGAATCCGATCGTAAATTACGAATTATCGATAATCAGTTTTTTTAAATCTCAATTTCATTCTTTGACCCAACTAATTTTCCTTGTATGAGAAGATCGTTCGTGAAGATCGTTATAATTTTCCCCTTCAATCTCCACTAATGCTAGATCGAGGCGGACATATATCTCCATATATACACCGAGATTGAAGCTCGAGACGAATCTGGCGTTGCTCCAGCTCGAGCCAGCATCACGTATTATGTGCCTCTCCTTTCGAAACTCTGGCTCGATTCGAAAAGCTCGTGTCTCTATACCCACGCGCGTATGTAACACGAGGGGTGGTTTTCTCCATCGAGAACACCACTCGCCACTAGTTATAACCACCCTGGACATTTTTACGTAAGACTAGACTTTGTTCCTCGTGAAAACGACTTTGAAATCGTGAATTATCAATCGCTTCGCGATGAGAGAACGCTCTTTTTAAAAAGGTACGCGATATGAGTGTGTCGTGTTTAATATAAAATATACGAAGGTCGTAACCATTGGCTGCTGGAAGGATCCGGACGAGTTCGAGTGCGTGTGCGCGTACTCCGTGAAGTACCACTTAAAATTTATTTCGGACAAGAAACAAAAAAAAACTATCTCTCACTTAAGGGCCCGAGTCGTACACTCGAAGGAATGGAAGAGAGAGAGAGAGAAACTATGTCGTTCTTTTGGCGAAATGATCCAGCGAAGCTTTTTTGTCCGTATTTCGTTTTTATCGTCGTCGTTGTGCTTTTTTTCACTTTTAATATCCGAGGTCACGTTCTCGTAAGATTCTCGCGAAGCGATATTACATTTTTCGAACGTTGAAATATTTTGGTGGGAGAAATGAAGAAAAAAAGAAACACAATTTTTTTGTATCGCTCTTGGGAAATTTGAGAGATTTGGTGCGCACCGTCGTTTTCCGGCAATCGTCGTCTTTATCGTCCTTGACCAATCACCTTGTAAAAAGAATTTTCCCAACTACTTTGTCGCGACCTCCGTGACTTCGAAAGAGAGAGAGAGAGAGGGAGAGATAAAGAGCTTTCGCATGAAACGCTGTTGATTGGCCCGGTAGTTCGCCAATTTTCCTTCGACGCCGTGGCGCTGGTGCGCTCCACGACGAAATCGCTAAATTGCCTCTTTGAGGAAAAAACCACGACGGGAAGAGATAAACGTTTTCCTTCCGCAAAAGGTCCCTGTTGCTCTTTCTATTTCTATTTTTTTTTGTATTTCGTTCGCGAAAGCGGGAGATAATTCAACGATACTTTATCCACCCGTGTGACAAATCGAGTGGAAAAACAAGGATGATGACAAAAATCGTGTCTCTCTCTCTCTCTCTATTTGACAGTTTACTTTTTTTCAATATAAGTGACAAAACGAAAAACTCGCTCGATATTATTTCCAACTTTCTCTCTCATTTTCCTAAAAATAGAAAAATCATGAAAATCGTGTTTGAGAATGATCGAAGGGCGAGGAGAATTTTTTAAATTTTATTCACGACTCACTTCGCCTACTCTCGACACCTTGGGTAAAAGCCACGGGCGTTTTACCTGGCACGAGCAGCCGCACATTTTCCGCGCGACGAGCTGAATTGCCGGTTCCAAGTTCGAGATTTTCTCCCCGACGCTTATACGGAGCCGAGTTCTCATCCCCCTCCCGGTAGGGTGAACTCACACCGCGAGAGGTTTTCACCCTGCGCCACCACCCACTTGCCATCAGAATCCCCGGAATCTCCAGATCCACACCAGTACTCTCGTCTTCGTTCCTCACCATCTTCCTTCTTTCCTCCTTTTTCCACCATCCCTCAAACATAACTTCGTGCCCTATTACGTGTACGTAAATCCGAAGCTTTTCGTGAAGCTGACTTCGCTCGAGATTTCAATCTCGAGAACTAGGGGTCGGGATCCTGACGCGAAACGTAGGCGAATCGGTCAGTTTCATGAAAAAACTGTCGATCTTAAGGGGTATATAGTCACTTATCCACACTGACGAGTCGCTTTTATATAAACGTCGTACGATTTCTCGACTTTTCGCAACACGCGCGCGCCTCTCGATCGGGCTCGTTGCCAGGACGACCCGGGAGGCATCGTCGCACGGAACTATTGAAGGAAGTTAAAGGGGGGAAGTCTTTTATTCCGTCCTTTTTCCCTTGGAAAAACAGGACCTCTAAGATGTTACGAACGAGTGCGGCGGTGACAAAGTCAACGAGGCAATAAAACGTGTTTACGGATGAAAGATTCGGCGAAAGGGCGAAGATAAGAAAACAACTGCCGGGTACAATAACCGGATATTTATTAAAATAAACTTCGTTGACGTTTAAAATTGTCCTGTAATTAAATTTTACCGGAGAATTATTATGCAATCCGCGAAAAGGAAGATCTCGCAATTAAAAGTTATGTTTTTTTAAAAATATATTATTCCATTCACGTAGGATGTTTTTTCGTTAAAAATTAAAAAGACATTTTAATTTTTTATTCATTTATTTTGAACCTGACATTTGTTTTGAACTAGTGAGACAATTATTTAAATCAGCGGCTTTGCGAAAAGTGGCTCACGATCATCGAGCTATCTTGGACAAGGTTGGTCATTGCTATTTGAAAGTCATCAATTCGCATATATCGTTTTATATTAGTCCCGCGCAATATTCCGAGAACGTCCGGTAAGTATAGTGGTCTATCGGGGAATGAATATCGTATGCTGTCCCGCTGTCTCTCTATTATACTTTCAAATTCATACGCGTTCGCGATTAGCGACGATTGTAAGAGAGACGTACACAGAGACGGAGAGAGGGAAAGAGAGAGAGAGAGAGACAGAAAGAGAGAGAAAGAGAGAGAGAGAGAGACAGAAAACTGCCGGGTAGTTCGAAAAAATCCACGGGCTTTTTTCCACCCTTAAATGACTCGTGCGAAATCGGTAATGGCCACCAGCTGCATGAATAACTTCCGCTGTGCATTGCCGTAAAATCGGCCATTTTTTCCCTCGCTCGTAGAGATTCTATTTTTTTTACACCCAATTTTCCAACATTCGTTAATAAATTTCCATTTTCATGAAAGAATTTTCGTAGTTCTTTATCAAACGGTAAAAGACATAATTGAAATAATAATAAAACGAATGGAGGAAGAAAAAAATGCACCTGTCGCATTTCCGTCCGATAAAAAAATTATGTACCTTTTTTTGAGCGGGGGGGTAACACACTCGTTCATTGTAAATGTCCTCGTAGTAATTCTCGTGAGAAGCTTTCTAGTGCTGTCCTCAGCTATAAGTCTGAAGCTAAAGGACGCGAGAAAGTGAGGGTTGTAGGATACGAAACGAGTGAAGGGCGGTGGAAGAGGGTGGAGGTGGAGTAGGTGGCGGGGGGTGAGTTTGGGGAGTCCAAGGGGTAGTCACAGAGCGCGCAGTTAACAGCTAATGAAAATTAGCTTCCGTCGCCTGATTGAGCGGCAAATTGTGCCTTTCTTGTTTCGGGAATGAGAACACTGAGAGAGAGAGAGAGAGAGAGAAGTCGACGAGACACTGGTATCGTTAAAACGGCGACTATCGACTCGATGAGTTTCGAGTTCCAAATATCCAGCGGAATTCCTACACCCTCTCTTTTCCACCCCTCTTCCTCCTACCGATCCGACGGATTACCTTGCGGTTCACCAATTTTCAAATTTTCAAAATTCGACTCAAAAGATTTTCTAATCTTGCGGAAAAAGTGACCTTTATTTTTTATTTATTATTTATATAATTATTAACGAGCTTCGTCATTTTTTATTGTTAAATGAGAATTCAGGTTAAGCTATTAAAGTTTCGAGGTGGTAGGATTTCTTGAAGGAGCCGCAATATATTATTTGGAAGAGCAATCGTTAATGCCAATAACTCGTGATACTTCACAGAGACTCGTATCTCGCGAGCTTGCTGTTCCAGCGTGTGCGTGAAGGAGACGTTATGAGCACGACGAATGTTTAGAAATTTCTGTAAACAACGCGATAATGGACTACAGAAGCGCCAGTGAAGTCCGTCTTACTTTTACACGACTATCTCTTATCTATCGCTCTTTCAAGATTATTAGTTAAAAATTCGAGGGGAATATTAAAACTGTTCAAAAATTTAATTTAATTTAATTAATTTATAATTAATTAATAATATTGAACACATTTGTTTCCTCTATGGTCGATATTTGATAAAATAAAAATAAATATTGGCAAAAATTTATATAAATCAAATATACAAAGAATAAATTTGAAAAAATGTTGTTTTTGAAAAAAAAAATGTTTGACGTCAGGTAGTCAAGTATGCGTTAATAAAACGATCGAGCACTATCGTTAGCCTTGAAAAGCCCTCAGAATGCAATGAACGCATAAGCACACAGTAGCCATGAGTGGCTTTATGGAGTCTCGAATGGCGATGTAACTCTTTTGTTTATAACAGATGAGTGTCGAGGATCTTGGGGAGATTTTTTTCGTCCCCTTGTCCCAAGAGTCTGAGGCAGCCGGTAATTTCTGCCGCCTTGATAATCACAGTCACGGTTCAGCGACGAGACGTTTTCTGGCCAGCGCAGAGCCAGAGTATTCCAGCCTTTCCTTCCTTGAATAAACATATCCGATGTCTGTCCGGCCCACCCAGTTCGAACTATTAAAACACTTAGGGGAAAAAAATAACGCCTTTCGCGGCTCTGTATGAACTCCGGGGTTGATTTTTTCCCTTCTTTCTCGTGTCTTTTTTTTTACTTTTCGTCAAAAAAAACAAAAAGAAACGAACTCTTTTCCACGAGGTTGGCGGTGGTGGTTGCCTCGCCGGATGATTCGGGACCGTCGCGAGAATGAAACAATAAACTGTAAAACGTCGGGGACCTCTCGTCGCGAAGTCAAAAGAGGAAAAGAGTCCGATCCCTTTTCTCTTTCTCTCTCTCTCTCGTTCGACGCTAGGACCATAAATTAACGACGGGTAAAATGTGTTTTTCTTGTTTCAAATGTGTTTGGCGTACAGATGGTAAATTGTCTCGGAATCCTTAGTCCCTAAAGTGGTCGTATATCAGACACTAATTTAATGACATGAAATTTCATTCATTGCTACCCAATTTTTATTCATTTTTTGACACGTATTTGTAATTTTTTTTTCACTTTTTAAAAAACGTTCTATACGCATTAAAACGTTCGAGAAGGGAGAAATATGCCCAAGTGGCGGTACTCGTCATAATACAGTCATGAAATCCGCGAGAGCAATATTTGATTCGAAATTCTCTCACGCTCGAACAAATCCGAATATTGGACACGAGAGAGAGAGAGTGATTTCTGAAAAGAGGACTGAGGGATGATACAATAAAAATGTAAATAAATATAATTATTTTCACGGTTTATACATTTATTTACACTCTAATATACAATCACGATCCTTCCTTATTCGATAATTTTTTAATATTATATTAAACTATAATAAATACGATTAAGTTCGAAGATAATTCACATCGAGGACTTTTCGAAGTTTCTTTTTATCAATGATTTATTATTAACTCGCGTATTATTCGTAAAACCATGCGTCAGTCGCCTAAAATATTCATTTTGCGTTTTATTTATTTTTTATTATTTTTCACTGTCCATTTTCACGATTTGCGGATCTCGCGGCACCTGATCACCGATCTCCGTGGTTATCGAGGGTTGCACCTGAATCTGGGTACTGTGTAGGGGCGGACAGAGAAGGGGATGATAGGGCAGACAGTAGTACGGGAAACCGTTGAGCGCTTTGTTTGCGCTCGGATGAATTTGCGGACAGGAGATCTGACCCGGAAGTTGGCCCGCTCCACCACGCAGCGGCAATCCTCTCAAATGTTCGTCCGGGTGTACGAGAACTCGCACAGCGACTCGCCTCGCCGTACTCGAACTCACCAGAGCACCGAGCTCCTGTTGTTGACGACGTTTCGTCTTGTACCTGCGATATCGTTTACACTCATACTTAATATCCAATTTAGATATACTTAATAGAAAAAAGACAAATAAGACGAAAATTGGGAATAAATTTGAAAAAAAAATTAAAAATGATTTTTTTTTCCAAAAATTTAATTTAAAAGCAAAAAGAGATTTTCTTACCTTCGATTTTGAAACCAAATTTTAACTTGTGTCTCCGTGAGTTTCAACCCTCTCGCCAGGTCGGCCCTCTCCGGACCTGAGAGATATTTCTGAGCGGCGAATCTCCTCTCGAGTTCGTAAACCTGAGCGTGCGAAAAAGCGGCTCTGCTTCGTTTTTTCCTCGCCTGGAGCGACTGACCGTGACTCTGGGGCTCGAACATGTCGTCTTCCATGTCGTCTAAGAATGAAAATTTATTTAGCCAATTTTTGATTTTTTAATAAATGTATAAAATTATTAATTCGTACGAGTATGAGCGAAATATTTGGTTTTGGGCAGGAAGTAAGAAATTGGGGGAAGAGAGGCCGCGAGCTTTTTCGACCGAACTTGACGCAGAAGGAAGATAGAGAAAGAGAAAGAAAGAGACCTCTGGCAAAGACGCAGAGATTTTAGCAGGAGCGGATTATGGACGGTGATATTCGTTCGGCTTTTGATGTCTCGTTGAAATATCAACACGCGCCACGGTTAGCCCGACATGTGTTTACTCCTTCCCTGACTCGGTAATTTCCCCTTTTGCTTAACCAACAGCAGGTACTACTGTAAAGGCTATGATACTCGAAAATTAATCTCTCCTCGCCACAAAGTCTCGTCTCACTTTAATGACCTATAACATTTATTACACTAATAAAAATTAGACGAAAATTAACGAATTTCAACAAATTGTCTAATATCGAATAAAAATTTTATCAGACTTTGAATTATTAACCAAAAACGTAACAACGATCGATTATTTTAAATAATTTAGTTATAATCAATATTTTTAATCGATAATTGATTTATTTTAATTAATCATTTAATTAATCGAATTTGATAAAAAGTGTCGATTATAAAAATCAAGCAAATTCTCATCGTGTCTCGTGCAATGGACACACGGGTAACGAATATCTTTCTATTTTTAAGTTTCCATTTCGTACGAAATGGGCGCCCGATCGTCCAGGAAACGAGAGCGATATAACTTCGCTACTCTTCACGCGATAGACAATTTATGTGATATAATGAGGAGAAACGAGACTCGACGTTTGCACGAATATTTCGAGAGATCTATATTTGATCGCTTTCAACGTCGAGAGTTGATGGCGTCGTATCGCTCGTCTAATGCGTCCGGTCCCTATTGTTTCTCAAACATTATGCTCTCGTGCTATATCAACGATATGTGAAAGTGCTCGGCTGACTTTCAGCAAGTGTAGCTCCCAAATGTTTCGTCTTATTTTCGATTCGACCGTTAGAGGCATGCGGACCATTCAAAAAATTTCCGCGGTACAAAGAGCGATGCAAGCTCGACGACTGTATTGCAATTATAAATGAAACGTATGAGAGAGAGAGAGAAAGTGCGCATGTATGAGATCGCGATCGAACGCGATCAATACGAGGATCGATAGAAATTAATTAAAGAGTGTGTGATAAGATGTCGAGAGTGACAGACGTAATTGGGAGATAACGAAAACTGCGAGTGATCGAAGGGTGTGCGATTCTTGCTATGCGAGGAACGTTAAGTGCCAAAAGTACCGCGGGGGCGCCATCTTTGGGGTGAGGCGTCCGATATAGTGTAAAGTCGGGTGGACGACTATCGTTATTGTTAAGTTTTATTTAATTGTCTTCCTTCTTTAGAAGCTTGAGCCAACTTTAATAAACGCTTTGTCGGCCTTCACATAAGCGGTTCTGAACTATTGGCCTATGTTTCCGAGTGTCGCTCGAGAGAGAAAAATAAAAGAAAAAGAAGAGCCCTCAAACGCGACAAATGAAAACGCCGATTAAACAAATATGTCGTCAATTTTTACGATCTAATGAGTCTGGCTCCCATTGTTTCTCAAACATTATTCTCTCGTTTTATATCAACGATGCATGAGACTGACTTCCAGCAAGCAGTGCTCCTTGACTCGTGATTTTATTCACGTCGTCGATAATCGTTCAATTTCCGTCACTTCGACCAAAAAAACGTCAATGAAACGAAAATGATTTTTATCATTCGAGATAACGTTCACGCGCAAATAAAATAATTCTCGTGTAGCGTGAGATCACGATTGATTTTATTCGTCGTTCAACAACGTCAGCGTTGGTACGAAGGGGGTCAGAAATGTTTGCTCGGGATGAAAGTGCAAGAGTGGGCTCTCATCGACGCTGTAATGCGATACGTATAGGGTAGCCAACCTCGTTCGAGGATTACTTTACTCCCGCAGATCATCATTGATAGCCTCGCGCAGCCTCCCAAAAGATAATAAACCGAACAATTTTTTCGTTATTTATCGAGCTCTGATTTTTTCGCATTGGTAAATATAAACGAAATTTATTCAAAAAATGCTACGTGGTATCCAAATATCATTTCGATAAACGTCGATTACGTCGATTTGATTTTGGAAACGATCGTCGGGGACGTTTTTAACACGCGGTATCTAAATGTCGGGATTGTGTATTTTTACGAATCTTTCCGGTTGGATGAAATTGATGTCGTGGCCTGTTTCTTTGGAAGGGAGAAAGAGAGAGAGCCAGGAAGGAAAATAGTATAACGGAGACGCTTGAAGCTTCACCAGTGTACCATGGACCCGGCGGCAAACGAACGGAACGGACAAGTGCAAGAAGTTGAGTGGCGTAAAGGCACTCGTGACGTCTGCCCCGTGATCCTCGAGTGGGCACTTATGCTACTAAAATTACATTCAATTACGTTATCTCCGCTCGGGTTAACTCTGAAAACTCTCTCGAGTAGGATCTTCTGCCGTTAAGGATCCGAGCCTGTAACCTCGATTCGTTATCTCATCTAATCCGGTGCGTAACCCGTAGGTGGGCCACGAATTTTCCTTAGGAACCAAAACAAGACAAAAGTCCGAAAACGCGATAAAAAAAACGAATAAACTATCAACGACGATTTTATCGAAAAAAAATCAAAATCTTCGAAAGGGTGTTTATTAAGGGTAGAAAAAGGAAGGATAATTAAGAAAAGTGAATTAAAAGATTGATAATATCGTTACCGAGATATTTGCTCTTGCTCATGTCCAGAGCTTCGTCCTGTTGTCTCTGCGCCGATTCTCTAGCTTCCTTCACCTCCTGATGATAAGCTGCCAGGCTGCCGAGCGTCTCGAGACTCTTGAAGCTCGACGACGGCATGACGTGCTGAAGATTTCCAAAATTTGTTAAATTCGCTTGTGACAAATTTCTCCTGAGAATGTCCAATTCTCGCGCGACGCTCAACTGACAGTCCGACGAAACTGGCAATCTCGCGAAGGACACTTGACGATTGGAAAATCTTTGATTCGGTTCGAGATTCGTGCCGCAGGTGATTCTCTCGTAATTCCCGTCCACGTGAGATCTTCTCGTAGACATGGGTAGTGCCCTCGTCTCGTCGTTGTGACGAATCTCCGTTTGTTCGACATTACAGGCAGAGCCACTGAGTATATGCTCGATACTGAACGGTGTTGGTTGGACGGGCTGCGAAACTTTCGCAGAATGAATAATTTCCGTTGCGCTCGTCCCGTCTTCCATTTTGTTATTATCTTCAGGACGATAATCACCTGGGGATTAATATCAGTCGCATCGATCGCGCGACGTGATACCAAAATACGAATCACCACGATACGTTGATATAGAAACTTTATTCACTGTAAATATCCCGTTTCGATGCGTTGTCACATCAAACAACCTTTTGCAATCGTCCTTGGGATTTAGATTTTTTTAAACTTTTATTAATTAATTCGTGATCGACAAATATTCATCGATTGCGATATAAGATCGACGAACTAACGATGATAAAATTTAGACGAATCAATTAACCTCGAAATGTCCTTGGTACGAGCAGAAACAAAAGTCCTCGATGTTTTCGAAGGTCGAGGAAGGACGATGTTTACTCGGTTCGCACTTTGATAATTAAATCACAGTTTCGAAGGAGCTTAGTTCCTCGATCGCACTCGATTCAAATGTGTTTTCGCGATCGTGCACAAATTTTATTAATCGTCTTATTGAGCACTCGACCGCACTGTGCACCCTTCCGGCGGAGTGTGCTTCGGTCAAGTGTGCTTCTCGCGCGAGCGGGCTTAGGGGAACTTATTTTTCGAATTAGTGCGCCACTCCGAACTCCCCCCCACCACCACCAACGCAACCATCGTCAACCGAGTCCTCTCGGCTACCGGGAATGGTAAAAAAAGGAAACGTCCCCTACCCCTCCCTTCGACTCATGCTCCTGGCACACAATTCCAGTATCCTCCGTGACTCTCCTCCCTCGTCGAGCGGAAGTCGAGCTTCGTCTATTCCCTACCCCTTCTACTCATCGTCGCCTCGAGCTATCCCATCACAAACCAATGACAACTTAACCCCGTTGTCTTCGCACCCTTTCGACGAGCTTGCTCATTTTTCTTTTGTTAACAAAATTCCTCATATTTATCAAATTGCACGAACCTTTGACCTTGACTCAATCCTTTACACATTTTTTTATACCAGATTTATTTGAATATCAAAAAATTTATACGGTGAATACGATAAAAATTAATTTGATCTTTTTCATCCCCACTTCAAATCATCCCTCTGGTAAAAAATAAATATCTTTTATAATAATCGAAATATATCTTATCAATTTTATTCTCACCATCTGTGAGCCAATTAATACAAATTTCCTCCTTTTTTGTACGTTATTACTAAAAGAAGAATGACTTTTAATTCAAGCTCTCTTAGCTTTTTTCGCAAGTTCGTCGCGATCTCGGAAGCGTAGGTGGAGCTTGCTATCGGTCCGTTCTCGTCGGACTCGTTGAGTTCAACCGCCACCGAAAGTCTCTGTCCTCTCGTCACGAGCCTCGCCCCCCACGTCCAATAGACGAGATTTCCCGGCGGTTGGCTTTTCTACCTCGGCCAATCCTCGCTCAACTCTCGCCTCGAGAGCTTGAAAGCCCCCACGATACTTCGATACGTATATCTATATTACACCGTGTATACCGAGGGTGTGGTGGTGGTGGCGACGACGACGATGACGAGAGTGTCTTCGTATAGTTCTCTACTTCGCGCGAGAGCTTTCGCGACTCTTCGTGTACTCTTTCACGTGGATTGTGGAGAGGGAACTTGCACGGGAGAATCCAAGAGATGGGGGCTGGGGGGGGGGGGTGAGGATTGGGGAAGAGACGAGCAAGAATCACCGACTTTTCGAGGCCGGAAGTCTGCCTACCCCTCTCGTCCAAGTGTACGTGAACGGGAGCGCGTCGTTCTCCGCTCGCCTCTCGACGTGAGTGACGTAAAAGCTCATAGCTTTTCGATCCCTTTTGACGTCTGGGTTGACATCGCTCACTTTTTTTATTTCTTATTCCCGGGATTGTTAGACAAATATATAACGCCCCGTTATTTATCCTTCGATGATTGGTAACGTCAGAAGCTTCGGAAGAAAAAAAAATCCTCAAACAAATTAACGATAAAAGCTTTAATCGTTAAAACCAATTTTCATTATTTTCCAATAACGAAATCATTTTTTTAATTCATCGTAGAGTAACGTAGGATAAAATATATTTATTTCACAGTTATTTGTGAATGACAAATGATACATTTTTTTATTGATAATTTCACGAATTTTCAAAATTTGATTTTCTTTAATTCATCAATATTTTTTGCAAAATCATTGATTACTCTCGTTTATCTTGTCTACAAAATGTATGCATGCATATACTTATACATATATCACGTATATATCTGTTGAGAAAATGACGAAGTCCATCACGAAACTTTGTTGAATCGGTGCTAACTATTTTTGAAAGTTTACTCCTCTCTCGTTCCGTTCGGGCACGACGCGGAGAGGAATAGCGAGGAGTAATGGTTCACGTAGAACTACTTCTCGTTGACGTTCTATCTTTGCCTCTCTCTCTCTCACTCTCTCTCTCACTCTCTCGGTCCATCTCTGCCTATCGTATCGAGAAACTGTACCCATGTGTATATCGTATACGTATATATATGGGGTATGCTTTACATAACAATCGTCGCTAAAGACTTGCAGGCAGCATTGTCCGTGCCACGTGCTAGTCTCCCGGTTTTCCCATACCGGTTTAATTAAGTGTGAACCACAGAAGCCCGGGAGCCGACTCACGCTTCACTTGACCCGATGATGGGACGCCTCACACGCTCCAGAGATATCGATGGGCGAACCATTATCTCACTAAAAACCCCTCCCATCTACTCGAGCCAAGAATATCTCTCGTCGCAATTTGTCTTTGGCACGAAGTACCGTTGGATTAACGAATCGGCACTTTATCCTGGAACAACGATGAAAAAAAAAATTGTTTAAAAATTATTCTAATCGAATTTAAATTTAACATTGAAATTATTAGTATGACAATAGCGTTGCTCTCTATAGCAAATTTTATAATCGAATAAATTTTTATTAAAAATTATCTCAATTCCAAAGTTAAATTTTTGTTGTTCACGAATGATTGGAAATTTAGGGGTACTTATCTCTTTCCTCGTTTAATCTCAAGATTTCAAGGAAGAGAGAGAGCTTATAAGCGGAGAGACGAGATCGGAGCGCAATGGCCTTTTTCTCGATTCGATCTAATCAATAATAAATTATAGGGGGATTCCCGGTACAACTTTGTTCGCCCCCTCCCCACCCCTCCTCCTTCTCTCTCTCTCTCTCTCTCTCTCTTGTACTCTCTCGCTCTATCTCTATCTTTCCACAAGCACAGCTAAGGTCCGACCCACCCGCTCAATTGGTCGCAATTCTTAAAGACCTTAATTGGCGCGGAAAATTATACCTTTTTCGAACTACCCCTGAGAGTGAGCGTGACGACGTCAACGACGATGCCTTCGGCGATATATATATATATGTATACGGTTCGAACGTCGCTACCCTACTCTCGTCGTTTCACCACTCAGTGCCTCTTTCTTTCGCTTTTCTTTCCTTGGCATTTTTCTTCCCGGATATTTTCACGTATCTCACCCATCGCAAGGCGAATTATGATCGGGCTCACTGGATTTCAATCGAATAGGGCCTGGATCAACGAGGTATCCATAAGGTAGTTTGCTTCTAGCGTTTTCAAAACATTACGAGTAAATCGACAAATGACTAAAAAATGGCAACATGTTGATTTCGTGATTTTTAAATTGTTGCAAACATTAATGAATGTTTCGTAATCAGGGGTTCTAAATACATCGATATATGCTTGAATTTTGTTTCTAATATAATTTTAGCATAAATAATTTTTAAAAAAATGCTCTGGCGTCAATAGCGAATATAAGGCCCGTAATTCGTAGGCCCAGATTAGTTACCGGATTGAGGTCGCATTTTAAATAACGCGCACTTAATCCAAGCTACACCTCAACCTGGTCAAATTTCTGTTCGGTTTTTTGGTGTATTTTTGGGGCTACTGTCAATTTCGGTGAAAGCGATTTCGCTATGTAGCAAAGAGGGTCGTCAGGGAGAGAACGAGGGTGAGAAAGAGAGAGAGAGAGAGGGAGAGCGGAAATTGTGCTCAGACGAAACTGGAGGATTTGACGCATAAGATAAAGTAACCAAAAGGGATAATGTTTTAGTAGAGCAACATATAGAATAGATGTATAAAAAGAGACGGATGGGTGATTCTGGTGGGTGCAAAGATGTGCGTATGGACCAGCGACTCGGTTCGCGGTGGCGCGTTTCTCTTTCTCTCGCTCTCTCTCTCTCTCTCTCTCTCTCTCTCTCTCTCTCTCTCTCTCTCTCTCTCGCTTTCTCTCGCTTCTCTACATATACGCGCGCGCATATAAGAATATAAAAACAAGAAGACCGGATGACTGCTAACTGTTTGTTAGTCTTGGGTTTTAAAGTCCGCACGTCTGTCAGTCCGGAGATGTAATATTAGTGCTTGGATATATACGCTGTACAAGACGCCTCGAGTCACACACTACAAGACTCGTATACGCGCTCATTCACTCTTTCGTATCCTCATCAGAAACGAGCATTTATAATCATAAACGAAGCATTGCAATTAACACGTTTTAATTATTTATTTCTTCGTTTTTGCAATGCTATTTATTTTATTTTCATAATCATGTGCTAATTTTGTATCGATATTGTTTATGAGTAAATTTAATTTAAAAGAATTATATAATTTTTCTTTTAATGAGCAGCTTGAATAATTTATTTAATAAATGAATGAAAGTTTATTTTAAAGTAGTTTATCGAATGCTCTCTCGAATATGGAACCACGAGGGATAAAGCTTTGTTCGATGATGCCTCTCTTCGAAGCTCTCGACACTGCCGAGTTTCCTCCCACGTGCAACCCTCTACCCGGTACTATATGTGTAAATCTTCCGTCGGTACGATACACACCGAACGGACTAACTAGAACAGACGTTACTACGAACCTTGGCTTCTTCAAGCCGCACAGTCGTTCGCTATACTTCCTGAACTGTTAATACATTCGAAGCGGACTTAGAGGAAAAACAACGATGATTTATGCTCCCGCGCGTCTTCCAGACTGCGAGAATCTCGTCGTTAATAAAATTCGATTGGAAATTATATCGGTGCTCCGAAAATCGGACGTCGGAAAGATTATCATTATTTTTCTTTAATTATAAATCACGTTGCAAATTTCATATTTATAGCAATTTATCGATTTGGATTAAATGTATTTTACGTTTTGAAATATTGACTTTCTAAATATTCTATTTTCAAATAATTGTTTTTTATCCTGATTGTAATTTCGATATCCGTAATGAAATAATAATTATAAAAGGAATTTCATCAACGACCTTGGTTAGTTTATCATTATCATTGATCGCGAATATTTTTGCATCTTTAACATTGAAAAAATATTGATCGCTTCATAAGGAAGGTCAGTGTCGGGAACTGCTTGTAATTGCAGAGAGTTGCGGAGAATTAATTATTGTTAGTGGGTAATCGAAACCGGTATTTGGGGTCGAGACACCAGTAATGAGCGAGCTGATTATACGAACGTCCAGTAAACTGCGAAAAGTTTTCAACAGCTGGCAAGAGAATTCACCCTATATTTTTCCAAACACAGTTTTCACCGCGCTAGTCGACCCACCATCGGTATAACAGAGGCCTAAAAGTTTCCATCGTATCCGACAGTAACTCGCTTTCTCGTCGAGAACAAGCTGTGAAACTGAAGAAACTTTTACCACCCCCCCCCCCCCCCTCGCCCGACCAGAATATCGAGTCATTGTAGTGTATCGAACTCCCGCCAGATGGTGCAACGTGCAGCATAGAATCGATCTTTCAAATAGCCTAAAGCTTCTTCACCTAAATTAAACCCAGCCGATTCGTAAATACGTGAAAATTTCAAATTTTAAAAAATGTTGATCTATAAGGCGTTAAAATCATAATACAATAATTAAATATATTAATTTTCTATGGAAAATTTCCGATTACGTAAATACGAAGTTGGTTTGACTATAAGGCGGGTAAACAATTCTTTCTTTTAAAATTCTAGCATAGGGAGCTTACGGAATTAGAAATCTGTAGAGCACAAAAAACAAAAAATGAACAAAAAAAGTACAAATTTTCAATATTTTCATCTTTTTCGAACTAATTTTCCTATGGGGGGTTGTTTATAACCTTCACGTCATGATTCATCGTATCAATTACCGTTCGAGCCACATACCCGATGAAAAACGAGGACGTTCAAACAGCGGTTAACGGAAAGCAACAATTAAAAGAGATTAACGATTATGAGGTTCGAAAAAAAAACGAAAAAATAAACAAGTCAATTAAACGAGTTTTATGTGACCACCGCGACATGTGGATGTGCGGCAAACCGAAAACTCGCGTGGATCTTGTGGCACGCGTGTATAGTGTCCCGCTGGGACGCTCGGCACGAGCTCGTGTGGCCACATACACGCATTACCTTCCCTCCGGCCCGTCCTGCGATGCTACTACTCGCACAGTCAAATAAGGATCGAATTACAATGTTGAACGTGCAGTGATTGATTATGCGAATATAACGACCATCGCGTAATGGAAATTCTATTTAACAAACGAGGGGCTGCTTCGGGGTATAAATCGACTCGATGTGGATTCGCATTACCTTTCAATATTCACTGCAAACAAAATGAAAAGAAAAAATCTGTTCAAATATTGTTTTTAGACATAAAAATATGCTCAACCATTTTTTAAAATATATTTACAAATGTTTGAAATATTGTTTTCAGTACGATCGACATTTTATTATCGTTAAAATTACAAATTTTGTACACCAATTTTGTTAATTACATTCAATCATTTTTTTGTTTCACTTTCATCCCTTAATTATCGAATATGATTTTTTTTGGTAATACACTCTTGGCTATCGATCTAATTATGCGTTTACCACCCATGTGATTCTCTTTTTTTGGTACATAGTCTTAAATTTTATCGAACACAATTTCGTAGCTGTAAAATCAGAAAAAACAAAGGTAGGATCTACGCTATTATTAATATGCGTGTTATTAATTATTTTCACATATATATATATATACAATTTCGGTAAATCATATGTCTTTCGTCAATTTCCCACGCTCTCGCCCGACCAGAATCATCCTTTATCCGCGGAGCAGGTCTCGCGCGATAAGAAGACGCGTGTTTTGTGCCTTACAGGTGCACCACTCGAGAAAGCTCCGGCAGCCCTTTGACTCAGCATGTGTGACTCGCCGTTCGCCGATGCTCATGCTACGGGAATCGTAACTGACATTTTTATCAGCTTGTTCCCATGGGCCTTTTATAGCTTCGGTAGCGCCATAAGCGCGATCGTACGATGAGACGAGACGAAGTCAGCGAGCATCAACTTTTATATATTGCGGTCTCCGACATATTATACGTATATAATACGGAGGCTGTACGAAGCCTCGGGCGGACCACTTGACTGCCAGATGACCCGGCGTGCTCGCGCGCGATAACCTAAAAGCACCCTTGGCTTTCGAAATCTCGGAACTCACCTATTTATAAATTCATTTTTGCTATTTTTCATCCTGTCATAATTTTAGATCGACCAAAAATCATCTTACAGGGAGAGCCAACATGAGCGAGAGTTTAATTAATTTTATTTTGTGAAGAAATTAAATTTTCAACCCCCGAAAAATTCAGGGGTAGTTTTTCATATTTTTTGACAAATAATGATTTTTCGGTAGCGAGGGGAAGATTGTCAGTCTGGTAAGGGATAGAACCCAAGAAAAATGTCAAGTGGTGAAAACACCGGGGTGAGTCGAGGGAAACTAGCATATTTTCGAATTGATGTTTCCGCAAAAGAAGCCACTCGAAATGATTTCCGCTCGGAGGATCGTGACAAAAAATCGTACGTAGGTTGAAAAAAAAAGAAAAAATAAGTGGGAGGAGAGAAAAACAGCTGCCTAGGATCTTGCGCACCCTCTTCCTTCCCTCCTACGTCACCCAAATGTGCGACATTCGTCGAGTGTCTTAATAAGTCTAATCACGTTCACGCACAATATTACAAGTGGATTAAACTAACATTCTTAAAAAATATGAAGAAAAAAACTAAATACTTTGGTTGATTTTTGGTATCGTTAATTCAGATCATCGATTACTCTCGATATCACACGGGAGTTGTACAGAAGAAAACTCGACGAAAAAAATTGGATATACGATTTCTTAAAAAAAAAGATGCAAGAAGTCTTAAAAAATTACCAAAGTCTCTGAAGACCCTGATCCATCGTCGGCATCGTTTCGTAATTGACGTATGGCATTTGATAATTGGCGGTGTTCATATAATTACCAAAATTGAATTCAGCGTTCGAGATGTCGATCACGGTTCGATTGTCGTTCGGAATCGATTTTTGATCGTTCGTACTCGCGACGACGTTTTTGACATCGGGAAAAGGCGCAATTTCATTGGTCAAGTTCGTTTTGAATTCGTTTTTCACGGATCTCGTGTCGATCGGATGAATCGTCGCCGGTCGAATTCCGGCTGGAAAATTCGTTCGATAATCGGGCGATAAAATTTGACGATTTTCTACGTCCAAGATCGATCGAGCGCAGTGATCGTTGTTGATCTCGTTTCTGTATTCGGTGCTCGGGTCGACGCGTATATCCGCCGGATTCGGACGAAATTCTGGACTCAAGCGAACTTCGTTAACGCGAAAATCTTGCTGCGCCGGAACGTTAAGTTCGGGACGAAAACTTGGCCAGTACGGGGCGTTGCAAGTTTCTTGAACGTTTGGCTTTCCATCTTTGATCAGAACCGGCACGGGGATCTTCTTCAAGGATTGATTCTTCATACTCGCCGCTTGAAGCTTCTCCGCGTCCTCGATACGGGCGCGCTTGTTCTTGTAACGACGATTTTGAAACCAAATCTTCACCTGAGTACTCGTCAGCTTCAACGTCTGGGCCAAAATCTCGCGCTCCGGGGCGCTCAGGTACCGCTGCTGCTTGAAACGCTGCTCGAGTTCGTACACTTGCGACTGAATAATAGAGAAAAAAATGCGTTTCAACCTATTGACAATTTTTGGACAATTAAAAAAAATTCAAAGATTCAATATTTTTCAAACTTTATTGTAATTTTTATTCTAACGTTACTTTTTATCAAATATTACGTTCTGTTTTAATTCGAAATTAATTGCGAATTGGAAAAAAAAGAAATTAATGTAAAATTAATCGAGCCGTCGCTCAGTGTCAACTTTTCGAAAGCGTTATGACCATTGAATAATTTTATAAAATTGAACTTACCTGGGAAAATAGTACTCTAGGTTTTCGTTTCGTCCTCTTCCCCGTCTGATTTTTTCTAAGTTCCGTTTTGCTAGAAGTCACGACGTTACCTGCGATTAATGAAATTGAAATAAATCGTTAATAAACAATCGATGAATGAAAAATATTTAATTCTTTGCATCTGATTATTAATGATAAAGGAGTTTAAAAAAGGATTAAGCTTACCTTCTTCGACGACGGAATTTTCTTGATAAGGCGGTCCAACTTGGCTCAAATGATGAACGTGGCTCAGTTCGCCGTAATTATGATATTGGTTGACGGTTTGATCCTTGTACTTTTCAACGTCCCAATTGTTGTCAGGAATAACATTGTAACCGTAATAATCCTGAGGTACGTGCCAGCTCTGAGGACTTTGCTGATGAGTGCCGTAACAATCCATGACGACGAACTGTTGATTCTCGTTCAAGATATCGCGAACACTGAACGGGGTTGCCGATAACACTGAGTTTGACAACATCCTAGAGCATTCTGCGACGCACGATTTATCGCAGTGATTTTTCGAAGATTTGTATTATTGTTTATTTTTTCAATACAAACTTTTTTTTAGTTGACACTTTGATAACAAATATCACCGATCCACTGATAAAGCGATTACACTCAACATCGACTACCCCTCAATCGCTCGACTGGCTAATTAGTTAATTAATTGATTAGAAAATTTGAATTTCTTTTGACACTCGTATTTCAGTCAACTCCTCGACATCGTCGAATTTCCGCACGTACCGATTGTCAATTTTATCGATTAAATCGATCGATCTTCAAAATCGACGAAAAGCTCGCGTTTTCGCGAAATATCTTTAAGATTGACAGCACAAACACTTGCGCGCGAACCAAGGGATTGGTCACTTATCGGGGCTAGTTTCGATTTCACAATGAGGCTAATTTGAGGATCCTTGGAGGATCGTTATGGTTGAGCGGTCAGGTCGGAGGGCAGACGTCTAATGTGACTTGGTCTCGGTCGGAGAGAAGTCAAGTGTCGGACGCTCGACATCGAGACACGAGAGAGAGGAAGAGAGATGGAGTAAAAAGATCGTGTGCGTGTGTGAGTTCGTTGGTGTGCATGAGCCAGTGGCTGCAAGGATTTTTACCAGCACACCCCTGTAACGTAGGGAGAGTAGTGTGCTCTGTCAACAGGGTGGTCCTAAAAATTGCTCGCAAATGATAATGTTCTCAAACGATCAAAATTTACGATTTTTTATCAAACCTTCAAAATTTTTAAAACAATGTTAAACATTTTTTTAACAAAGTCAATTAATTTTTTTTTGCGTAATATTTTCGGTTGATCGGTAATAAGAGTATTTTTTTTAATATCTGACTATAAAATTGCCCAATGGACTATTTTTATAAGAAATTCATACGAGACAGCGGGCGTGATGGTTGTCGCGGGCACGATAGAGTTTTTGCCCTCAGACAGCCATGCCCGCGAAACGTGTGTTCTGGGCGTCGGAGAACGACGAGGGACCGCCTATCGCGAACGATGTGAACCAATGAAAAGATCCTGCGTGCACGCTCGTGGCTCGTATTGTCGAGCTAATAAACATTGATTTACGCACTGACCCGCGTGTAAAACCTCCCGGCTGCGTGCGAAGAATTTAATCGACGATTCGATCCGAGTCATTACCATATGGTCCACTTCGATCCAAGATCGTTCGAGCTATTTTAATTATTTCGTACATTTTTTTCCACGAAACGTGACATTTGTCAATAAATATTTGGCCGAACAAATATTTTTTTTAGATTAAACAAAATTTAATAAATTAATAAAATGGGATAATTGTAAATTCCTTCCCACGTCCTTTTTTATTTGTGTTAGTTTACATTCCATCAATTTAACTTTTTCACAAAATTGACAGAAATTCCATCCTCGCTTGATCCTTCGTCCTAAATTTATTGTTTTGTTTACGGAATGAAAACTGATACGTCGCGTGTGAAAATTGCATCTAGTTAGTCACGCTGTTGACTGTAAGTATGTTTGTAACAAGAAATACCGCAAGACCACTTGAATCTTATATTGAATACATATATACGGACTCAGCTGTAAAAGCTCGAGGTCTCGTAAAATAGGGTTATAGTGGAAACACAACACAATTCATTTTCTTACTGAGTCTCGCGAGTCCTGCGATCTTGCTATCGTACGGTGGTGGTTCGCCCCTTCTGTTCACCGCTGACACGATCCAGACGCTCGGAACCCTTGACGTGTAGAAACCCTTATATCCCTTTGGAATTCAAAAAATTTCAAAACCAAATTAAAGATGAATCAAATAAATGCGACCCAAGAACACTAAAAACAAAATTATAAAAAATATGATAAAGCATAAAAAATCATCCCAAAATAATTGTCGATAATTATTATTTTTTAATAATTAAAATTGATTTATCGACGCGAATTCTTCTCGTCCTTGATCTTGCCTGAAAAATAACCGGGAGTCGATGCATCGATGAGTAAAGAACGATTTGTTTATCGATTAAAGACGATTTATAAATGGTTTGTTTATGTCTCGTATATCGAACCGTATTCTCTCGTTGATTCGCTGGCGCAGCGTGCACTCGTAAGGAACGAACGAAACTTTCCGTTTCTTTTTTTTTCTCGACACCGTTACTATACAGCTATAGTGCACGATGCTTATAGAAACATCGTTGCATGAATGCACGCATGCATGCGTGCCGTAAGCTCGAGTTGTATACAGGCGCCAAGAGATAGTAGGCGCCTTCTTAACTGTGGGAAAGACGTCGGGACGCGTCTCGAGATGCTGCGGTCATCGCCGTGATATACTGCGACAGGTCATAGAGAGAGAGAGAGAGAGAGAGAGAGAGATCTTTAGCAAACTTTTGAGGGCGGAAAAATAAACAAACCGGGAGAAAATATAAAGAAAAGCTGATGATTTTACATCTCACTCTCGTTAATAAATTTTGATTTTTCAAAATGTGTTCAGCACCGTATAAATATCGATTTATTTTTTACTTCGATCTTTTCGATCCGATCGACCGACAAAAAACAATAAATTCAAGAAGTAAAACTAATTGTTTTATAACTCTTCTACTTTCTATAATATTTCCCACAAATTATCCACAAAAAGCTTTCACTTTGATATAGAAAATAATAAAAATGGCTGAATAAAAACGCAAGTCGTAAAACAGACCTGACAATTTTTCAAGCTTTATTCTTCCACTTTCACGCTTTAAGAAAAATATAATATATATACCTGCACTAACTCATCCGTATAATTATGTCATGCGTCAAATTCCCGACGCTCGATCGTCATGGGGTACATCGAACGCTAAGGGAAAGAAAAAAAGGCGAAGAAGAAAAAAAATGCTCGCAATGTGGTGTCCAGTTGCAAGACTCGAGCGTGTATGTATAAGTCGCGCGCGTAACACGTTGCTCGTGGGCATCTCGCACGGGCCCCGAGCACAAAAGGGTCCTTTGTGAAACGGCGCTTACGCGTTCCTCTTTCTGGGGGGCTCCACTGAGCCGTGACGCATCCTATGCCCGAAGTTTTATAGAAAAATCCCTATACCAGAACTCTCGGTCGATGTTCCGTCTATGTTATACGTATAGATACGTGTTGTTCTGGTACTCGTGGGGGGTCAGATACCGCCCATGGAGCGACTAGGTCTTTACCGGGGCTTCTGCAGTTTTTCTATTCACCTCGCACGGTTCGTAGCGAACCGACGCTTTCACGTCGTAGACGATCGAACAACTTTCCTCGTCTTCAAAAAAATATGTCCGATACTCGAGCGTTCTTTTTTCGCCCTACGCAATTCGTAGCGCTGCTCGCGTGGTTCCTTCGACGACCGGAAGAACTTCCGGAGTTAAGCGAGTCTCGCTAAAAGTCAATGGGCGAATTTTGTTCCCTCAAATACTGCTAGCTTTACGACGGATCTCGGGTGATGAAAAAAAATCGATGGAAATTGGATTAAAAATTTAATTTGATTAAAATTAATTAGTTTAGGAAAATTGTAGGAAAATTCAATTAATTATTTTGTTACATTGTTCGTTTTATTTCTCGTAGGAAAGTCGATCATTAAAAATAATAAAATTTCGATACGTTAATTAAGATTGCAAATTGTACGATAAATTGGGGGGGGGGGGGGGGGGCGGTGATAAGAGCGTTGAGGCAAGTTTCTAGGATCGATGTACATAGTCGGGGGTGGATAGATTTCCGCTCGATGTCGAGACTTTTGGCAGGGGGTCCTCTCGACTTTTCGAGGGGCTCGCCTAGTGCATGTCGTCGCCTTCGACTTTGCCCGAAATTAAAGACATTTCTGCGCACTTATGAGAGAGAGAGAGTAGTCTGGTCGCGCCGGTGTCTCCTCGGACGTTATACCCGTACGTTATTCTCACGAGTGTCCCAGACAATTGCTTGGTTCTGGCTGTCTAGACGTGGGCGCATCCATGGGCAATATGCACTGGCCTATTTTTTTTAACTTTCTTCGTGTCTTTGTGCCCCAGTACGCGCGACAGATCGACTCTTGCACCAAAAAAAAGAACATCCCTCGCCTCCTAACATTTGCCAGAAACGTTTGACGAAAATTTTTGAAAAATTATTCGGCGCCGAGTTATCTTTGCCACTTGACGAAAGTTCGAACATCGAGTTGGAAACGAAACCAGCGTAAACATTGAGTTTCGAGACTCAAAATTTCGATGTTTATTTCTTCTTTAAATCTATCCTTGGCGAATATCGAAGTTCTAACTTTGGTCGTTATTACACGTATAGTACAAGATAGTTAGACTTGAAAATTACAAAACGGATAGGGAAGCTAAATGTTTGAGAACAAGTAGAGGGTCATTGGAAATGTCTAAATCCGACGAAACCCAACAAAATTTCCTTCTGCGTCGCCCGCCATCTTGAAAAACAGGTAATCACCGATATATAGCTTTTTTTTTTAATTCGCGGTCTTTTTCGATATCCCTTAGACAAAAATCGACATCTCGGAATTCTTTTATTCAATACATTTTTAGAGCTTATTCCGATCGGAAATTGCTCGCTGATCATGATTCCGTAAGTAGTTTGTCTCTAACACGAAAACTGATAGGTGAAAAAACGAAAAAACGTTATTTTTCAGAGTTTTTTCGTTTTTTCACCTATCATTTTTCGTGTTAGCGACAAACTACTTACGGATTCGTGATCAGCGAGCAATTTCCGATCGGAATAAGCTCTAAAAATGTATTGAATAAAAGAGTTCCGAGATGTCGATTTTTGTCAAACGAATATCGAAAAAGACCGCGTATTTTCAAAAAAATCGCTCTTTTTTGGCTGTAGGTAGTAAGAGTCGAGATATCGACGATTATCGATTTTTCAACATGGCGGACGAAGCAGAAGGAAATTCTGTTGGATTCCGGCGGATTTAGACTCCTTCAATGGCCATCTACTAGTACCCAAAAATTTGGCTTATCCATCCGTTTTGTAGAAATCTGCTACTTTTTGAGCTAACTATCTTGTACCAGTAATGGGCCACTCGAAAGATGACATTTATAGTAAGTATTTTTTTAAAAATGTCGCAATAAAAATTACACGAGTTCGTATCGAATCATAATCATACGTACGAGGCCTGTTGTCGGGAGGTTAATGGTCCTCCTAAAACCGGAGGACATTTTTGTGGGTCGAAGGTTTGAGCGATCTTCATTTTTTCTCTCGAATTTTTTTATATCAATTTCTTTATTTTTATGATCGAATATTCTAATCTCTTCAATACGCAGAAAGGAAAGACGTAGTGCTCTGGACAGCATCAAGATCCCTCTGGACTCGGCGCGTCTCGACGACGCGCTATATTTGCCCAACGCACACGTCCCTTTTGAATTCGGCGAATTAATTTTATTATTACACGATCGTGGGTGTCGCTGTGTCATACAAGCGTTAAGACTATCGTTAATTAATTACTTATGCGATAACTGATCAGCACAAGCCGGGCCTCATTACTTAATTCTAAATTGTTCATAAGTATTTAGAATAAAAAATTGATCAATAATTTATTGATAAAGTTAATACGTTAATTAAATCTTATAATTTTTTTAATGTTATTTTTTTGTATAATCTGTGATTTAGAATAAATCCGTCATGCCATCTCTGCAGCTTACTTGGAATTTCTTCAAACACATGAACCTTTCGGGTCGATTTGATACAGGTTTAACCTTGGCAATCTGCCTTTTCAGAGTCGGGTAGGACAGAACTTTACCTTAACTGCTGCGCAGGACTTACCGCTCGTCGATAAATGATGATTCTCCTTTGAGTTTCCCTTTCTTCCAACGTCGGTAAGATCTGAAACGATGTTTTCGTGTTAGTTCAAATAATAATCGCGAGATAGAGCGATAATGATAAATTTTGTGGCGACACGAGCTCGTGTCGCCACAATTTTTCGAGATCTATTGAGGAAATCGATAATTTAAAGTGTGCGCAAAAAATTACAATACGACGTTCAATTTTCCCCAATAGATAAAATAAATATCACAAGTCATCATCAATTTGTTAGTTTTGCCTTTGTTTGCCGGTTTCTTTTGTGTTGACTCTAGCTTACACGATAAAAGCTGGCGAGTCGGTATCTATTTGCTGTTTCATTATGACACGGTCTCGTGATTTGTAAAACGTTCACTAAAAGAAACGTGAATATATTTCTTCCGTTTTTTATTTCCTCGAGCAATACAATCGAACGCGACCTACTATCTTCTCGTTTGCACAATTTACTCAGCGGAATAACGGATTGGATATAATTCTCAAAAAAAATTACAAAAAAATATGAAAAATCAACTTTTTCGTTGAAATTCAAAAACAAAAATAAAAAACTGATATTTAAAGTAAAAAAAAGACTATAGAACTAAGAAACAATAGTTTATCAAATTCGTATTATTTATTTAACGACATTAATTTTCATAATTTTCGCAAAAGATATTTTCACTCAAGTTTTTGTATTTTACGTAGACGGATGTACAGGCATGCATAAAAATGTATAAAATATGTATGAAGATATTACATACAATCGTACCAACGTATCCTCAACATATCATGCCCATAACCGCGGCTTTAATCGAATTCCGGCGAAGCATCGTCGAGTGTGTGTGTGAGAAAGAGAGGAGGTTGGTATATTTATGCTCCAGTAAGTCTCGAAATAAGTCATGCCTCGTAAATAAGAGGATAAGGTGAAATTCAATAATTCGAAAACGCTCTCGGTGTGGAAATGCATCCCGCCCCCCCCCCCGCCCCTATGTCACCGGCAACCGCCGGCAACGCGCAAGAGGTGAAGAAAATAAAAAAAACATAAAAATAACATTTAAAAAAAACGCGAAATAAATAACGAAGACTCGCCCCGAAATATCTCAATCGGTTTCAACTTTATCGGGAGGGGGACGCTAATGAATTCTCGAGCATGGTTACGGAACCCTCATTATGAAATTAGTTTGAACCCTTGCGTCCGTTCTCGGTCTGACCCGTCGTCGACCGTTGGTGGGTTTTGAAAAAAAAAGAAAAAGATATAGAAAAGAAATCTTCCGGCCCCCTCAGCTTTTTTTCCAACGCACACGTATATATTCACGTATGTGTCTGCGGTTCTGCGTATCACCGAAGAAGAACTGTAAATCACGAAAAAAAACAGATTTCGTCGAGAATAGAAACCACCGCGGCGAAAAAAAAAAATCTCACGGTGTGCACGCATAGACCTCTCTCTCTCTCTCTCAGTCGCGGGCAATATCATAAATGTTAAATGGTCCAACGTTAGATTATACATCCCCTTCCGTCCTCCTAATATCCCTCGGTCTTCTTATACCCACAGATCACGTGTAAGATGATGAAGAGACCTCGTTAACTAAATTACAAATACGAGAAAAAAATACCCCTTCTACGCCTCCTCGAAACCCCATTATCTTCAAGTTTTTCTGTCTTTTGCCGTAAAAATGTATCTATTTTACGATACCGTGGTCTGTATACCTTACAAGATAGAAAAAAAGAGAGACAGAGAAAGAGAAAGGGCTAAGTAGCCATCGCGAGATTTCTATGAATAGTAATTATATACTCGTGGCAATTAAATTTAATCGTTCGCGTCAGATAGTTCACTCGAGCCGAATGTATTATTTCCCCCCCCCCCCCCCCGAATATTTCGAGATTCTTTTCTCCGGTGAAAATAATGTTTCCAATTTTTCTTGTAGCGAGTGACGATGCTGAGAAAATGATGAAAACAGAAATTTTTAAAATTCGTCAAAATTAACGACGTAAAAGGGGGGAGGGTGCGGGGGACATAGACGAATTCTTCGACATCGTCATCGTTGTATTATCTTCGAATAAATCTCTCCACGTCGCTGGTAGCCATATTAGTTTCGTATATTTTTCTTTTCATCTTTCATTTTTATTTTTAAGACGCGTCCGATGTCCGACGGTGCCTCGGGTCTTGCACCGGAGGGGGCACGAGGAAGGAGAGGGGGAAGGGGGAGGTTTGGGCCCCACAGGGTGGTCCAATTTGTCTACCAGCTCTCGATATTGTTACGAGCTCATTCTTAATAATGTAACCTCTCTCTCACGCTTTGACGATTCATTTGTTATCGATGTGTTTTTTCTATTCTCGTCAAGATGAAAAGAAGACCCCGGGCCCGAACGAGAGAAAGAGAGAGACCGGGCCGAGGTCATTATGCCGAAAGATTCTCGTTCGCGATATTACCATTCCTCGTGTCACGAACGACAGCGAGCATGCTTCTCGTATATTATCGTTATGATTTTCTTGTCGTTGAACGAATTTCGAAAAAAAAAATCTTTCGATCTCTCAATTCGCAAAGTGGTATTTTTTTATATTTTTGTTTTTTTGCAAGGCACGATGTTCGATCAATTCACGTCGTAGAAATTTCACAATGTGGTGGATATTTTTTGTACGAGCGGTGTGCTTAAACGTTAACGTAATTAATGATCGATCATAGATATTTAATTGACCCACCGATATATTACTGATATAACGATATATATAACGGGTCACGACGTTATTAGCCGCGAATGTCGTTCCAATTATTACATTCTGGAACGCGAGAGATAGCGAGTGTATTTGATAAAAATAAAAATAAGAATAAAAAATAATAAATATACAGATATACATATCGAATGTACGAAATCGAAGTTCGATGAGGAAAATTAATGTATGTGTTCGGAACAATGCCGGCACTCATCGATCACTCTCCGAGCGGTGGAGTCGGCTATATATATATGTCCGCACCAGGCTCCTATCCGTTCTCATAAGACCCAAGCTGCCAAGCGTTAGAGAGACTGAGAAAATTGAGCGTAGACTCTAACTTCGACCTTTGACAAAACAAAACAAAAATGATAACGAGATTTTTAAAAAAATCGTTAATCGATTTAAATTATCGTTAATTTCCAAACTTTCGTTGATTCGAATGTCAAACACCGCTCTCGTTTAATTTCGATCGCGATATTTTCATTCCCCGTAGCGTAATTTTCATCCCTATTCGAGACTTCCCCCTGGATGAGAGTAAATTATATTTCCTCGTGGTATCGCGAGATTGGCAATAATAGAGTTGGTAACGGATGGATAGACAAACAGATCGAGATTACGCAAATGCGGATCGTCTCGTAGTGTTACAGTCGGAAAAGGGTGGCGAAGAGGGGATGAGCGAGGGTTGGAAAGCGAGAAGTGACAAGAAAACGATGTTACGAAGCGTGGAGAGAAGCGGGGAGAAGGATGTCTGTTCGGTGACTAACACAGAGCGAAGAACGAGGCAATGGATAGATTAGAAACCGAGTTTCGAGCTCGTTTGTAAACGATAATGGCTTATCTAAATAGCGTTACATGACTTACACAAGCTCTATATAGAAAGAGAGATTAGAGGATATTAGATGACTGACACTCTCTACCGCGCATCTCCACCGACGCGCTCGTACATGTGGCATATATTGGGTTGTATCGACGATATGCATGCGGCGGCAGAGGGGGCGATGTACGAAAAAAAAAATGAAGAAAATGAGCGAGAAACTTGGTCGTTCCTGCTTCATACTTTTTTTTCTCTCCTCGCCTTATCGTCGACACCAACGACGAGGATGTCTCTAGTGATTTTTTTTCCCTCGTAATCATTTTCCTATCTCGCTAACCCTTTGCCGGTGTCACGAAAGATTGGGAAACAAAATTCACAGGTCTATCTGTGCAACGGACGAGTTAGAAAAATCATTTTTTGACATTATTTTCAAAAAAATGAATTTCGTATTTTTTTGCTCTCTAAATTAATCGAATCTTGTTAATATCGTTCGATTCTTCGATCTTTGTCGACGATTAATTTGAATCGTCGTAAATCCGTCGTACACTAAATTTGTCCGTTTTGAATAAATTATTCTTCGATCTCACTTCGTACGAGAGCTTATCTACTTTTTTCCCTATTTCACAGATATTCCCCCTTTTAACCCGCAAACGTTACAAATTGCTTATCGCAACGTCGTTGGCAGCTCGTTCACCCTGGCGTCTTATCATATTTGACCCTTCTCTAATTTTTTCCCTCTCTCTCTTACCCCCCTCCCTCCCTCTTTCTCTTTCTCGCTCTACAAATATATATATATATAAAGAAACTCAATGTCGTTGTCGGTCGGGTCCAGCCAGTAATAACCTACACTGAACATCGCCACCATGTACTCGTGTACTCGATATTTTCTTCAACACTAAAACTCCGTATGGAAGAACGCATCTAAGGTCCCACAGCTGCGGATAACCCCGTCGTCGTGCGTTAGACGACGGTGTCGGTGAGCATCGATTCTCATCATTCCCAGCTCTCTCTCTCCCTCTCTTTCTCTCTCTCTCTCTCTCTCTCTCGATACAAGTCGAGAGGCAAAAGAAAAAAGAAAATTCTATATATATATGTACATATAAGGAAAAGGGCGAAGGGTAAAAGAGTGTGTGAGAAAGACAGTCTTCTAGTAAAGATTCCAGTACTATATATATATATATATGTATATGTGTGTGTAGAAGGACGCGTTTTCTCTACGCCGGACTACTGCTCACTCTCGCACACACGAAACGCTCGTAAATCCACGTCGTGGTAACGGAGAGACAGATAGCCGAACGCCCGAGTCTCCACCGAAAGATAAAACTCACGAGAACGTCGAAGGATTATGTATGTGAGGGAGAACGAGAGTGCGGTAGCCCGAACGCGCGCGCGCCTGCAAGAGAGCCCCCTTCGATTCCTAGAGCGAGAGAGGCCAGCCCCCCATTTCTTCGTTTCGAGCCATTGCGAGAGAAAGGACTAAAAAAAGTATGGAGTGAAATAAAGTAAAAGAAAAGAAAGAAGAAAAAAAAGAAATCGATAAGCAGGAAATAAATAAGCATCGAGACAAGCGACAAGCGGTGGGGACTGATCAAGAGCAGAATGAATCGATAAATTTGGTGCTATCGGCGATTTTTTTTCGTTTTTTTTTTTTTCGTTGACTTCTTTTTTTTCGTATATGACTCGAGAAAACAATTTGGAGAAAGGTCCGAGAATTATTTGTTGGCTCGTCTCGGTCGCGATATTTTGTTTTTTTTTACAATTCGAAACAAAAATAGAAAAATATTACGACGAAAATATTTGAAAAATGATAACTTTACGAAACGAGATAGATATTATTATTTTTTATTTAATGCTTCGTTTTTTTGGTTATTCGAAGTTCTTGTTCCGTTCTCCGCACGAGACCTCGTCTTAATTAAGGAAATTATTATCGTCGATGTGGCTTTTTCGAGTCGAGAAAAATCACTCCCGTCACTGTGACGTCGACTTGAGACACGCACGTTTAATATACGCGGACGAGTTACAGCTCGATTACGAGCTACAAGATTATGAGACAGAGAGAGAGAGAGAGAGAGAGAGAGTCGTCGAGAAAAATATGTAAGAGTGCCTTCTCTTGGAACAACGCTTTACTAATGGTTCGTTGCTGGCTCTCGTCCTCGAGCACGCACGAACGACGAGTCCTGCGGCATGAGAGAGAGAGAGAGAGAGAGAAGGCGCCGAACATCTCCATCTACGAGAAAGCCTCTCTGGACCTCTCTCGTGAAGGAACCCCAAGAATTCATAAGAGGAATAATGTCGAACGGTCGAAAAATTAATTTAATTTGTAAGAATAAGAGAGACGGGGTGCTGAATGGTAAATCGTATAACGGAGGAATATATATATATATGTGTGTGTGTGTGTGTGTGTGTGTATGTATTTGTTGGGCCAAATATTTAGTCGTGAAGCGAGAGGGGTAAGAGGAAGAGAGAAAGAAATCGTTTAGAAAATAGAGACACGATGGAAGACAGAGAGACGGCTGAAATCGGTCGCGCAGGGCGCAAGGCTAGTCGAGGGAACTCCCGCTGTTTAATATATAGCGGACCAAGTAGCCTTCTCCTTTGAGAGGCTAGCGAAGACCATTTCACGAATCCTTTTCTCTCTTCTCGTTCTTTCTATCTCTCTCACTCTCCCTCTCTCTCTCTCTCTCGTCGTACGATAATCCGTTCGATTCTTCTTCGTGAAAAAAAAACCGGCGATTTGACTTTATATCGTTACAAACGTGGATTTTAATAACTCTTTCTGATTTTTAGTCACTTTAGGAAATAATTTTCTTTTACATTAAAAAAATGATTCTTTTTGTTTTTGTTATTAATTTTCGTGTTATTCCAGTTGATATTTTTCGCACATCGGCTCCTAAATTGCGTTCGTATGTGCGCGTACACATGTGTCCGAGTGTCGAAGCGAAAAGGTTTCGAGTATTAGTCGAGCGTGCGAAGTTCGCAAAATAATTAATTAGCCGATCACGGTGAGTCGGTATAGCGCGCGACTACGGTCTCTCTCGCGAAGGCCCGAATTGAACAACCGCGATCGCGAGAGTCTCATCCTCACGCTGGTGCATCCCACTAACCATTGTACAATCAAGCTATACGGTGTAGAAAAAAAAATGGCATGGTGTGTGTGTGTGTGTGTGAGAGAGAGAGAGAGAGATGGCACGAGAGGTTGCCGAGTAATTAGTACCTACAGATGCAAGGGCGAGCAAGAACGAGGTTGCCAATAGGGCTCTGAGAAAACGAACACACGCCTCACGAGAGAGTCCAAAGTCTCAGCAATCTCCACCACTCTCTCGTTAATTTGAACGAAACGAGAAAACAAAAAAAATCTTTTTTTTTTACATCGACAATAAAATCGGCGTGGTCATTAAATAATTGGCATGAAATCGTAATTTTTATTATTCTAGCTAAGTCTCATCGGTTTAATAAGATCTCGATGCAAAAATAATTTTTTTAATTGAAAAATGTAAGAAATTACAATTTTAAACATCAATTTATTAATTATTAAGTAATTATCAATGCAATTTATATTTCATATGCGAATAACATTCTCAATTAATTTTTATACTCAATACAATATTTAAAAAATGATAAAACAATTTAAAAAGCCGAGAAAAGATTATTAATCAAATATTGAAAAAGTATATTGAATTTGAGAAGAAGAAAAGTGGATTTTATAATGGTATCGAAAATACGGAACGAACGTTGCTTATTATGTATAAATCGAATCGAGAGAATCGTACGACCGGAGATTTCGCGTTGCCAGAGAAAAGATTACGATCTAAGTATCTCCGGGAACAAATGTGCCGAATGCAACTTCGAGCATCGGTGAGAGCGTTGTGTGTTGCCTTTGTCGGCGAGCATTCTACGGCTCGGTATCGAAATCCCTACGAGATTCGTTGCGTAGGTATATTCCGATACACGAACACCTGCGAAAACGCGAGAGAGCGAGAGCGAGAGAGATATGTAGCTACACGAGATGATGTGCCGCAGCATCTCGATGGAGCCAGGGCGGCCCATGCAGAGAGCGTCTGTCATACAGCTATACATACGTATGGAGAGTTCGCGTTATTGATTGCACTCGCGAGAAAGCAGCGCGCGAAACGCGGACTTCGTGGCTTTGTGAATCGAGCCTCGCGGGAAAGAATTTTTTGCCACCAATTCGTCTTTTTACATACTCGAGAAATTATCCTACCATATATTTTGTCAAAATTGTATCGTCGAAATTTTTGAATTTTTGATAATCGTGACAAAGTCAGGAAATCTGTTATAAAAAAAAGACTAATTAATCACGAATAATTGAATTGAAAAAAAAAGTTGGGGTAACAAAATTTTTATTTGAGGAATTTAAGAGAATATATTTTCTCAGGTCGTGGAAAACAGGTGTCTCGGTCATCGATACCGACCGGTCAAGAATTATTCTCCCACGTTCAAGTAGTCAGGTAAGACGAGTCCCGAGTACAGGTATTTTAATACAGACTGGAAATAATGTACACGTGTGGGAACACGGACAATGTGATATTCTGTCCAATGTCGCACATGGTTACCCAAATCCATTGAGGAAAGAGGGAAAAAGAAAAACATCTCTCGTACACTTTTGCTCGCACCTGTCCGCTGGCGGGGCTCACACCTACGCGTCAATGATCTCTCGAGGTATCGCTCAAGTCCAGAGTTTCTCGTCATGGGAAAAAAATCAGAAGCGCGTTAAAGCAATGAAAAAAAAATCTCGTTTTCGCCGAGGCTAAGAAAAATCTTCTCGCTTCGTACGAGGACTTAATGAAATCGTGTCCGGACCGTTTCTCAACGTGAGAAGAGAGAAACGTATACGTCTTTTCTATATTGAAAGATCAAATTTTCCGGACGATCGAACGAATCGAATGAACGACCCTTAAGTATTTTCTTTTTTTTCGATCTTAGATCTCTCACTCTCTCTCTCTCTCTCTCTCTCCCTCTCTCTCTCTCTCTCTCTACCTGTCTACCCCTCCAGTTTATATCGTGAGTAACCAGGTAGGTCGACACTACGTAAGAAAAAAAGAAACCCTCGAAAATTTTCGACAGAATGGGATCTTGGTCAAGAAAAATCGTTTTTTAACTCGAAATCCCGACCTCGTCTACCCTCTCTCTTGCTCTCTCCCTCTCACAGTCTTCGTTCCTCTAGATTCTACGTGCCACGTATATATTCTCGGTCCCAACCGCGTCGACGACATTTATTCGGGTCTCGAGTAATTTGTATTTCTTTTTTCTCTCGTCCCTTTTCACCCCGGGGGGGCGGAGCGGGAAAATTAAATTTTTTCGGTCTCTCGTTCTCGCTCGTACGCGGCACTCGCGCTAGGGACCCGTTTACGTTTACCGCGGGCTAGCGTATTCCTACTTGTTGGTATGTGTACATCCAGCTCTCTCACTCTCTTACGTCTGGTCCATCGTCGACGGGATCGCGATCGTTTGTCATCGTTAAAATAATTTCCTTCGCTCGCGCGGCTCTCGCCCTATGGTTATATATATATATATATGTGTGGCTGTGAATTTGAGCGTTTGGCTATGGGCCACAGGTAGTAACGACACCCGTTTTGGATACCTTCGAGAATTTCGAAACGTCAAAATGCCCGGAAAGAACGCTTTCTGCTCATGGTTATATATATAAAGATTTTTGGTCGATATGCGGTCGTCGACTGATGGCTTTTTGTTCCGTAAATTTTTCTACGAATTCCAGAGAATCTCGCCAACCGCGAGATGACGAATTTTTGTAGAAATATTCGACGTAGACACCGCAACATCCTCGCGCGATATTAAAATACTTCGCAATTTTTCTTAACGGATAAAACACAAAAATTCAATTTTAACATTGTATCAAATAATTAAGCTAAATATCGATTAATTTCGAATTTTTAATTCGATCGTAGTTGATTTTTCAAGTTTCGAGTTTCAAGTTTATTATCGGTCGAACGATGAACATAATTATTAATTGAAACAAAGAAAAAACGAATTGGAGGAAGAAAGAAGATGTATCAACGATTTTTATCGTCGACTCGTAGATCCGCGGATAACCTTCCGTCGCCCCTTTTAATTCGTCAACTTAATCCGCTTTCGCTTATCTTCATTCTATTTATACGAAACGAAATTATATCTACGAGCGCGCCATCAGGGTTCTTTGGCGCACGCGAACCGAGGGTTGTTGGATGCATACGCGACGAATTAACGTGGGTAGTTCTCTCGGACGAGCTACGAACCGTAGAGCACAGGTATAACGCCGTAGATTACCTCCAATAACAATGCCCGGTATGTATGACAAAGGGATTCGTACGTACGTATATACTAACACACACGTGTCTATACCTATATATATATATATACAAATATAGACGTATATATCTATATATATAATGAGGATAGCACGCGTTCACCGCACACGTCATATAGTCGGACGGCTCTTGTACCAACACACGTACAAACAGACAACAAAGAACCGAACAACGATACACAACTCCCCCCACCGTCGGAGCTTAATGCCAATTAGCCTGCCGTATCGCTCATTAGGGTCTAACGTCATTAGAACCACCTGTGATTCATCCAGGGGCGCTCCACTCTCCCCCTCTCTCTCTCTCTCTCTCTTTCTCTCTTTCTCTCTCTCTCGCTCTCTCTCTCTCTTTCCGCCTGTCTCTATTCGTTCGTACGGATATATTCTTGATATAGAATCGCATCGGAGCCAGCCAAAGCGACAGAAATGTATATAATACGGTCGCGCGACGGACGCTTCGCCTTCGAACTCCCACCCTTCGCATCCAATGCGCGGTAGATCTGCGTTGCGATCGATCGGACTCACCCGAGACCGATACCGATCTCTCCATTGTCATTTTTGTTTGTCTAACCCC
Source organism: Netelia inedita (assembly GCA_964017225.1). Classification (NCBI taxonomy): domain Eukaryota; kingdom Metazoa; phylum Arthropoda; class Insecta; order Hymenoptera; family Ichneumonidae; genus Netelia; species Netelia inedita. Next base: position 3,960,934 of record OZ024920.1, on the reverse strand, counting down.
GGGGCTTTTTTTATTATTAGAGAGCCGAGTCATTCGCGTCAAAGGAGGGTACCGCCGGGTAACAACTGGAGGAGAGGAGCACTGCTGGCTATATATCTGTGTTACGTCGAGGAACAAAAATCGTGGATCATCGCAGTACCGATCGGACAACGACCACCCTGCTCGATGAAAAAGATCCATGAACTATAATCGATAAGTATTTCATTTCGTGGAGCGCGTGCGAGAGAGGTGAGAGTGATTGATTCATCGAGACTGCTGACGTATATGAGTGTGGAGAGGGTGGGGGGGGGGGGGGGGTGAGATTGATTTTGGAGGAATCGAAGATACGTGTTTGAGTTTTGATCGGAGAAGGTTTTCAACGTGAAGGCATTATTATTCTTGAGTAATTAACGTTATTGAAGATTATTATTTCGAGAGCGAAAGAAGACGTACTCTGTTTTTGGTCCCGTTTCCGGGATCTCGACCAATCGGCGCGAAAAATACAAATTCAAAATAAATCAGAATGTTAATAAAATTTGTTTGGTTATTTAATGTGTTAATTCAAGGCTCGATTTTAATTATTTCCATTTATATTTCATCGCGAGATGAGAAAATGAATTAATTTAAATATTTATAATTGATTTTTCGTTTTTTTAATATTTTTATTTTGGAGGATAACGACATGAACGAAACGCAATCTATCGTAACGCAAAGTACGATAGAGATAAGTACATGTAAATGCGATGCGGAAGAATATTTTTTTGTCTAGTTCCAACCCCCATAACGCTCGATCGCGATGACCAAGTGGCATGAATAAACGAATGGTGAGTCCGGTATACGACTTTGAGAGAAAACACAAAGTTCGTACCGAGTGTCTCGCGCGTGAGAGAAAGAGCTTACCTATCTGTAGAAATCCTTTTTGCCTCTTTCTCGTAACCGTTTTGACCCATCCCGCTAGGCGAAGCCGGTAGCAGGGAAAGAAACCGGCACACGGCTAATGATACGATCCTCGAAACGTGCGCTCGCGCACCATGAATATCTCTCGCGCGTTGCTTCTAAGTCCTTGGGACTTGGTCCTAGAGATGCCGAGGAAACGACGGAGTCAATATATATATATATGTGTGTGTGTGTGTGTGTGTGTGTGGGGGGGGGTGTGTGTGTGTGTAAATAGCGTGAAGGAAGAAGGCGATGGCGAGGTGCAAACGTTTCACGTTCCCATATAGCGGGCCTTACTGTATACGTTACCTGTTTCTCGTGCCCGGTAGAGGGCCATGAGGCCCATCAGCTACAGAAACACAACCTTTTTCATCTCTCTCTCTCTCTCTCTCTTTCTCTTTTTCCTCACATCTCTCTCGTTGTTCGTGCATTCAAGTAGGTACGTTCTCCATACAACGAGAACCAAAGGAGAGGCGACTAAAGCGATATCCGCCAATCCAAACCGCGACTCCAAGTTCACACTTTTATCTCTCTTATTTTGTTTTTGCTTCTTGTCCGTTTCGCATGAGACGCTCCGTTTTCAAAAGAAAACAAGACACTAGATTAACATTATAAAATACTTGAAAATTTTCAATAATTTCGGTAATCGTGTTAATTTATTTTGCGTACGAGTGCAGTTATTAACGAATCGAGAAGAATGAAAATTCAGATTCGTACGCAAATTTCAATTTGCAGAGCTTTCTTTCGATCGAATTCAAATGCGCACGTTGCGAACAACGAAGCCCTGTGAAAAACGAGCGTGCATACGAGATCTCTCTCCTCGAGAGAGAATCCAAAGAGAGAGAGAGAGAGAGAGAAAGTGAAAAAATGGTGGACGTTGCTCGTTCGCGAGAGTCTCCCTCTCCCTCCCTCTCTTTCTCGCTCTCTCTCTGTCTCCCTACGAGCACACGGCGTTACTCGTAAATACGAGAGCGGAGAGATGCTCGCGAAACAGCATCATGGACGTACAAAGAGGCCACGACGTCTCAATCCCGAGTCGAGGAGAGCGCTCCTTGGAGGGTCTCAACAGCGAGCTATGTAACGCTCCGTTCCTCCTTATATAACACGGTCTACCTATATCTATATATAATGGCATATACGACCCTTACATACTTATACATAAATATATACCCCTATATACCTACATATAGAGCTATATATATAAATATATGTGCTAGAGCGTTGAAACGCCAGGGGGAGAGCGAGCACGAGAGGGAGATCGAGCCAAACGTCCTTATAGCGAAGGGACCGTATAACCCTCTTCGCGAAAGCGTGCAAAGGACTCGCGAAAGGGGTACCACACACCGGGCCTCACAGATCACCCCGCTATCTTTGCGCCCGGATCTTTTCTCTCTTCTGGCCCCGTTCGACTCGAAGAAAACGAGAGAGGAGAGAGAGAGAGAGAGAGAGAGAGAGAGAGAGAGAGAAATGCCAGGGTTGGAGGAGGGAAAAGATGGTAAAGGGCAGGGATGGATGAGAAGGTCCTCCTATACTCTCTAGCAATGTCTCGATTTTTTTATCGTCTCTCTCTCTCTCTCTTTCTCTTGTTTCATTCTAGTCTTCGAAGTGTATTCTACTTCTACGTATTCTTTTGCCCTTCTCGCCCTTCTCCCTTTTCCTTCCGACTCTACACTCAGAGAGGCTTTGCATTCTCTTCCTCGTTCTATAAGCGAGCTCGCCTCTCGAGCGGGAAGAATAAGCGGCGCGAGAAGATCGCGCGCTTTATAAAGTTCTTTCGTTCGCACATGCACGAGGATCCGGGGGGGGGGGGGGGGGATTGAGACACGCTACACGTGTTTTCAGGACTCTCGATAGCGTCTTTCGCGAATTTGTATGTACGAATGGGAAATAGAAATGGCGTCGAGAAGAAAAAAAGAGAAGAGAACCATTTGAACGACACCTTGAAAGAGGCATATTTTAATATATTTAATTATTCATTATTTTTTACATTGACAATTGTTAATCTTCTTTTGTCATTCGAAAATTAATTTTGAATAAACGAAAAAATACAAATATTTAAGGGAAATATATAGAAAAAAAAATGGTAGAAAGAGGCAAAAGGGAAGGAGATCTTGCGATAAAAGTTAGCGACCATGGGGAATGGTCGATGGGAGGGAAGTTTGCTTTTGCAGTGGCCATCGCGTCTTTGTCTCATGCCCCCCCCCCCCCCCACCCCACCGAGCCTTTTACTGGGAAGGAGAGAGAAGGGAGTTTCGAACTACCACCGAGAGCGGACTCGCGGACAGCTATGGTAATGCAGCATGTCATTTGTTAATTTAAATATCACGATAATTCAGTCTGCTTCCCTCACCCTACGCACGTTCTTATATATATACAAATACTGTTTGGCGAGCTGCACATTTGCTTCTGTTGCCCCTCGCATTCTCTTTCTTAATCTCCCTTTGCAACTGACAACGGAGAGCACTCTCCACGAGAGAATCGTCCCTTCACCTTATTCTCTCCTCGGCCGTGAAAGCCAGTGCACCGCATCTTTGTTCTCGAATATTTCTTGGTTCCTACCGTTATCATAATTTGTGTGTTTTTCTATAGACAAGAAAAAAACGTAAAATTTTCGATTATTCGCTCAAAAAAATTGTATCCAGATTGAAAAGTGTGTAAAAAAAGGGATAAAATCCTAGTTTGATGAATGCTCGTTAATCTTAATGCTTGAACGATCGAGAATAAATTGAGAATAAGATTGAAAGGCTGTTCCATCGGATAATAAAGTTACGCTTATTTTATTACGCCAATTTGTTTTAAGCGAAAAATTCATATTTCACACGTTTTTCGTGCGTCGATAAATTTGTCTACGTGCTGCTGGGAATCAAAGTTGATCTTTCCCAACGAAGTAATTAAATATTGAAGAAAAAAAAAACATTGAACTCGGTGCAGGGATAACGGTGTAGTTTTTTTTGCGTCAAATTAATTACAGGTATAATTACGAGACCAGCCTGACGTACCGGAGCGAATTTTCCACGGTATACGCCGATGCTTGTACACCTTCATGACAAGTATATACACGGTGGCAATAAGAGAGAGAGAGAGATAGAGAGAGAGAGAGAAAGAGAGAGAAAGAGAGAACGACGCTAGGAACTTTAACGGGCTTTCAATTGGAGCCGCGTGGCTTCGTACGTGGCGTTGGCACGCAGCGGCGAGCCAGGGAGGGTTTTCGAGCGAGTACCATGCAGCAGCGCGTCCGATAGCCGCGTACACCGGCACGTAGGCAATGCGATTGAAGCTAATTTGAAATTTTAAAGTCTCGTTCACTCGGCGAGCGAAGCGTTTTCACGCGACAGGCATGCACGCGGCTCGTTCTCTCTTTTTCCCAGCTCGGTGAATGGACGAAAAAAAGCTACCCCCTCGAAAATAAATAAAAATAAAAAAAATACCCGACGTGTCTCGAGTTCGAAAACAAATCGCGCGATAACGCGTGATTCTTCTTCACGGTTGGAAAAGAAACTAACAAATTTCTCGTATTCGTGAAAAAAAATCATCGCACGATTTGGTCCATTGAGCATTTTCATAATTCAATACGTCCCGTCGATCTTCGTCGCGATTCGAACAATCTCACCGTGTCAATAAATTTCATTCGACTCAAACTCTCGTTTCTTACCCAAATAAACGCGACTCGTACATCGGCTCGTTAGGTCGTTTGGCGTCTACGATGATAAAGACTAGTGAGAAAAAGCATCCCGAGTGTAGCAAACGACGGAGAGAAAGAGAGAGAGAGAGAGAGGTCCGATGAGAACGCGATGAAGACGCGGCGAAGGTGCGTCAGCATGAGCTACACATAAAGAGTCTTCAGAAGAAGAAGAAGAAGAAGAAGAAGAAGAAGAGAAGCCCGAGCAAACGGAGTAAGAAGAAGGCCAGAAGAAAGATTCAGAGTAGAGAACGAGATGAGAGCACATACACACGAACACGGAGATAAGAAGAGGTGGAGGAGTAAAGAGAGATAGAGAGAGAGAGAGAGAGAGAGAGAGAGAGAGAATAAGCACAGCTGAAAAGAAGAGGACTCAATCCAGCGTGGCAGCGCGGCGGTAACTAACGCAGGAAGGAGACGTAATAGCCAATCACGCGGCGAACGCAAAAACACCGACGCAAGCCAAGAGCACCGGGAGTGAAACGAGAGAGGAGAGGAGGAGGAGACACGAGGAAGAGAGAATCGTGGTGGAGAGCCATCGTAAAGCGAATGGTTACTCGTGAAGAACGAAACGAGATAGAAAGAGACCACCGAACGGTACTATATACGTATATACATATGTATCGAGAACTATATACGTACCCAAGTACACAGGATAGTTGTGTATATATAGATGCGTCCTGGAGCATCGGGCGAGGCCGAGGGCGTCGGGGAAAAGAGACGAGAAGGACTCGCGTGCGACTCCTTGGCGCACACCACGAGGATCGGTTCCATTGGTTCGTACGTAGCAAAGAGACCTCTCGCTCTCTCTCACTGTTCCCTTAAAGAACTTGAGTATTATACCGATGTGTTGGTGAGAAACTGCGTAAGTGTTGCATTATGTATACATATATATATAGATAGATATGTGTGTGTGTACGTGTGAATGTAGTGAAAGAGAAGAGAGGCAAGAGGGGAAGATATTAATTAGAATAATTGCTGCTAACAGGCTCGTTAGCGTTGGACTGAGATAGCAAACGAGCGGAGTCGAGGAGCGGAGAGTCGAGAGACTCGAAAAATAAAAGGAAATGCGTGAGAGAGCGAGAGGGGGAGGGGTAGAAAGAAAGAGAGTGAGAAGAATGGTGTACAAGAGTTCGAGTCCGAGCGAACGTCTCTCTTTTCCTCTCTCCGATTCTCGCTCTCGCAAGGTCTCGACATCCAATCCACTTCTGCTTCTTCTTCTTCTTCTGGTTCTTCTTCTTCATCCTCCTCGTCCTCTTCTCGGTCTCTTGCTTAACCCTTGTACTTCGTCTTCATCTTCTTCTTCTTGCGCGAATTTTTTTGTTTCCTTGGTTTTTTTTTCGTTCACTTTTTTTGCGTTTTATCTTCTGTTTTCTTTTTTCTCATTTTACTACTCACTTTCAACACAGCAGTCACAGGTCCGAGCAGTACCGACGAAACCTTGCTTCTCTCGTTGTGCACACCTTCGGGACGACGCGGGACGACGATGAGTGTCTCGAAGTGTCTTCGATCGGGCTCGCCACGATGTCGAAGAGGTCCTGGTATCGTTTTGCATATTTTCTTGCGGATTGTGTTGACCGTCGTATTCATCATCTTGGGCGTTGAGACGAACGTGAAGAAGCGAGGGATAATTTAGTATTTTCTTGGGGGAGATTTATTCGACGAATTAATTATTGGAAAATAGGAATTTAGTTCTTGTTTTCTTCTTCATCGAATAAAAATATTTCGATGGCTTTTCTGGGTGGTAGCGTATTTATCGATCGGGGGATTAATTTTGATGCTCATCAGCCAGGAATATTGGAGAATTCATCAGAATATGCGCATAAGGGGATGATGAATTTTTCAAATCGATCCAAGAGATCGGTTGATTAAGTCATTTCCAATTCCAGGACGTAAATTCAGCGATATATTCCGTCGAATTGTCATTTCCCGCTGGCAGGCTTGAAGAGCAGACACACGCGAATATCGCTATAATAAATTGACGAAAGCTCTCCCTCATTCTCTCTCTCTCTCTCTCTCAGGCTGTCTCTCTTGGAGAGAAGACCTCCCCTCGATCGGGAATCTCATCGCGTTTCCTCCCTCTTTGAGTGTGTGTGTTCGCGTTCACTCCGAGTGACATACACACACATGGAACAAGGAAGAAACTTTATATATACAATCGTCGGGAATAAGTGAAGGAGGCAACGTGTGCATTGACAGCTGGCGTCTTTGGCGTATTCCCCGTGTGCCTGAAACGACGTTCGTAGCAACGACCTCGGCTCGAGGGAACGCTTCGTCTTCCAACGACGATTGAAAAGAGAATATATATGCCCTCGCGAGAGTTGCAAAAGTGAAGAAAGAACGAGGAGACACGAGGAAAGAGAGAGAGGGAGAGAATGAACTAAAAAGAGATGAGATGACAGGGAGGAAGAAAGACGAAGAGAGAGAGAGAGAGAGAGAAACTCGTCTTCCATCGATTTTTCCAAGCGTCTCAAACCGATGAAACTCAAAGGGCAATGTGTCTATATAGACGACAAGCGAAGGAACGAAGGACGCAAGTGGAAAAGGTAAAAGAATCGAGCGTTGTGACTTCGTGGGTGTGGTGGTGCACGTACACATAAAATAAAGTTCTATGCCCCTATGCCTCTCCTGTCCTCTTCCTCGATTGGCCAAAGAGCACCAGAAGGCAGAGCAATTCCGTCCTTGTTCCATGGTACAACCGCAAATACACGAGCATCGTTGTGCGCTGCTCGCCGAAGCAGAAAGAGAAAGAGAGAGCCAAGAGGGACCCCTCCTAATCAATTCCAATTAGAGAGCGGAATATTTGCGGGGCAGTCAAGCCACAGAGAGAGACTATTAGCAGTCTCTCTTACTACCGGTGAGCGCGAGGCTCGCGGGATACCTACTCCGCGAACGAGGCGAACCTCGTGAAGAGAAGGACCCTTTTCTCTCTATATACCCCCTGCTCCTCTTCCCTCTCTCGTCGTTGGCCGTAAATCAAGCAACGGAGAGCTCGAGGGCGCGCGCGCGCGCGTCTCATACGGCATCGTGTGGACTGACTGGAGTGGTGCTCTCCCCACCTTGCCCGTGCGAGAGCGACCCCCACTCCTCGCTGACCGTTGCACGGAGACCCCAAGGGTCCCGTCGAGCTGGGACTGATGCGGCGGCGCTCCGTGGTAGTGGGGGAAGACGTTCTTCCCCGCCATAATCCGAGTCGCAGAGTCAATCCTCCCTGTCTCTTCTTTGGCTCTACCCTTCATCCCCCATCGACGCATCATTCCCCCTTATGCTGAACGCTCTGTTCACCGTTCCCACTCTCTCTATCTCTCTTTCTCTCTCTCTCTCCGGATGCTGTGACTAACGAAGTCGAACATAACTCGGCCGATACAACTCAATACCCGATCCCCGTTGACAGTCGGTAAAACAGCCGAGTATTTCTAATTGGCTGGACGGGACGCATGCTGATTAGGCTTTTCTTTGCTCTCTCACTGGGAGATCTTTCCTCTTGGTCCGCGTAGACTTGCTGGCAGGCTCTCTTTCTCACACACAAATGCACATACACTCTTCCTCTGTCACACACACACACACATACGTGCACCCTTTCTCTCTGGTGGACCCAAAGGACCCAAGAGAGGGACTATATGTGCGTGTGCGTAAGCTTCCAGGGCGGCCTCGTGGTGGCCCACGATAAAGAAACACGCTGATTGGACACGTGGGGCCACGCCGTGTCGTCGTTACGCGCTCGCCCAGACTATGGGCCCCTATAACCAAGAGGACTACCCGTATTAGCTGAGACGCGCGTCTTTCGCGTATACATTCTCCTATTCACGTATAACGTTATGTATTATGCACATACGCGTATATAGATCGTATGAGTTACTTTATAGATGTAAAAGTGGATGATCGGGTGAACGTTTGTGTGGGTTGCGGAACGTCATGCGAACGTGCCCACACACGGATTTCTCTTAGGGATTTCCACTTTCCGCGATCGGCAAATCCAATGGATTCTCGGTTTCTCTACCATCGTCAGTTCTCTCTCTCTCTCTCTCTCTGTCATGGTTCGCTCAATGGCTTTTTCGCTTCCGCGCTTTTCGCGCGATTTTATAACGAAGATCTCGAAGAAGAGGCTTGTCGCGAGTCTAAACGAAGACAACGAATGCGGCGGGGGGGAGAGAATGATTTTTCCTTTGCATTAATGGTCCCTTGTAACTGGCATCGAGCGACAGTAAACGCATATCCCTTTGTACAACCGCGCTGCTCTCACGCCCTGTCATTACCGGGGGTTTTAGGTGCACTAATGCAGTCGGTGCATCGTGTGCACCAAGGGAGAGGAGGGACGGCGAATTGAAGGACGATTTCATTATATTCCTTCGGGATGACGGACATCCCTTTCGGGCTCCTTTTTCGATTTCTATGGCACAATTTATTACGAAATTTCGTTCCCCTCTTTCTCTTTCTCTCTCTCTCTCTCTCTCGCTCTCTCTCTGTCTTCCTCTCTTTGCTGCGTAGTGCCATTTTATCACCGGACCAGTTCCTAGCTGATGCTCGCGGGCTTAGGCGCTTATAACCGACGCGTATATGGCACAATGGCCGTTATTCAAATTCCGTCGCTATGTCCCTCTTGCGCATTTTATATATATAACCGCAGGAGAGGAGGATGCACAACCAACAGAAACATCGCGAACGGACACACCACATAGGAACAGTAGTGCCCTCTCTTCTCTCTCTTTCACTCTTTTCTCTCTTTTTTCTTTCTCTTGTTCTCGGTCGACACAAGAGTCTGCATGCGAGCGCACACCACAAGAACGATCCAAAGACGCGCGCTACGACGACGACTACCACTTGAGCATGCATGCATCGATCCTCCGAGCACCCGGGAGCAAAAGATCTTCGATCGAGATTTCGACGGAATTTCAACGCTCCCGATCCCGCGCTTTCTCTCTCTCTCTCTCTCTGTCTCTCTTGTGTCCCTTTTAGCAGCTTTCTCTCTCTCTCTCTCTGTCTCTCTTTCTCTCGTTCTCTCTCTTGCCACATTTCCATCCACGGTTCCTCCCTCGAGCGGGTTGTTCTCTTTGCTCTCTCGCGCTATTGCGCTGTTGATGTTGTCGCGCTATTCCGGAGCACGCCGCGTGAGTTCTCTCTCTCTCTCTCTCTCTCTCTCTCTCTCTCTCTCTCTCTCTCTCTCTCTCTCTCTCTCTCTCTCTCTCTCTCTCTCTCTCTGTTCGACTCGACTATTATATACATATATACAACTCTCTCACCATGAGCAGAACAACGCGAAATTTAAAATTCTAATCTTATGATTTATCGTGACTAGGAGAGCAAAACTTTGCCAGTGCGAATAGAATACTCGCGCCTATATGTATTTTCGTCTGTATTGTATGTTCTATATAATAAATTTTCTAGAGGGGGAGTTGAGATTGTGAACTGAAACGACTCTATTAGCCGGACTTCGGTCGATGCCATTGTAACGTACGACACGATAGAAAATATTCGAAGGTAACAAGTCGATTAAACATAAATACTATTAAACAATAATTTGACAATATTTATTTAATTTTCCTGGTGACGATTGTTTATAATTTTCTCTCGTTTTTTTAAATCAGATTGCAAATAAAACCGTTATATCGAACATTTCAGGGCACCATTCGCGTTGATTTCTTTCCCTCGTGTGCGATACACGTGCGATATTAATACGGGGCGTGTCGAAGTCGTAATTTTTATGTAAAAACCCATACGTCACGCGTCGATGAGGCAAGAGGGATATGCAGTCGCGGGGGACTTGCAGCGTGAAAATAGAAAAAGTGGGAGAAACTCACGGGAGATATGCCACGCGAGAACGATGGGCCGGGGCGACGTCGAGAATCATTAGAGGGAACACGTTGGTAGGCGCGCCTCGTTCTCGTTGAGAAATGTATAATTATATCGTTATGCAGAAGATATCCAATGTGTACGAAGGGAGGCGAAACGGAGGTGGAAACGAATTGTTAATTAAATTTCACTTTTCGAAGATCGTTCGAACATCATTTTTCTTTCTATCAACTTCGATTTAACGCTTATTTTTTGGAAAAAATCGATCATTTTGCCGTTGTCGATCGTTTATTTGCCACGCGAGTCGCAAAAAGTTCGACAACGTGGCAGAAATAGAACATCGATTTTTATATAATCGATTTAAATAAGTCTATGAATGATAAATATTCTTAGGGCTTTGCAACTTAATTAGACGCATACTTAATTTACTTTGAGAGTCCGTCGGGCCGCGGCCGATGTCTCGATTCTCTCTTTCTATCGTAATTAGCACGAGCAGGGATGCCGATCCGCGCGAGCGCCTCCTCAAGCGACGGCGACTCGACGCTTTCTTCCACATCTTTCATTTTTTTTCTATTATTTTTATTTTTATTTTTTGAACTTTTGCCTCTATTTTTTTTGCGACTTTTGTTTCTCTCGTGATTCTTCTCGAACGGCGCCGGACTCTTATTTCTATCCTAGCCCTATTAACTCTCTCGTTCTTCCTTCCCTTCTTTACCTTCTACCACGGGGTATACGCCCCAATCTACATCCTTTGGCCGCAGACGCATAACGTCGCCGTTCCAAAATCGCGAAAGGCAAAAGAAGACTCTAATATCGACGAGTCACTCCAGCTTGCTCTTCTCGACAGCTTTACGAAGACCGCAAATTCCACGGACCGCTACATTTGTACCTACCCCTGGGACTATGTATCATGCGTACCCTCTTCCCTCGTCCTAATCGAGAAGAATGCGAAACCAAACGTTGTATACAGAAAACGCTCGACGAGTCATCGATAAATCGACAGATCGATAAATCGATCGTTAAAATAATTTGACGTTATTTCAATTATCAAAATAACAATCGTTCGAATTTAATCAAACGATCCCATTATATTTAAGAATTATATTCAAATATCGTGCAATACTGTAACGACAGAACGATGAACAAAATCTAGACAATTGTTTTTCGATTAAAATATTTCACTCGATTATGTGTTGATCGAATAATTCTCAATGATTTTATTAATGAACGTCGCGATTTTAATTCACGTGCTCGGGTCGTCTCGATCTTCCGTAAAGCTTACGGCGCCGGAGATACGAGTGTTTAAAATAAAAAAACAAAATAAACGAACAAAATTTTCCGTATAACTTAGCGAGACTCGGAAATGGATGGTACGTACGAGTCTTGTGACGTGCGTGCACGACGAACGCGATTTCTAAATGACTAAATGACTAATGATCCAACGGTCTGGAGTGGCCGCATGGCATGCACAGCCTCTGTGCACTCCCGGGTCGCCGGGCGGTCTGTTCCCGCGCTCGCGCAAACGACAATTTTACGTGTGTGCGCACACGCGTGTTCGCGTGCTCGTGTACGTGAAATAAGGAAAAACTCGCGTTACTCGCTCTCGACTGTTATTGCCTATTCCCTCGTGTATTACGACGAAGAAAAGGAGCTCGAGATATTGCACACTTATCTTATAAATATATAACATTGATTGCACCCCCCGCCCCTCCCTCTCACCGTATTCGACTTTTCCACTTTGCGACACTTTATTTAGCTACCGTCAATCGATCGAGGAAGAAACTCGAGAAATTGCACGGAAATCTTCATTGATGATGATCAATTTGTTTTGTAACTTTTTCGTCTGCGACGTTAAATAATTATTTCGTGATTAATTTTGTTCGATTCGTTCCCAGGGCAAAATTTCTTCCCCACCGTTGAAAAATCGTCTAGGCGATATTTCTTCTTCTTTTTTCCAGCAATGTATAAAACCTACGTTTTCATTTTTTTTCTCATAAATCTTTCATATATGGTTGTCAAAATTCGTGGGTATTAACGTTCATTTATTTTTACCGTGCGAAAGGCAAACAACGATATTTACGAACGAAGTCCCCGGACCGGCGTTAAAATATTAAACACGCAGAGTTATGTACATATACGCGTTATACTCCTGTGTGTGTGTGTGTGTGTATGTGTATGTATCCGCGGGTAATTTTTGCGCAACCCCCGCGAGAGCAATCGCACGCGCACGTACGCGCGATATCCGACGTTTTAATCGTGTTTACCGGTGGGTTTATCCGAGGATTAACTTCTGGGCCACTTTATAAACCCCCTGCCACGCTCGCAGTGTGCTATGAGAAGCGTGTGCATCTCGCAACCCCCGGGTGAACATAAGGGGAAAAAATCGTCGACGAACAATGCTCGTGAATAGACCGGTCCGGGAGAGGGGGGGGGGGGTAACCCGAGATTTCAAGCAAAACGATACGTACGCGTATAGGGGTACGCACAGTTGCACACTTTGGGGTTTGCTATGGGCGATCAGGGTGCGCACAATCCACACAATGGACAAAAAATTAAGGAATTATGTTATTACGTGTTCAAAGTCGAAATTTTTTTATAAACACTTTTTTTCTATTAATTCGAGATGTAATTCATACAAGATTGATAAACGATCGATTTAAATTCGATAAAAAAAAATAATTATAACTTTAAACGATAAATTTCAAATGATTTAGCGATTAATGAGAAAATTATTACTTCGTTTTTCGAACGTTGCTCGTCCCTTTTCATTATTTTTTCCTCCGTCGACTGGCCTATCTCGACAGTCGCAGTCGGATTGACACCCCCGCCCTTCGAGGATCCGCATTCACGTATTCTTCGTTCCTCATTTCCGTGAATGGACATGCGACAGGGAATTCATACGTCTGCGAAGTAGAGGCAGAAGAGGATAACGACGGGTCGGGCACGCATAGTGACGTGCGAGAGTGTAACACCACGTGCCCCCCCCCCCCCCCCCCCCCACTCATCGCCCCATGTGTGAAGAATATAACGCTACGTCGTGCACCGTAGGGTTGACACGAGGGAGAGAGGAGAAATTCGAAGAGAGAACACATTATCGAGGGTACGAGAAGAATTTCAGGGGGCACCGCGTGGCTCCAGCAATTGACTCCCATTGTTGGTAATGTTGGCCTGTGGTATTTTTCGCAGCTCGTGCGAAAGGGAAAGGGGGGCTTAGCGTTAATACTCTCCGTCTCTCTCGCTCGAATTCTGATTTCGTCGTTGTGATAACAACACGTATATATATGTATGTATATTGTAAGAGATTCTTTTCAAGTGTCATTCAATACGATTTGATGTTATTTTGTTACTTTTTGTCTATTTTGATTATTAAAAAAAAATATTTTTCAAAGTTTCATCAAATTTTTTTTATTACAGATCATTTTTTTTATTGATTTCGCGCGAAGATTCGAATTGAAGGTATCTCGCTAATACACACGTTTATATACGAATGCGATGCATCGGGTGAATATTTATCATAGCGAACGTAATAAATAAAAGCGTGGGTGAAAGCAGCACAAAGACGGATCGCGGTCGGGTATGTTATGTTTATATATAATCGCGTGGGCAGCTAAATGTACACGTTTTTATATAAGTAATCTTGTATTTTCCGATGAGAGCCTTAGGAACGGATCTCCATCGAGAATGAAATGCGAGAGCGCTCTCGCCAATCGTACGATAAATAAATTGTTATTTTCTTTTTGTTTATTGACATAAATACGTTTCTCGATCGTATTTCCGTAATTCGTGAATTTTTTGTTCCATGACTCGAGAACACTTCGCTATAGCGATGCGGTGAGCTTTGACGACGTTTATTAAAAAAGAAAGAATAAAAGAAAATGAAAAATAAGATTGTGGAGTAGATCGGTTATTTAAATGTTTTTTTTTCGTGAAATAAACGGGGCGTGGTCGAATTTCAATTTTATTTATCGTACGGGTACTGGTAATACATGATAATTTATGCATAGTATATGATATATATATATATATGTGTGTGTGTGTGTGTGTGTGTGTGTGTGGGTGTGTATATTATATAAATTTTAATATAATAAACGTATATCGCGTGTCATTTCGATGATGGGTAATATGAATACGATTACGAAAGAGCCGTCTTAATAAGAAATTAATAGCCCCACTCGCATTTGCTTCCCTCATTTTCGTCCGACAATGGACGACACAATGAATTTCTTTGTACATTGTGTAATAGCCGAGCGTATGCCTCGTGGTGTACGTACGTACTTATATATGCAGATATACGCCCCTCTTCCTCAATGAATTTATCATCCCTATAATATATATATATATATATGTACAGTTATAATTCCGGAATATATGTAAATGGCATGATGTCGTTACAGCGAGATTACATGCGGTGATTCGGGGATGTATTTTCCCACCAGGACGCCTCCGTTCGCTCTTCTGACTTCGAATTTTTCGGGGCTGTGAAGAGAGAGAGAGCGAGAGAGAGAGAGAGACGAGGGTGGAGCTTATTAAAAAGGAGGGTGTACATTTCAGTCTATATGTATGTGTGTGTGTGTGTGTATATCAATAATCACTGGGCAGTATCTCGCGATACGCGATTAGGAGGGCGAGAGTGAGAAGGGTAGAATGTGATACACGAAGGGATGAGAAAAAAAATCATCATCATGTTGGGGGTGTGTGTGACCGCCGATAGAGCCGAGGGTCGTGTTTACTTTATTTATCGCCCTGGACTTTTTCTCATCTCTCCTTGCTTACGTCACTCTCCCTCTCTTTCTCTCCCGCTATATCCAACTTTTCGTTATATTTATTCGTTCCATGATTTTACCATCATAACGTCAGATTTTTATTGGCGTTTTGTGTGAAATATGCGCTGCCTATACAGAAGGGATTTCGGCTAGGGATCATGGAAGGGATCAGAGAAATTGAGGAACGTGAGTCTCATAAAGATTAATCGAGACGAGAGCATTAAGTTTTTCCGATCGTATTTTTTTTTCTCAGACTTTCTCGATCTTTCTTCACTTCGTATACAACGTGTATAACCTTCTTTTGGACGTGTAATCCTCAAAGTTCTCGTAGAGATGAAGAAATCAATCTGTGGGAAAAATTAAAAAGCACATCAATTTTTTAGAAAACAAATTTTTTTTTGGTATTACAAACTCAATTTTCCCATTTCCTCGATTTGCAGATTCTTCCTCTGAAAACGCAGTGTCCGAGCGACGTGATTTCCTGAGAGATATCGAAGATGAATTCCCAGGGAATTGATTATGCGAGGCTCGACGTCGAATCTGAGAAAACGAACGATAAACGAAGAAAACGACGAACGGGCCACGTTATTATGATCGTCCTCTATGTAGACGGGTGTACATATATATATAGTTATACCTCGATACGAGTTACACGCGGAAGCCTGGACGGTTAGAGCCAATTTTTCGCATTAAAATTCCCGCAGTCAGGAAAGCGGAACACACCAAGTTGCATGCCGAGAGTCGATGGTGGCGCGGTCATGTGACTCTGTCGATGTTTCTGCTCTCCATCCCTCTCTCTCTCTCTTTCTCTCTCTCGAAACTTCTCTCGGCTTGGAGAGAGATGAGCGGGGGTGGGGCAACGTTGGGCATCACCACGCGCTTGTGTACGCGGAGAGGCGCTGCGATGGGGAGAGACCGTTCAGCAGGCCCTTATACAGGTAGGCCTAACAAGGCCCAATACTTTTCCGTCACTGCGACCAATGGCAATATATTAGAGTCCGAAGCACGGGGGGCCGTGGCATTGTTGCCCTCGCGCCCGTCTCTTCTCCCGCTCGTTCTCTCTCTCTCTCTCTCTTTAACCGCAAACTTTTGTCTCTTCGCGTTCTTATTATTCTTGCTTCTTTCTTTCGCGATATTCACAACACTCGTGGGCCCTTCTCCCTCTCTCTCTCTCTTTCTCTACTTCTTTTTTTTCCTCGGGCCCCGCGTTCGGACGGTTGTAAGTTTAACCCTTTCTGCCAGGGCGTCTTCGAGAACTGCAAACATTTTTATTTTATTTCCTTTTTGTTGGTTGACTACCATTTTCAGACACGACGCTACTTAGGGGACTACCACCAACAGATTTCCCAATTGGAAAGCGTTGGGGGTCGTTGAAGCAAGAATGAAAAAAAAAAATTTGAAATTTACTATTTTTTTGTTATGTTTTTATTTTCTAAAGGGTTAAATGTTTATTCGAATGCGAAATTAAAGGAGACGCGATATATTTTTATAACGATCTATTTCCGCGAATTAATTTGCTCACAGTCGCATTATCTCGGATATAATCAAGTCGCGCGAATGACGTTATTGCGACGTAAAATATTCTCTGCGTTAAGAAAAAAGGACGCGTCTCGGTGAGAGTTAATTGGCCCAAGGACGATGTGCCGATGCTCCATTAGCAATCGAAGCTGAGAAATAAAGGACACGGCGAAAAACGAGAGAAAAGAAAGAAAGAAAGAAAGAAAGAAAGAAAGAAAGAAAGAAGGAAAGAAGAAGAAGAAGAAGAAGAAGAAGAAGAAGATGAAGAAAAAGTGGAAGAAGAAGGGTAGGTGGAGGGCGAGCATTTGCGTGTGGTGTCCATAAAATTTGTTTGCCTTGGGACCAAAAGAGTGGGAGATAATATAAGCAAACGAGAGAAGGAGAGAAATTCAAGAAGAGAGAAAGAGAGAGAGAAAAAGACGAGTGAAGGGACGAGGATGAACAAAAAAAAGAACAAAAGAAAAAGATGAAAAACAAAGGTGAGCCTGCGGAGTCCGCATGCTATAATACAAGAGTTTATACGCGAGAAGAAGGCGCGGTAAAGGGAGCAACGGCGAGAATGGCCGCGAAGAGAAAGGCCGACCTGAGGGAAGACAGAGAGAGAGAGAGAGAGAGAGAGCAAGCTGTAAGGGCGAAAGAGAGGAACGAAACAAAACAAAAACAAAAACAAAAAAAATCGTTTCGACAGGGCTGCCTCGGTTAACGGATGATTTAATTAAGAGAGGCACAAATTACAGACTCGCTGGATGCTAATGCCCGTCCACGCTCGCCTCGGCCCGAGCTCCTTAATTAGACACCGGGGCGCGTACGTTCCCCCAATTCGCGTTGAAGAATTAATAAAGAAAAAAAAATGAAGAAAAAAAGAAACAAGAGGGATTAAAAAACGAAAGAACGCAACAGAAAAAAAATCGAAAACACAACCAACCCGAGCAAAAGTTGCCACGGGGCTTCGTATGACTGATGAGCGCGGCAATTAACTAATAACAACAATTGCCTTCTGTCATAATTATCGTATCATCCCTCTCATTACTCATGCGTATTATAAATTACGATATCTCTCGGTTTCTACGATCGTTCGGATAAAAAAAATATTTACGATATTAATTTCGTAAGGGTCTTCTTGACGCTGGTCTTATTCGAAACTTAATCGTGGAAAAATCGATTTCTTCGATGACGATAAAATTTATATCGACGCGACGACAAAAATAAAAATAAAAACTCGACTGATGAAAAACTTATCGCGCTCGATTTGAATAATACGAATAAAATTTTACTATCGCGACGGAAGAATGTTTTCGATCGATTAAAAATTTATGCATATTCGATGAATGGCCTGTGTGTGTGTGTGTGTGTGTTTGTGTGTATTTTTTTTAATTCTCGCTGCTCCGAATTCGATTTTATTATTTTAGGCTCGAGCTCTGCCCGTAGGGTGAAACAGTCTCGACGAGTTGACCGTAGTTGGCTGGTGGCGAGTGCGTTAATTAGCGGGATGCTCACGCGAGCCGGCAATTAAAACAACATCTTCATTATTAGGTGTATACCGGTGCGCCAACCGAGAGAGAGAGAGACAGGCGGAGAGTGCGAGAGGAAGAGAGACAGAGGGTGAGGGAGAGAGAGCTCCAGGGGCGGAATGAAAGGGGAATAAGTGAGGGGGCGCATGGAACGACGACGAGTCTATAATCGAAGTAACGGAGAGTAACTATATATACATATAGCAAAGTTTCATACCATACGATATATCTCGTTGCCTTGGGGTGACTCTGGACTCTCGGGACTACGTAGAAAACGAGCTTCCACAAGAATCGCCTGCACCGATGCTTTAATTAGCTGCCACTGCACGGACTACGCACGATTTTCAATCTCCCTTTATGTTCCAACTTTTATGACTTTGAAACTTTTTTACAGACTCCTCGATCCGGCTAACAACGAGTTTCATTTCGTTTTTTTTTTACAAAGAACCTTTTTTTCTTCTTTTTTTCGAAAAATCGATCGTTCACGATGTTATCAATGGTCAATCGCAATTTATTCTTTTCGCATTTGTTCAAACTTTAACTTTCATTCGTATTTTCCTATTTCGAAGAATTTATTTTTTGTACCGTTTTGGCTCGATAATTCTAATTAATGAAAAATTTCTAAATTTTCATCGCTCGTATGAGAAACAAAGAAAAGTAATTACGCGTTTTCGCGAAAAATCCGTCCGCATTTAATTCGCGAAACGGCTAAAAGCGTTTGGTACGTCGAAAGAGTGGGAGGTGAGACGTGGTGGAGAGTCGAAAGGGTAGGTTGGGGTTCGAGGGTAGATTGCTCTCCGCGACAGTGAAAATATAATTTCCTTTTCTTATTCTCTCGCAATTTTATGTACCCTGTATCTCGTTTTGCCGCGAGCGGTTGGGAAATAGAGTGCGCAATGTCGCGAAACTGTTTCGTACTGGAAAAAGGTGAGGGTGAGAAGGGGAAGGTAGATTGGAGGTTGGGTAGTAGCGAGTTTAAACCAGAACTCGCAGCGGCATATATTTTATTATTTAATTTCACCGGGGAAGGCGTTATGAGACATGAAAAAAAGTCTTGGGCGATATTGTAGATGGATTTTCAGTGGGGAAAATGCAACCCCAACCTCCCCTCTTTTTCACCGTGCGATCACTATATAACGCGTGCAATGTACAACGACGAGAGTCAGGAAAAGCTGTCGTCGTCGTTTCTCCTCTCTCGGTTGCGCGCGGGAGAGAGAGAGAGACCGAGAGAGAGGGAAAGAGAGAGAGAGAGAGAGAGAGAGAGAGAGGCCTCCCAGCTACGTTGGTGACATTATTATTCGTTATGAACGGGGTTTACGAGGCCGCAAATCATGCCCGTGTTCATATTTCGAACGGCCGCTCCTCGTTATTCAGTTTAATGGCGTTGGTATTTGAATTTTCGATCCCGACCCCCCCTCCACCCTTCACCCTCCACCCAGCCGCCATTACCATCTACCTTACAATGTTGCAATAATAACGTTGGATAAAAATCGTATAACGCCTCGCGGGTTAAACATATTCAGCAATATTCAATTATAATCTCTTACCGTAACGCCGATTGGCGAATTTTGATGTTTTTACTACGAAAATTATATTTCCCTCATTTTTCATTTTTAACGAATTTAACGAAATTGAACACATTTTTCATTTTGCAAACATAACGGACAGCTCGTAACGATTAATAACCGCTGTACCACGAGAAAAAAGAAACAATTATTTTGCCACAATTGGGGGTATTGCGGAAATATTAAAAATAATTTATTAATGAATATTGGAAAAAAAGAATTTTTACGTTTCGAGGCTATTTTTGTGTTCTTTTCACGAGATATTTAGCGTTTCGTCCTCTTCCGCCTCTGTCCTTTTCTCTCTCTCTCTCTTATTTTCTTCGATGAGTAAACACTCGCAACCCTTTAAACACAACTAACTCGACTATAATGAGTTCTTTTCTTTCGCCGCTTTCGTGGCCACACGAATATACAAGCTAACTTGAGTCGACAATACGCTATATATATATATATATACATGTGTGTGCGTTGAACCTCGAGAAGGAATCGGGTTACCGTACGAGCGGCACTCTTGAAAAAGACAGTGAAACCGCGCTTGGCGCTAGAAAGAACAAGGGAGTAAGAGAGAGAGAGAGAGAGGGAGGGAGAGTGAGAGAGACAGAACGAAACAGAGCGAGTCTATTCTAGGGGGCTAAAGGTGCCGACAAGCATCCCTGTGAAGTGTGCGTCAACGCGCGTCGAGGCGGTATCCGAAAGAGAACATTGGGAAAAGTGTGTTTGGCCAATGTCACGGGAAAAGCTTCGCCACCTGGCATTAGCCGAGGAACTGCTTTTTAAACTCGAGAGATTTTATATATTGAATACCAAACTCTCGAACCCGATTTGTCATTGATTTATTATTTTTACGCGGCAATCCTGATTGAGCTAATCGATCGGAATATCGATTTTCAACGAATCGGTGGTTATCGATCTCGCCTCCGCTCCAATTAACCGACGAAAGTTTTGATTGTGCGTAGGTTTAATTTTCTTTTCTTTTCGAAGAAAAGTGTCAAAGAATCGATATTTTTGCGAATTAATAAATTTTATTAAAATTCATACACGAAGCGTTGAATCATCAAATTGACGTTAATTGCGTATCAACGCGCGATAGTTTACGAGATTTTTCATAGTCGCGGATGCGAGCTCGGTTACGCTTGTCAAATTGAATTTTGCGAGAGCGTTTATTATAATTAGCGGTGCGAGCGCGATATGTCCCACGTGTTACGAATAACCAGCGTGGGCATAAGAACGTTTCGTATCGCTTATATACAAACATATATATATATATATAATGTATATAGAGGCATATGCGAGCGGCATCTCTCCATGAATATTAATGAAGTCATTGCGGCGGAGGGTGCGCGCGGTCTCTCGCGTTAACGGGCCTATTAATCCGCGACGGGTTAAAATATTCCGTCTTTAGCGCCACAGTTTTATCGGCCTCGATGCCGTGGGCCCCGGGGGGATATTAGTCCTATCAATCATCGAGCGTGTGTGTACACTCCCTCGCGAATCTCGCTCTCTCCCGCGCGCGTGTACGCCCGAATACGGAAAGAAATAAAGGAGATGAAAAAAGGGACGACGAGATGGAAGGACCGTGAGAGAGAGGTAGAGAGAGAGAGAGAGAAAAGCGAGCTTAGGAGATCTCTCGCGCCCTCTGTATAACGTTTGCACACCTAAAGCGTGCGAACACTCCACATACACGTTATACCCTTCATATATATATATATATGTATATGTCTCTCTCGTCATCTTTTATTCATGCCACTCCCGAGCAGCATCAGTCCACTCTTGCATTCCGTCTCTTCTCTCATTTTGCGTCTCTGGCACACAGTGGTAACTTCAGGACGCAGATACAGATACCGGCGACGTTACCGCGGCTGCATTCTTCTCCGGCACTTTCTTCGGGACCAGAAGTGTCCGTTAGCTGTCCCGTAGGGCAATTAAAAATGTTACGACGTGTCCAAGGGTCGCGAGACTCACTCGTACGAACATTTTTCAGGAAATTTGTCACAACGAATTTTTTCTTCAATTCGTCGATCGTATTGCATTAAGTTTTTCAATTAAGTATCATTGTTTGATGTATATATATATATATATTTTATATTTTGCAGAAAGTAAAATTGACAGAACTGGAAGCATTTTTGCGGGAAAGAAAAAAAATTGCTTTTTCGTTTACGTCCCGGATTTTCACAAATCCTTATTCACATCGATATTTTTCCATAAACAATAAGCCGCGATATATAAATTTTGCGATTTTGAAGCGAGACGTTGGTAAATCCCGGTGGGTCCGGTAACGGTTTCACGGTTGTATAAAATAGTACGCAAAACGAGAGGAGAGTCTTGGTCGGACTCAATCCTGGATGACCATGGAAATGACCAACGGTCGCGCGCGGTGACTGCTCTAGGGGAGGGGGTTGAACGAGGGGAAGGTGGCTGGTAAGAAGACAGAGGCTAGGTAGATCTCACTCGATCCTTCTTCATCGGAATCTCAGATCGGCATGCACACGAATCGTTGAATTACGCTAAAGCGCGCCGAGCGAGCATTTCCGAAGGGACACGAAATTGCGATCGTCGACGTTGCACACGCGGTTCTTCGTGAATGCGCCTATTTATATATATATACGTTCGGATTTAACTATACACAGTAGTCCTAACACCTTCACCGCACGTTGTACATTCCAGCACGGTATAAGTATCTGGCGAGCACGTTGGTATAAAAGGAAAAGGTTTTGCGCATATAGCTCTGGTCTCTACTCGTCGGTCATACATTTTGTCGTCTCTCCTTTACGCTGACGTAAAGTATACGCAAGTTGGAAAATTGTAAATTTTTTTACGAGAAAATCTATCAACAATGACTTTTTGACAATATAAAAATTAAATTTCTAAGAATTTGCCATGCAACCTTAACACGAATATAATTCTCGGTGAAAAGTTCGAAAAAAAAGAATATATTCCATAAATCGTTCCTCAACAATTGTTAGAATTTGATCGTGCCTTAATGAATATTTAGACTAATTTCGTCGTAACAATTTTCAAAATTATTTTCACCTCAATTAGCGTCAATTTCTTTTTCGAGACGTTTTCTGTTCGGGTTTATTAAAATTCGTTGATTCCGAGCTATCGCAGTAATAACGTACAGCAATCAAGAATAATAATGGCGGACGCGCGCGTGTGTGTGAAACCGGAAGATCGATCGATCTCGAGACATCTCGTGCGTGTCGATCGCCATATTTAAACCCCCGGCGTTTAGCCGGCAAAATATAGTGACGGGTCAATGATCGTCGGTTTGATCGACGAGGAATACCCGCCGAGCGACGTATCCCGCAGTTTTCCCACCCGTATAACGTATATAATAACTCGAAAAGTCGACGCACTACGATACACGACTAAACCGCAATAACGGAGAGCACAATGATACGCACTATATCGCACCATTATTACCCAGTTCATGAATATCCCATATATACTTACCAAAATCTTCCATGTCCATTTTTTCTCGATTTTTTTCTCGGAGAGACATGATCGAACGATTTACCTGCCGATTTTCATCCCCTTAAAAAAAATCTTCCAACGAAATTTTTCCCAGAACCGACAATCACCTCGTACAAAAGATCCAATAAATTTACTCCCCTGACAAAAAAAACAAAAATTACACTCTCTCCCCCCTCAAAAAAAAGAAATTATGATCATCCCCATAGAATTTTATTCAATATTTCTGTTTTTTTTCTCTTTTTCGTTCCAATTTCAAATTCTTATTATCTCGCGGCGAATGTTCACCTACCATTCGCCAACATCGTATCGTTCCGAAGAATTTCTCGATCCACCTACGACTCTCGTATTCGCTCCAACGATATTACCGATGCATAAGAAAAAAGACGCGAGTGTTTTCCTTTCGTTTTTATTTTTATTTTTTCTTCTCGTCGATCGGAAAATGTAAAAGCTCGGAGACCCGCTGAAAATTCCGTCGAAATAAAAACCGAGGAGAGATCGTCGTTGGTGCTCTTATTTTTCGAAAGCTGCGAACAAGTAGCGAGAGATTTCGCGATGCAAAGCTGAAAGGAAAGAACAAGCGCTAAGGCGTACACCACCAGAATGGTATACGCGAGCAATGGGTAACAGCGTCAAAGGGATATATAGCGAGGCAAGAATCATGATCTATATACGTATATACACGTAGTAACATATATATATATATATATATTCACATATTATATATACACGTACAGTAGATGATATCGAAGGTGCGATCGGATTGCCCGAGATCGAGTCGTTCCGGCGGAACGAGGTTTTCCCCGTGAAAGTGAGAGAGAGGGAGAAAGAGAAAGAAAGAGAGAGAGTCAACCATCGTGGCGCGTCGAGGAAGGGAATCGTATTTGAATATTGATTCGACTTATTTAAATTCTCGAGCTTATCGTTCGGTCGCCTCCTGGAGAAGGATTTTTTTACTCTTTTCTTTTTTTTCTTCCTTTTTCCCACCGTGAGGGTTGAATTCCGCGCGAGTGAAGGAGGGAGGGTGGCTCGACGGTGGTGGTGGCGGTGGTGCAAGGGAGTACTCCGTCGGAAAAAGAGAGCGCGTATAAGAGAGTTCGAGATATCTCTCGAACGCGAAATTGGAAACGATAGCGAGTAGAACGAAATAGCACGAGAGCGAATAGGCCTTTGAAACGTATATATGTGTGTGTGTGTGTGTGTGTGTGTGTGTGTGTGTGTGTGTGTGTGTGTGTGTGTGTGTGTGTGTGTGTGTGTGTGTGTGTGTGTGTGTGTGTGTGTATGTGAGAGAAAGATGGCGGAAAGTCGCGACGCACGAATGCTACGGAGGTTCGAAGAGAAAATAAGCGTTTTAGCTAGTACAAAAGGGCGAAATGCAAAACCGGCTCTCGAATAGAATTGCGAAAAACGATTCCTCTTTTTCATTCAACGGCAATCTTCGTATTGTACACGTTTTTCTTTCTTGGAATTTTTACCGTGAGAGTCTTTGCCGCTGTTACGTTACACACGGACAGAGCCACATAGGGATGAAACGCGAAGAATGGGCACACGTCCTTAGGTGTAGAGGGATGCGAATAAGACGAGGGCTGTTATCTACGAGGTCCTGAGAGGGTTGAAGAAAAGATGCGCGAGGTATGTGTAATGCATGAGAAAAGTCAATCGTAAACTCCGGAAACTCGTAAATATACACTAAACATGGGAATAAAGGCCAACAGTGATGGAACGTGTGTATTTTTCCAGGATTTTGTTCTCATCGTCATTTATCTCGATGGCAATTGGAAAATTTTTACAAAATTCCTTTTTTTTTTCAAGGGGTAGTTAGCAAACAAAAAATTATATTTAACAAAAATGTTCGTTTCGATCTTTGTAAATTGTAAAGAAAAAATAAACAACCCTCGAAATATTATCGTCTTACCCCTCTTCCTTATCGAATAGCAAAAAAATATGTCGGATATCATTTTCTCGTCTATCAATTATCGCTTGTACCATTGAAACGTTGATACGTCCCAACTTTCGACGAATTTCCGGAATAGAGCCATACGCGCGTATAGGACGCGCCGTTGTCGAAGTTTATATACACGAAAAGCCCCGGAGCACACGCGTGTACAAAGGAACCCGATGATAATAATACAGATCGCGAGAGAGAGAACGGAATTCCAGCATCCTAGGGGATGAGAGAGGGTGAGATAAAGCGGTAGTGGTAGAAGACGAGAGAGGAGGGAGACGGGTTCGACGAAGCCAATAGGGGTGTTTAAGAGAGCCTGAGAGAACGAGGGGTGAGAGTGTGCGGTCTCGCTCTCGGGAGCGAGAAAACGTGAGGGCGAGAGAGAGGGAAAGAGATCGCGAGTGTACGATGTTAGGAATAGGAGCTAACCGAGCGTGAGAGATTAACCCCTCTAACAGCGGCCGGCCCAGTATATCAAGACCCGTGATAAAACGCCCTGGCTCCGGCTGTGTGTTGCCACCCCTAACTGCCTCTATTGACTACCAGAATCCAATATATTCTACTCTGTGTGCGCGAGCTCCACCAGGGGATGTTCTCTCTCTCTCTCTCTCCCTCTCTCTCTCTCTCTCTCTCTCTCTCTCTCTCTCTCTCATTCCCACCGAAGCAGCAAGTAGAAAACCGACTGGGAGGCGCCGGAATTTCATACATCTTTCACTCCCCCTAACGTTTAGGGTGCTGGTATAAATATATAGATATACGAAAATTCGCGAGCCTCGTTCTATATAACGAAAGAAACGTATACGTACAGATTCGAGCGATCCTTGCAACCGAAGAATTCACCCAAACTAGCACGCGTACGTACCTCCGCGTCTACGTGCACAACCCCCTGGATCTACTCTTCGTGGAAACCCATTCAACGTACGCCTCTGGTGTGCGTCCCAGTGTCGGTAGATAACACCGATCACTCGGGATTGAACGTTTCTCTCGCGATTCATCCTTCTTTGAGAAATCTGCCGGTTTTCTTGAGTATAGATATATCGTTTATATATATGTAACTAAGTGACGGGTGGAAGGGCGAGAATGTTTCCTCCGTCCAAAGGGAGGGACGTCCGACGCTTTTCTTCATCCATAGGCCGACGTTTATTCACAGTGTGACATAGTTATTCGAAGTATGACTCGGGGGGGTTGTAAAAGACGAGCATTGACGGAATGGGGATGGAACATATTCGAGGGAGAAAAAGTTTGTACGACAAGTTTTTTTTCTATCGATTTGTTCAATCGTTTAAAAAGATTATCTTTTTTCTAGTGGATAGAGGACAATCATTTCTTTATCAAGGACTACCAGGTGAGAAAGAGGTTGGTTAATTTTCGAGTTTGCTTTTGAATGTTTTTTTATAATAAACAAATTTGAACACCTAAAAATTTGTCTCCGTACCTTGCATCGCTCGCTGATTCGACAAACGCCAAGGTAAAACGAAGAACAAAGTGAAAAACCGCTCGGGGGGTGGGTTCACCACATGAGAGGGGTAACTTAGGGTGACTATAATCCCGGTAAATCGGGTAAGAGGCTCGTAGAGGCGCTTGTGTGCGGGGGTCGCGTATCGCAAACAAAGAAATTCTCAATAGGATCGGTGAGAGAGTCTCGGGGGCGTCGTCGCGCGGCGCGCAACCCCCCTCCTAGCGCAAATGCCCAAACACACTAATAGCTACGTAAACAAAGGCGAGAGAGTGAGAGAGAAAAAGAGAGAGAGAGAGAGACGAACGAGCCGCGAGAAGAGCGGCTGAGGGTTTCGAATCGCTTTGAAGTCGATGCGGATTTCCCGATTCTCGTGGAAGAGACGACTAAAATGCCCTCGTTCTCTCGTTCCTCGTCGCGACTGTAATGCTGGTACCCGAATTCGAAAAATCCGAACGGAAATGTCAAAAGAGAGAGCCAGAGGGGTTGGTATGAGAGAGAGAGAGAGAGAGAGAGAGAGAGAGAGAGAGAGAGGGAAAGGAGCGTTTGACTTGTAAGAGGATAACGTTGAGTCAACGGCTTATTGTTTCAAGAATAGAACGAGAAATACTCTCCTCGGTTGTTAGTGGATCGGAACAGTTTTCCTCCGTATTTACGCGTATATACACACACATATATATTTATGTGGGTATATGCAGCTTTTATGTGTATGGGTGTATTCGTGTTATCTAACAGTGGGCTTTTCGTCCCTGATATTTGCCCAGTTGCACCAATATGCCGCCGTTTTTCTTTACGTCTTTACCTCAACTTTTCTCTCATTTCCCAGAAGCAAAGAGTTTCGACCAAAAATGGCCGCCCCGTTCGAACGGAAATTCAAACAAACAAAAAACATCTTACCCTTGTACAATTTTTGTTTTCCAATCTCACATTTACTAAAAAAAATTGTATCTTCGTCGTCAAACTTGCTTTTCCCGTCAATTCCCACCCTTATAAAATCATTATTTCTTTTGGTGAATTTTAAATTCGTTTGAAAATTAAATTATTATTATTACTCGGAAATATCGAAAACGAATATCGAACGTGACGCGAGGCGATAATAATTGGAGTCTGATATTCACTTATCCGTATGATACAACGAGGATATTATGTGTAACTGTTACAGCGCGTTATGTAGGCGCACGATTTCACGAACAATTTTGTTATCAACCCCCCCCCCCCCTCAACACCCTGTCCGGACGTTCTCTCTCGCTCGCTCTCGCACCGTTCGATTAATCGGTTTTTCGAAATCGATCTCTCTCTCTCTCTCTCTCTCTCTCGGCCAGTTGTATTCCGCGAAGCCGATTTTGCGGACATTGGGGGCTGGTATGTGTCAAACACATACACATACACACTGAAGGGCGAGGGAGGAACGAAAGGCGCGCACGTATTCGCATGGGCCGTGCCACGAGCGGAAAACAAAAGAACACTCGGAGGACGAACGAGTTTCGGAAACTACGAGCACCAGGCAGTCGAATTCGGAGGGCGTGTGCCAAATTCGATTCTCCGCATTTGCACAATCAGCCTTATCCGCGTTAGCGCTTATACGTTTATACGAAAATTCCGTGCCAGTTTGTGCCAACGGGCCGACCTTGACCCGCTAGGATTTGAAACGTTAGTTTTTTGTGAGAATTTTATTTTGATTGAAAATGGGTAAATGGAATTTTCGTAATGACGACGAGGCTAATTTAATTGAGATTAATTATGAATTATTTTGCAGATAGTTATAGTATTATAGTCATAGTGTGATTCGATCATTTGCATTAAAATTTATCGATCAAAAACATCGTGTTCTAAATATACTTTCGAGCAGCAGGTACGTATCCTACCGTTGTACGATAAGATATTTTCGATTATTATTTTTTATCTACGTCCCATTCTACAAATTCCGAGAGTATCGCGGGTAGCGACCGATCATCAATTCAATTCCGGCCTAAAAAATATCGACATTGCCTCCCACCTCCCCCGGTTTCCTATGCGCTCGATATACAGTACAATATAACGAACAACATGCGACTGGACGAGGGAAATAAATGTCGATGGTCGTGTGGGTGGCGAAAGAGAGAGAAAGAGAGAGAGAGAGAGAGAGCCGGACATCTAGTCAGTAAAAAAGCCTGGAAGGATGGAAAAAAAGTGGGGATGGTTCGATAGCAAGAAGCGACACGGTAGAGAAAGAGAGAAAGAGCGAAGGGAGAGGGGGAAAAGTGAGAAAAAAAGCGCTAGGCAGGC
Organism: Netelia inedita; assembly: GCA_964017225.1. Lineage (NCBI taxonomy): Eukaryota > Metazoa > Arthropoda > Insecta > Hymenoptera > Ichneumonidae > Netelia > Netelia inedita. Next base: position 3,932,056 of record OZ024920.1, on the reverse strand, counting down.
ATCGCTGAAAAATGAAGTGAGATGGAGCGAGGAGTGACGAGAAGGGTAGGAGGAGCGGAGATAAAGGGCATTTTATCTCGCGGAATAACGGTTCGCGAGGGTGGGAGAGGCGAGAGGGAGGAGAACGCCGCGACCGAGGATCGGGGTAAAACGGCACGATGGCAAGGTTGGTCGGAGGGTGAGGGAATTGGTGCGCGAGTTTTTCCCCGCCGTGTGTGTAACCGGGGAAAGAGAGAAAGAGAGAAAGAGAGAGAGAGGGAGAGGGACAGAACTCTCTCTATCCGGCATCGAATCTTTCAATAAAAAATGTTGTAGCTCGCGCGCGCGTTTTCACTCTCTCTCTCTCTCTCTCTCACTCTCTCGCTACCCCCCTCCCTCCCTCTTCCTCACTCGCTCTGTCGCTCGCGCAGTCAGCGCCATTTTGTGAGTTTAAATGGAAATCCGGACGGGGGTCGCGCGACTCACGACGAAAAGGGGATGAAAAGAGCGCCCTCCCGCGAATGGGAGGGATGAAGAAAGAGAAGGGTCGCTTCTGCGGGAAAAAGAGTCGGAGTGAGAGAGTTCGAGAGATCTATATATATTGAAAAGGGGAATCGGAAGAGGATGGCGTGGGCGTACCGTGAGCGACGCGAGGGTGAGAATAGCGGGTCGCGCACCACTCTTAGCATGCAAATTAAAGTGCTCACTGCCATTTGAATGCGAATAAAACGCGCCCGCGTGTCCGCCGACTCGGGCGTTACACACACCTAAACGGAAAAAGGGGACCCCAGTACGAAGAACCTGTAGGCATATATATATATATATATATATATATATATATACATGTCTACAGGTTCTTCGTACTCGCATCCCCTTTTTCCGTGAGAATGACCGATAAAGCGTACTTACCATACAAGGAAGAGGAGGGGGTTGATCGACGCTACTGCAAGAACGCCTCGGAAATCCTGGATACAAAGTCCGAAGGTGCCGACCGACCTTTAACATTCGTGAAAATCTGTAAGAAAATTTTCAAAACGATCGCGCCAAAATTAGATTTTTTCAATTTTTTCGAATTTTTCAAAATTGTCTGTTAAGAAAAATTCTTGACCTTTTGTTTTACCCCCCAGGGGTTAACCATTGCAGGAACAATTTTACAGGCTAATAACCGAAAGAGTAAGAAACTATATTTCATTTTTATAGATATTCGTGCGTTATAGCTCGCTGTTTCCGGAACCGCTGGGGAAAATGTAAGCTGAAACTTTCTTCACCGGAAATCGTTCAAGTTTTTCATACGTATTGGACTCTACCGCTCCACCACTCTGCTCGTGGTTGTAGTTTTATCGAGAAAAGTGCGAAGTCGAGGAAAGCTCTAACGCTTTTCCATCCCCCTCGTAAGTACGAGTATTTACATTGGGGTTGGCCAAAAAGTAATTGCTTTTATTTTTAATAGACGAACACGTATGTTCATTTGTGAGAAAAAAACGCAACAACTTTTTGACCAACTCGATACATTTTCCGCAAGGTGAAAGATGTATGAGGATACTTGCAAAATTTGACGACCGTTACGGCGCAACGATTTTCTAGTTCTCGGGGCATTTCAATGAGAATAAAGAGTACGAGGGATGAAAAGATCATTTATATCGTCGCTCTATCTCTTCTCACGGTTTAAAACGGGTAAAAAGAGAAAATTCTCCGCTGATATTTGATTATACACCCTTAACCTCAAAACTTCCTCGGCGTCTCACCAAATGGCGCATCAAGCGTTCTCATAATTCTCATCTCTCTCTCTCTTTCTCTCTCTCGTCTGTTTTCCGGGGGTGAAGGACGGGAAAAAAGAAAGAAGAAAGCGAAGATCCAATGAAATCCTCGCGACAGTTATATGAAATTTTCGTTGAAATTATTTTGCTCTCGTCTTATATGCGCCTTCTCGCTCGCTTTCTTTTTTACAGTCGACGAAATGCCCGGGACAGCGAGAGAGAGAGAGAGAAAGAGAGAGACCTAGGAGGGTTCGCCTCTCGCCGCAATTTTAACCTCGCAACTCAACTCTCTCACCGTTGGTTAAGGAATAATATTTTTTCCACCGCACGATCCGGCTGCCATCTTTGCCACCGGAACAGGGATGAAATCGAGAGAGAGAATGAGAGAGGGGCGGAGGGGGCTGGTTGGTCTCCGGATTTAAACGAAATGCAGAAATCTAGAGACGAGCTCGACAAAAGTGGAGAGGGTGAAAAAAAACAGCGAGGGTTTCTCAAACTCGCAGGATTTAGCGCGGCTTTATGAAGGGCCACGCGAGGACTGCCTCGTGAAAAACTCTTAATTGCCCTCGGAGACTGGGAAATTATGCGGCTTATAAGAAAATATAAAAAATAAAAAAAGAAGAAGAAAAGGAAACATCAGAAGAACGAGAGAAAACGGGGGGTGAGGATGGAGAGAAGATACTTCGCGCAAGGGATGAAAGAGGGGGGATGAGTGTGAGGGAAAAAAACGAGGGGAATCGTTGGCTTATTATCATTATTATTGTTATTATTCTCGAAGCATCGACAATTGTCTTCCGCCGACACTTTTTCATTCTTCGCTGTTCTCGCCCGTTCTTTCTTTCGTTCTCTTTCTCATTTACGGGCGTAATAAGCCAGCGAGAAAGATATGCGCGGGGCTAAAGTGAGGAGAGGTGGAAAAACGAAGTAGGAAGAGTGGGGGCAAGCGAGAATACGTGAGAGAAGAGTGATAAACCTCTACGAGTGCCTCTCGAGATTTCCAGGATTTACTACACCCCCGCTACGATTTTCTTCCCTGCTTACTTTTCCTTCCTCTTCTTATTCTCTCACGATCACTGTCTTCCTTTCAGCATCTCGCAACCTGAGATTCTCTCCGCGGCGTTCGCGATTCAACCTCTTGGCAAACTGCCGCGGGGCCGTTGCCGCGCAATTTTGTTTTGTTCCATCCCCTACCCCCTACTTTATCTCTGGGAAGGATCGCAACCCTCGAGACGCGAAAGAGCATCTCTCCTCTTCTCCCTCCGCTTGGTTTCTGTTTCTTTTTATTCTTTTTCTCCACTCTCTTGCGCTAGAATAAATGAAATAAAGGTGTATAAAACGGATGAGTCGTAGCTCGAAGTGGGCGAACGAGATGTCTTCCTCTCGACGAAGGGAATAAGTGTACAAAGAACATTGCTTTGGTTCTCGATACGCTCCAGGGTTGCTTGTGAAAAAATATTCATCCTTTCGATGGTCCGACGACTATTTATAAATAATTTCATACCCTGTAACATAATTTAGAAAAACAAAATCAACAAGACTCAATTTTCATAAAAATACAATATGAAAATTCAATAATTAAATAATAAATATTAACAATTGTCTTCAATTACTGTAAACAAAAATCAAATAGCAAAATTTCCCTGTTCAGAACGCGGAACGCGCAAAATATAAAATAAATCGGTGCAGCGTCCTCGTTTTCTTTGTTTGCTCGTCATAATTTCAGACCGAAGTGAGAAGAGACGGGTAGAATCGTTTTCGAAGTCCCTTTCTCGCGCGGTGCGATTTCGTTTCAGCAAAATTGCGCATGCACGAAGTTTTCGTTCGGCGAGGAATATTCGCCGAGAAAGAGCGTTCGTCCTTCTCTCTCCCTCTGTCTCTCCCACCGACGCATATACAACAACGTTGGTACGTATATAGGTGTTAAACGGTGGCTGAGAGCTCGTTAGGATTTTTCCGCGGGTGCTAACCGTCGTGGACAATGCTTGGCCCTGTGTGTTGGTTTCTGCGCGGCCCGACGGGTCTCTCTCTCGCTAACGAGACGACCGAACACACCATCGCCGTGCCCCGAGCAACAGCGCAGCTATCCCGTCAATTGTTTCAGCAAACACCCAGAGACAATGGACAGTAGCCGGGCGATACTAATGGCCGGTTTATACGCTCCTTGACTCGAGTCCTCTCGCCTTCTCGCATACCCGAGCTCTCTCTCCCCTCTGTTATGTGCCCGAGACACCGAGAATCGGGGAACACGGTACAGTGATTGGCCACCCAAGTGAACGAACAAAAAAAAACAACGTTTACCGATATTTTTGCATCTTTTTTCATCCGAAGAGATTTAATAGCCAGACTGCCAATAACCGGATGGTGGACAATGACTGTGTTGCTTCGGTTCCGAAGCTCTCGCGCGGTTTTAGCGTGAGAGCCGACCGAGTCTTTTCGCTCTCGCGTTCAAACTTCAACGAGAGCCGACGAGAGAAGACAACCCGAGAGCATTGATTTTTGTATTCGTATATTTTTTTCGATATCATACAGTCATTGGCATTCGTTTCGCGAGTGGCTCTATTTTAACCTGCCAATCACTGTGCTATGTCCCAAAATTCAACGACAACCTTCAACATTCTCGAAAATAATTTTCCGTGAAAATAATTGCGAACGATATAGCGAGATAAAAATATAACACTGTCATAAAATAACGCTCTCCATTATGAAATAAATTCGCTATTGCGAGAGATTAATTAAATATCGAGCCAGCCAGAAAGTTCGTCGATCGTTTCGTTACTCGAATGGTCATTATCTTATGCGAATTATAAATATATTGTCATTGTACAATTCCCTCCTGGTAAATTTGTCCCAGAATATTCATAAATTTTTATAACGAGAACGAAACTTTGAGGTACTTCACGAGAGGATAAAATTGAAGCTTTATGATGTTGAATCATCGATCTCGCTGTTATAACATCATTAGCTAATGAAATGATTCTCGTTTGGCATACCACAGAGCTCCATTAAACGAACGTTAAATACCCCGTTTAATCAACCCGAGATTTGCCTCCCCCCCTGGCCCCTCCGCGGTCACAACCCTTCATACGCGAGGCAACATGCGCGTCATTCTGCCGAATTTCCTGTATGTTCATGCTGATAGCACGACGGTCCTCATCGCTATATACGATGTCCTAACGGCTTATGGAGTTTAGAGCTAGTTGCTTGGGCGTGTTATGAAGTGACGTGTCGCAAGGATGAGAGTGGGTGGTATGGTGTTGAGTTGCTTACTTCATCCCTCCCTCCTCCCTCGTGTGGAAAGCCACGGTTACGAGCTACTGAGAAATTTGGCTCTAATGAAACGCCCCGAGGAAACTCTCCGGTAGATCCCAGGGTCGTTCGAGACTCGCACATCCTGTCGATGGTGCTTTTACCCTAAAAGAGCGAACATCGTACATTGACTCAATTTTAAGAAAAAATAAAAAATAAGTTCGATCGAAAAAAGAAAGAATCGATTTTCTAAGGGAATAATTATAAACAATCATTGTTGACAAAAAATATATAACCGGTTTAAAAAAGAAGAGACTAATAAACAATTAATTTAAAGCGTTCTCGATCGTAAAAATTGAAATCATTATTCTTATTTCTCCGAGGAATCATTATTCATTATTATTTTGTCGTAAAATCATTTTTTTATGGTTTCTTTGCCCGCGTTTGAATCCTCTGTGTGCGTGTGTGTGTTTTTTAAATATATTTTTTATTATGATTTGGAGTTAAGCAGCGTTAAGGCGCCACACGACGAGCGCTGGTGGTGGCTGAAAAGTCTCTCGTTATTAGTCACGGGCGCCCGGTGTGTGATTTGATTATCGAATTTCGTCACAGAGCAATAACTTTCGGCACGGTATCGACGGGGTCTTTGACTACCCCACCCCCTCTCTCTCTTGCTCTCTTTCGCCCTCTCAAATTCTCTCTCGAGTCCCTTGTTCCTTTCGTAGCTGTCGTCGAGGCGACAAAGGGCTGTTCTCGTTGCTTTATACACCGTTCTCTCCGCCGCGTTACAACCACACATTTGCCGCGTTCCGTTCCTCGTCTTACCATCCCCCTCGTTCGTTAGTTCTTATTACATCTCGTTCTTAAATTTATCGCATTAATAATTCATAAATATAAAATTCGCGAAGTTAATTCTCTTATTAAATCGCAAAATAAATCAAATGATTTCTTAATTAATATTCAATAATTATAATTAATAAATCTTTCAAACGAGATCTTTTGATTTTGGGTCAATCTGCGAAAATTGTTGATAACATTTGACACCCTTTCTCTTTACCTCTCTCTCTCTCTTGCTGACGAGAGATATCAAAAACATGGGCATTACCATGTGAATATAGTCGTTTTCTCGTGCGAGGGGTTGGTGTCGAGAAAAGAGGGGCGTTTCCGACGTTGGGGTTGTCTCGTAAGCGTATATATACACATTATTCTATGGAAAGAGAAAGGGCGAGAGAGGGAGGGAGAGAGAGTGGCTAATGTAACACTAGGGGGAAAAGCAGCCTCTTATCTGCCCTCGAGATAACGGGACCCCGGGCCAGTTATCCAGTTAGCGCTCATTGTTCGATGATTTTAGATCGTTCACCGATACACCGGCCGACGGCCACTTCTCCCACTCGATCATGCATATATATATATATGTGTGTATAAGTAATATATACGAGGGCTGCACGAGTCATCGCAATAATCGACGTTCGCGCACGTGGCGAAAAACTGACGCGACACGATGACAAATGACTCGGGCCGATCCGTTTCTTCCGGTCGAAAAGATTTCTCTATCGGCTATCTCGTTCTGCTAATCTACACAGTTCGAAAAAATCAATGCGATTCTTCGAAACTTTGAATTTGAAAAAAACGCGTTGAAAAATAAAAATTAATAATATTTTTCACATTTTTATTAAATAAATGGGCGATGAATCAAAATCTTCGATTTTATGACAGAATCCATCGTTATTCGATATATTCTCGTTCGTTTTAGAAGTTAAAAAAAAAATTTGGAAGCAAAAATCATCGAAGTCAACTTTCGCGCATCGAACGTCACGATTTCCGCGCGCTCGAACGATCGAGCGAGACGAAGGGCGTAAGAATTTCGCATAAAGGTGTAACGAAGTTATGGAGAGAGAAGAGAGTGAGCGGAGGTGCGCCTTTATAGCCAATACTATAATACCGCGTATATCTCGAAGCTACGAAGGGACAAAGTGTACCGTAGTTGGAAGATTTCTGCCCGGACCTTCGTTTCTTCGTGTGTTACGTGTGTGTAAAAAGGCGAGTATAGAGCAGCGCGAGTATAATATGAGAGGTCCCGACGATATTTATGCGCCGCATTGTCTCACGGCGTTCGTTCTGGCAGCGAGAGACAACGACAACTTCATTCGTGCCGTTGCTTGGCTCTCTTCGCGAATGGAGAGAGAGAGAGAGAGAGAGCGAGAGAGAGAGAGAAAGCCGAGCTGCTTTGCCGCGCCAACGGCAAAACTGGTCATAAGGAAAAGAGACCCTTTCTATCTTTCTCTTTCTCTCTCTTTCTCGCTTGCACAGACCTCACTTTGGACCTCTTCTCGATCCGAGCAACCCTCTTACTCCTTCGCCTCCTCTCTTCTTCTCGTGTCGAGTTATGAACCACCCGCTGCAGCAGCAGCGCATGAACCACCGCCGCCGCGTGTGTGTTCATGGCTGAAACAGCGAAACGCCGCGCTTCGACCGACACAGAACGCGCACAACGCTCGAGAACTGTACCAGTGTCGAATTTTTACTAACCCTCTATCTCTCTCTCTCTCTCTCTCTCTCTCTGTGTCTTTTTCACTGTCGCCCTTCTTTCTCATTTTTCTCCCCTTTCTTTATGTCTCTCTTACCCTCTTGTGCCTCTTCAACCGACGCTTGCCTCACGATTGTGTTTATATTATACGCGTTACAGATATATGATATCATTATTGCATCTCCGAGATAAATTGACAGGATAGAACGCTCTTCTTACGAAGAAACATACAGTGTTCACCTTTCGTGAGAATATTTAATATTCTCACTAATATAATTAGCTCGTATCACAATATTTTTAAAAATCACCCAAAAATTGGAAAATATTGTAATTTTTATGATTTTTTTGGAATTAGCGAATATCGAATCACGATAAGTTCTGGTGCTCGATATCGTCAGAAAGTCACGCTTATGTCCCTGTTCACAGGATCTACTATAAGTACGAGGGGGATCGTTATACCTCTTCGTTCAAAGTCCGCCCGAGTTACATGAAGTCGTATTTTCCTACGCCATGCGAGATTCCCTTTGACGGTTTTCGTTCGATTCGCGAATGAAAGAGTCGAGACCCGTGCTCTTTGTCTCGATCGGATCGAGCCTTCTACGACTTTCATCGAGATATCTCGGGCAAAACATTAAATTTATCCCACTAAATCAGATTCTACCTCTCTTTACGTTTTATTTCATCGTTGTTTTCTTTTTTTCTTTTTTTTTCAAATATATTTTTTTATTCTTTTGAAACGATACACGACTGTAACCCGAGCGATCTCGTTTCTCCGTCGCAACGCCCGAAAGAAGATCGAGAAACGACAGAGAGCGCGGAAGCCGACTACGCGGGTCAAAGCGATACGGTCCATACCCACGCTGCCGGAAAACAGATATCGGGCGAGAGCTTTTCATCCCCGAAGATTTCAGCAGAAACCCCGGGAGGGGTAGGGGTTAACATATATAACGAGAGAGTATATACCGGACACCATTTTGCTCACTTCTGCGGGATGTAAAAACAAGATGGCGGCCAGTGGGGAATGAGCCAGAGCCACGCCACTCGGGCCAATTAAATGCTATAATGGCGATAATTATCATGGAGCGCGCGAGGGTTGCTGGAATAGTTTTGTCCAGGGGACAGTAGCGAATACCTTCGACCTTTCACCCTGTGCATGAACTTTTTATAAAATTCCGATAAAATTCATTTTGTTTTCAATCGGCAATAAAAATTGTAATTACTTTACAACAATACGATTGAAGAAAATGAATGAATTTTAGGTTGACTAAATTTATTTAAGAAAGATAATTTAAGTAAAAGTAATAAAATTGAAAAATATAATTGCAATTCGATTTTCGTAGGTCGAGGGACGAAATGGATCGTTGAAAACAATAGCGTCGATTCGTGATGACGTATGACCTTATCGTATCTCGTTCAACGTGCTAACATATTATCGGGTCCTTCCGAATGGCTAAGCGGAGAGAACTTTGACCATGGACTGTACGATGAGCAATTTTGGTCGGAGTTTAATTAGAGCAGATCCTCGGAAGCGTGGGGGGACGTACGTGGTCTGAGGGGGTTGGAAGAAGGAAGAACAATCAGATATGACCGAAGAACCACTCGACGCAAACCGTCGGTGGAGTTTCATCTTTCTCTCTCTCTCTCTCTCTCTCTCTCTCTCTCTCTCTCTCTCTCCCTCTCCCACTCCTCCGCGTCTAATTTCACGTAAAGCGAAAGCAAGTTTTTCAACCCTCCGTTTCTTTTAAAAAAATGAACCCGGAAGTAAAATGCCTGGAAGAAACTGGGAATCGGTGCGGAAAAAAAGAGGGATAAAAAAAGGGGTTGCATCGTACAAATGGCGTCTGTAGATACGCGCTGGCTCGTCGGAGAGCACACCGAGAGGGAGAGAAAAAGAGAGAGAGAGAGAGAGAGCGAGAGAGACGGAGGGAACGTAATTAGGATTTTTTCTCAACAAATTTTTAATTTAATCTTTCACTCCCCTGGCGCTCGACGCGTACCATCCCCTCGCCTTCACCCCCAGCCCGACACTGCTAATAAAGTCTTCGAGCTCCGCGGCTTCGTTGTTGAAACGACGTATATATATATGCGTTCTCTATTTCTCTCTCGTCCTTTATACCGCCCCGCGCAGACTTTGGTCCCGGGCGCTTTTGCGCCCTCACTTTCGTCCTCCCCCTTGTGCGAGCAAAGAGAAAGAGAGAGAGAGAGAGAGAGAGTTAATTGACGACGGGCGAGTGCCCCGGTTTACGAGCCCGTTAAGACTGAAAGCGCCACGGCAAATGTACTGTCCTCTCGCTACGTCGGCCAATCCGTGACTCGCGTTTTATCCGACCGGTAAGAGACGAAGAAAATTGATTTTTAATTTTCCACGTTCGAGAAAAAGTTATCACCCGCTCGCGACAACAACGAAATTTTAATCGCGCCATTTAAATACGATATTAAATCGTACGAGACGAATTTAAAAAAAAAGAAAAAAAACATCGCGTTGGTGTAAGCTCCAGCTTGAGAGACGGACAATAGTTTCTCTCTCGTTTAATTAAACGACGTATATAAATAACGCGAATGGCCGCGGTTAGAATTCTGTCTGCCGGTACTAAAACGTTCTTTCTCTCTCTCCCTCTCTCTGTCTCTCTCTCTTTCTTACTCGTCCACAAATTTTCATGTATTTCTCACTCGCTCCTACTTCCCGACGAGCTTGAAAATCCTCGAGCATTCTTCTCGCCAAACTTTCGCTACTCGTACGTATATTCGTCCTCGACGACGAAGAAGGAAATTAGCAAGTTCATATGGGGTGTGAATAATTCGAATGGGACGATAAGTGAAATTAAAAGGACGATAGAGGAACGAATAAAAAATTCCAATTCTTAAATCTTGCCTGTCTCTTCGGATAAATAATTATTATTATTATATATTACGTGCGAAAGTCGTAAACAAAATTTACTCGGCTTTATTCGGACGATTTGAATTTTTGTCTCTCGATTAAGAAAAGAAAAACGCCCTCGAGTTCTTGTCGCGAAGCGTGAACGATCTTATTCCTGTGGAGGATGTGGAGAAAATCTCATTTCATCGAGAATTCCCCCCTTGTGGCGTATAAACGTATCACCATTTTTTCGAATCGAAGTGTGCACGAATTCACTCGCCTCCAAATTTCTCGATCGGTTATAAAGATACGAGTGTCGCGCCATTACGGGTGAACGAGTAACCATTGTGAGTATAACACACGCGACCCTACGAGAGAAGAAAAAAGATTGTGCCTTACTTTTTTTGGAACATGGTGCAGGTTTTCGGGGGTGGTTTTTAGGGGTTGACAAAAAAAACGATGGAATAATGGGATACATATCGATGCTGCTTCTCTGTCGATTTAATATCTTTATAGAGATATGAATGTGTATGTATATATATATATATATATAATAAAAAGATTTCTATTGTTGGAGTGAAGAAGAAGATGCGCGAGCGTTTCCACGCTTTTACGAAAGAAAAAAAAAGAAAATGTGTTCACGAACTCGTGACGGGAGACGATTTCATTCGTTGGAAGAAAAAAAGATCGTTGCGAGGAGAAAGAGACTTATAGCGATATAATGCGATATAGTGATGCGTGTGGGATATTCGGGAGTCGAGGGTCCGTTTCTTCCTTCACGAATCTCCAAAAGTCGAAAAGTTTCGTTTTTTTTTATTTTTTTTTCAGTGAAAATCTCGAGGACAATGGGAATGTATAGACTCGCATCCTCGAGGTTTGAATGGAGACGAGATACTCCAACTTTTTTTACTAGGGCCCTTTTTCCTTGTCACGCGTGGGACCTGTTCTACCCCCAAAACGAACGTTTTGGGTCAGTCGAATGAATTTCTTTTATTTACAGATTTTACGACCGCTTTTGAATTGGACGTTCTAAAATTTATTAACTTACTCTCTGTTTTTTTATCGTAGAAAATCGGTGTTTTTTACTGGAGATTTAACAAAAAATTGGATCAACATCTCAAAAATTAATTATGTTAAGTCTCTCCTTAGGATTTCACGATTTTTTTTAGATTTTAGACAGAGAAATTTTTTTTTATATTCTAAGAAATTATATAATAAATATTTGGTTTTCTTTCAGCAATATTCGTTTTTCGTCGATGATGACTTCGATGACTCGGTGAGTAATATTATATTTTTGTGGTTGGGAAAAACGTTACGCGTTCGCGGAACTGTAATAATGGCGATAAATTTCGGTTTGGTGTACAACCTTTATGCGAGGAGAGACGATATTGCGGCCGAGCATGTATACAGTACTACTTATACTCGTACGTGTCGTATCACACACCGGCAGTTTCATGGACCACCTACGGTCCGGCAAACACGGGCTACCACTTTGCGCTCACTTAGCGCTACACAAACGACTATTTAGTCGATCTTTTAACCGTTCGATAACTGGATGAGAAATATCGCTTACAAACTGTGCGTGAACGCTCGATAAGAATACGATCGAGAAAATGATGGTAAAAAGATGATTGCAGAAAAAAAAAATCTTCAACTCGACGAACGTACAACCACGTGAAAATGATGAAAAATATAATTAATAAAAATCCTATCGACGAATTTATCCAGACGATTTCTTCAATTCCAAGAAATAAAATAAAAATAAATATACAAATTTTATTCAACCAACAAAATCAATTAAAAAATCTTCGTGAATCAATATTTTTTATAGCCGAGAATTTTAATCAATTTCGTTCATGGAATAAAATTATCAATTTTTGTTTTTTTTTCTTAATTCGACGTCGTACCACCAAACTCTCGATCGCTATTGCGTTCAAAAAAAAATGTTCGAAGTTTCGATCGAGCGAAAGTTTCGTATAACCGTCATCGTCGTGATTATCATCATAATCATCAATAGCGGCGGAGGGCATTATAGTGTCGGTGTCGCGACATTTTAATCGGCTTTCGAGAGCCTCGATTCCAATTATTTAAATGAGCTGGTACTTAATTAAAGAACGATCTTAATCGAGTCACGATTGATAATGAGTCCCGCGAATGAGCGAAGCCAAGCTATATAAAATTGCGGGGACCGTGGTATCGGCAGAGATACAACGAAGAAATCAAAGAGACATCGAAAGAAAAACACACACACACACACACACACAAACACAGAGAAAAAATAGCGAACGAGAGAGAGTGAATAATCGAATTTCGGCGTTATCGAAAAACGACAGATGATCGTTTCGCCGCTGTATACGTACAATATGCAAAAACACATTAGTCTAATGTACATCCAATTTGTAATCAAGATGGTTTATCGCCTAATTAAATATGCGTATAAATACATATATATATCGACGCACGGGACGTTCGACGCAACGTGTTATTTTTTATCAACGCACGACTGTCTACAACCGGTTTCCCCCCCCCCCCCCAAAAAAATTATTTCACCGATCGCCAGGAGGAATAAACGTCCGTTGCTCACAAGTATAAAGCACCAAAACGTCGTTTAATTCGCCGCGGCGAAAAAAATAATGTAATAAAAAAAAATGAAAAAATCACGACGTTCGCTCGCGCGAGAGATCTTCTCGTCAGCGTCTATGATACGCCGCTTGCGTATCAATCACACCGAAAAATCGTTTGGTCTTTGGTGCTGACGTATTCAAACATCAATAGCGGCACTCCCTTTGCACACACACACACAAACACATATATATATATATATATGTATATGTGTATATATATAATAATATATATGTTTCATAGTCAGCAAAATCAGCGAGCGGCGAATTAATAAATAAACTTTTCCCGACGGAAGAAAGACTCGTCGAGCGTAGTACGAGATATAAAAAGAGAAGAAGAAAAAAGAAACGGCCACCTTTACAATAACCCTCGCGACCAATTTTATTAATTCAAGCAATTTAACGATTCCAGCCCGATTATAGTGCTTCGAAATAAATTAACGCGCGACGACTGCCTCCTCGGGTCAACTGCCGACGAGCTGTTCCGAGACTCGTAAAGAACTGTCGAGAAGGAGAAGAAAGAAAAATGAAAAAAGTAAAGAAAAAGAAAAAAATTCTCTCGTTTCTAATCGCACGCGTGTGTGTGTGAGTGAATATTTTATTCGGAGATCTCGACGCAGGTTTCTCGACTGGCGTCACGCTGCACACGCGCTCGTACGGGATGACCCGCGATGCGATTCTCGCATGTGAGAAAATCGTTCGTTCTTTTATTGCTGTAGAACTCGTGGTCGAGGTATACACGTATAGGTAGGCTAGAATATATGTATATATGTCTAAAGTCGGGGTCACGTCGTGTGTGGAGAGACAAGATGATAATCAACGTGTAATTAGCTCCTACCGTTTCTCGAGTCCGTAAAAGCTCCTCCTGCCTTGTTTACGCGAGGCTCTCTCATAGTTCTCGCGATACATATAGAAACAATGTGCATACATATACTCGATAGAAGGTCAAAGATCGCGCCAAAAGGAAACAACAAAAATCATCGCTGATTCATGCATTCCGAAGTCTCGATTAATTTTTATCGATGGTCGGTGCAAAAAATATCTAGATCGTTAATTTCTTAATTCGATTTTTTGTTTGTTACAGATTTTACGAGATAGAAGAAAATTCGTTTGTTGGAAGGAAAAATGTGTTTGTTGGTAGTTGGCGATTATGTTGAAATATCGTATATGACGTTACGTATATATATATATATATATATATATATATATATATATATATATATATATATATATATATGTGTGTGTGTCGAGTCTGACTACATCGTACAGCAAGACCGGTGAGAGCCTCGCGCCGGGCGACGGAATAAAAAAAAAAGAAAAAAAAATATCGGCGCTAATCTTCTTAATTGCCGTCGAATCAATTAATTAGTCGAGCGCTTGATTATGTATCGAAACGAGAGGAATGAGAAATATATTATCCTACATCGATATAAACAAACGAGAGAGACAGACACACACACACATACAACACGAACGATATACTTATATTACCGCGCCACCCTAGAAAAGCTAATTATTACGTAAATCGAACAAAATTTATTTCCGATTGGTAAACACGTTTTTTGTTTCTTTTCTTTTTTTCCTCTTTCTTTAAATTCCAATCGATATTATTTCCTCGATTACCCTTCCGTCGGTCGAATTCTTTTTAAGCCGCTTGCGTTAAATGTTCTCGATGGAAATTTATGCACGTCGTTTTATTTGGATTTTTAATTCTCGGCCCATTTGCGAACCGGACGGGAGTACGACGTGGCGCGAATCGTTGCGTCAGACACGAGTGGTGCGAGAGAGAGAGAGAGAGAGAGAGAGAGAGAGAGCGAGAGAGAGAGAGAGAGAGAGATGGACAGGGGAAGTCTCGTGTCGTCTTCGAGCTTGCACAATGTTCGAATAATTATATCATCCGTGGAAATTTATGAGAGAAGAGACAAGATAGAGAGAGAGAGAGAGAGAGAGAGAGAGAGAGAGAGAGAGTGCACGGGCGTGCAGAGAGAGATGAGAGAGAGGGCGTTAATTACCGAAAAGTCGTTATATTCGGGTAACAAGCGCGGCAACGACCCGACGACGTCGACGACGAGATATCCCGCAGGCCCATAAGCACTGCGGTGTGACACGCAGCAATTTCGACGATGGACAAACCAGCTACCGTGAGCTCGGCACCAAAAACGATTTACATTCAAACACGTTATTCGAATACGTGACGCAAGAGAGAGGGACTCTCGCCCTGTCGCCCCTTCCCCACTCCCACTCTACGTCGTCCATGCTCGACGAAAAAAAAAAGAAGAATTATGTACATTATAATTAAGTTCATTACCACATGGCACTTTCCCGCGTTCTCAAAAATGTTCCTGCGACGTTCTCAAAATCGTACGAGCACTCGAAAATCAATTCGTAAATTCAAAACAAAATCAATTCTCGCACTTTCGAGAAGTGAAAAACATTGGCGAATAAAATATTACGACACGAACACAAAGCCTCGAAAAATTTGTCGATCGAAGAAAGTCCTCGAAATCGTGTGTGAAAGGGAAATTGCAGATGCAAATGCAAAAAATAAAAACGAAAAAACGAAAATTCAAACGATACACTCGCGATCCTCGAGATTTTGAAAATTCTCGGGAACATTAGACGTGGCGTAAACCTCGCGAGGGTTGGATAACGAATAAAGGAAGAAACTTTATAAAATTGTGTGGGCGGGATGAGTTTCGTGAAGAGGACGAAAAAAATTTCGAATATTTATGTTTCGTATTCTTAGCGTGTGCGTCGCGCGCTGATATCTCGGTGGGCATCGCTAATTAGCCAGCAGCAAACGGCAAACCGCAGAAACGCGAGAAAGAGAAAGAGAGGGATGAAGAGAGTCGGACGAGGGAGGGTGGGTGCGGGGGGTAGTGAGGGGGGGTGAAGAGAGAGAAAGAGAGGTAGAACTAGCCTTTCGGCAAACAGTGCTCGCTACTGTCTTCGAGAGGTTCTCCCGGTGTAGAATATAATCAAGATGGTGGCGCCAAGCCGCCCGGGGCGGTCGATTCCGAAACTAATTGCCACGGCTAATTTATGCCGCGACGACATACGCGACCGCGCGCGCTTTCTCGCGAATGCCGAGTGTAGCACAGTGGCTTCGTTCTCTCGTACCGAATCTTATTTTCTACCCCGCTAATCTACGAATCGAAATCTTTTTTTGAACCCTCCGCCGTGAAAATCCTCGTCCGTCCGCCTGCTCTCTCGTGCGCGCTCTCTCTCTCTCTTTCTCGGGTCAGCCCGAGACCGGCAGGCAGAACTCTTCGGACACAAAATTAATACACCCGCGTCGAAGAAAACGAAGCCCGGGAAAATTGGCACGAGGATACGGAGATGTTGCTGGGGGGGGGGGGGGGGGGGGGGGAAGATTTATCGGCTATCTCGAACTTTCGCATGATTTTATCAGCGCAGTAAATGTCACGACGACGTTTGAAGAAAAAATTAATTAAAATTTTTTTTGTTACTTCTTTCGACGCGAATTACTTATCGGTAGATTATTTTTTTAATCGTCAAATTTTTAATGCTTCGGAGAAGAAGTAATTAATTTGTTCATACGTACCTTGGAACGAAAAATAGGAAAAAAAAGAAACGTTGTTTTCTTTTATCTTGTCACATTACGTTTTTATTAAATATTCCTCTTTGATGCGGCATTTATTTACACGTACTAATACTAACGACTGTTTTACATTTATACAAAAAAAGATTCGATGAAGCAATCGCGGGTAATCTCTCGCAGTGAATAATTATGTGCAATATGTACACGCTATTCGAGATTTTGTTGTTGTTTTCTTGTTTTTTTTCATCGATCAACGAAATCACAAACGACGACTATGTACAATTTTATTTACAGGTGCGTCGGCCAGACCGATCGTTGATTATCACTGGCAAATTTGGATTTTTTCCACAGCTCGATCGGGAAAAACGATCGAAAATTCGTAAAAGAATTTCTTCTTGTTTTTTTTTATTTTGTTTTTTTTTCGTATTCAAGTTCTTCGACCTTTGTCAAAAATGAATATCAGCTGAGAGGATTCATTCCCTGGATGGATGCTGACTGATCGCATGATGAGCTGCCAAACCCGGATGGGTGAGCATGCTGACCGGATAAAGACCGGCCGGACCCAAAAGACCATGATGAGAACCGTACAAATTATTGTGATGTTGTCTCACCGCTGACATTCTCAATTTCTCGATCTCGGCCTCCTGTAGACGTTTCGCCTTGGCTCGTCGATTTTGAAACCAAATTTTGACCTGAAGGAAAAATTATCAAAAATATGTTAAAACTATTCTCAAAAAAAAAACCCAAAAAAAGGATTTTTTTTATTTATTCGTCGCGTCGATTAATATCTTAGTTCCCTTACCTGAGTCTCGGTAAGATGAAGAGACGACGAGAATTCGGCTCTTTCGGCGACGCTCAAATATTGCCTCTCGCGAAATTTTTTCTCGAGAGCGAGCAACTGCTGGGTCGTGAAAGGTGTTCTTGGCTTGCGATTTGGCTTGTGCTTTCTCAGATTGCATTTTATCTTCGCTGGCTCGCCGTTCTCTGCAAATTCGAAGAAACAAAAAATTAATTTAGATATAAGTGGATACCTTGTACGAGAAAGAGAGTTCGAAGAAAATAAGGGTGGGCTGGGGTGGGGGAGACTTTTTCGATGGTTCATAAACAGAGCAAAAAAAAAAAATGATCGAAGCGATACGCGAGGAATCGTTACGTCGGGCTACCGGAGATCGCGAGTCGCTTCGATATGCAGCGAAGAAAAAAAAACACGAAATTTACCGGTAAATCGGACGACTTCGATGAAACATGCTGTATAGGGGTGTAAGCTGTTTTTTTCCCTTTTTCTTGTTGTTGTCTTTTTCTCGTCTCTCGTTTTTTCGGGAGCGCAATTCATAATTTTCCGGAGCAACGGCGCCCGCAAACGTTGTCCCATTAGGCGTTTTTTGTCGGGATAACTTGTGCCGTGGTACACACTCGGTTCGACCGCAGAATTCCGGCCTCTTGGCTCTCTCGTACCGTGTTCTCGTACCCTCGTCTCGTTTCACTCGCTCTTTCTCACCGCAAGTCTCATCCTACATATCCCGTGTAGATACTTGTATATATATATATGTGTGTGTGTGTGTGTGTGTGTGTGTGTGTGTGTATAGGTATGTGCGTACTTGTGTGTGGAAGATACGTGTCTCAGTTTTTTAACACCCCTCGTATACTTCGGATAATTATTGAATGTAAACACTAATGAGCGTTCATTACGTCGAGGAAGATGGGAAATACTCTTGTTCTTCTTCTTTTCGTCTTTGGCTCTGTCTGTCTGTCTGTCTGTCTGTCTCTCTCTTGCTCTCTCCGTATTGGTAAAACGACGCAAAGTTCGACGAGCGCGAATTTATACGAAGCGGAACGAGATTGACACTGACGACGTGACGACAGAACGAATGAAAGAGAAACGCGAGAATGAGAACGAGATCTTTCTCGTTAAAATTGCAAATGTTGATTCGCAAGGGAAGGGAGAATAATCGATATAAATCGAATTTGTAAAAAAGATTTTTCAAAAAAAATCCACTGTTCAACTCGAACGATTTTATTAACGAGAATGAAACCAATCGTTGCGAATTTTCCGCGGTTAAATTCGCTCGTAAACACGACGAATGTTCGAAACGTACCGAAACATCATCCCCATCGACTCAACCCCCTCAAAACCACCGAAAACATCGCAGCTTTGGAAAACAATTTGAATAATACGAAATTCGTGGACCTGAGCTTATTCGAGATTGTTGTATCGAGTCGATATTTGTCCCGAAACAATTGACAGATTTGTAGCCCGGTGAGTGGTAACTCGCGTCGAGGATATCCTCCGATTTTGGCGTAGAGTAGTAACGGCACAAGCATAAAAGCTTCTCTCTCGCAAAAGCGTGTGCCTCGAGGAGCGAGGACAAAAGGCCTGTGTAAAGGATCGTTCGTCGTTTTTGAATTTCAAATTCGGCGTTCTCCTTCCCCCCTCCCCTTTCTCTTTCTCCCCCCCCCCCCCGACCATCTCTCGCGCTACTCGAGGAACGCGAGGCAAAATATATATGACCAGCGGAGATGCGGCGAATAGACGATAAAGAGAGATGAAAATACGTCCTATATATACATATATATATATATATATATATAAGTAGTATATACATATAGAACGTTATACGTAAGAATCGCTAAGTTGAACCAGAAGAGTTTCGGTACAGGAGAAGAGCAGAAGAGATCACAGGTCCTTTGTTAAAAGTCCGTTATGTGTGTGTGTGTTTGTGTGTATGTGTGTGTGTGTTGCGCGCCAGTTCCTCTTCTCTATACGTCGTACGGGACCACGCTAAGGGTCCAATTAGTCTCCGGCATTCGGAGACTCACGGGCCACCGGCCAAAAACGTCCCGAGACGGATTTTAATCCGAGCCCGATCGGGAATCCATTCGAAATAATTAGCTGATTTCCCCGAGATAGCGTTCTGCGAAACCGCGACGACGACGAAGACGACGACCGACCGACCGACCGACCGACCGACCGACCGACCGACGACGACGAGAATCGCCAGTACAGGAAGAGATAGGAGGGAGGGAGTAGAGAAACGGTGAACATTCAACGATCATCCGCGATGCAGTTGCAAACGATGAGATAGAAGGCGAAACGAGCGGAAGAGTAAGCAATAATACTTGCAATAGCCGCGGCGAAAGTGTATTCCGCTGAGAGATCTCTCCCAGGGCATCAGTCTCTCTCTCGGTCGATTCTTGTTACTTCTCGAAGTTGATGGATAACTATCTGACTTTATATACCTTCGACCGGGAGAGAACTTTGGCCGATTTTATTTCCTCTCAGTGATGTTTTCGATTTCTCGTACTGCTTTTTTTCTTCTTCTTTCTTTCTATTTTTTTTTTGACGTAATTGAAGATGTTGGATAAAGAGAGAGATTCCAATCGAACCGACTTTAATGCGAGATAAGGAGAATTTTTGTAATCAAGGATATTAATGAAAATAATTTTTTTTTGATCGAAAAGAGAAATTGATCGGAGCAGTAACGAAGAAAAAATTACTTTTAGCTTATTAGTCCCTTGGTTAAAATTTAAACAAGCCATTTTTTTCAATTAGAATTAATTATTATCGAAATTTCTCGACTGTACTTTGAAGAGCAAGAGTTAATTTCGTGTGACTGTAATAATAAAACATAAAAAAAAATGACGTGACGATAAAGTATTATACGAGTTATAAAACATTGTAAAGTAGCTAAAACTCCGGTACGAGGGGACAGGAAATTTGAAAACGTCGTGCGATCGAAAAAAAAACCACTAAGGGCGTCTGTCGTTCCATCGGAATATAAAAAAAAATAAAGTCGTACTCGTGGTTTCCTCAAGTACCGCAGCTTCGAGAAAAGATGAAGAGCGAGAGACTCGAGGGAGGATTTCAGGTGGAATGAATGATGACGCCGTGAAAGTTTCAAGTGATAGGCGAGGTTTCGAGGGAGGCGGCTTGTAAGAGAAGCGAGCGAAAGGCATACTCGTGCCAAAGTGTAAATATCTTGCCACTTTCTCGAAGGGTCCATAACGCGAGAATTATTGCCTCGCAACCCTCGTTCGGGGGGCTGTTTACTGTATACTATGCGCGAAATGAGACGAGTTTACGTTCGTACCGAGTGCGAGAGAGACAGAGAGAAAGGTAAAAACGAGACGCGCTAAAACGTTGTCGGTTTTAGCCGACGGTAGGCTATCGGAGTCCGAAACTCTCGCGAATAATCCAGCGCGTTCAGTCGCGATTAAAAAATTACCAAAAAATTCACAAAAATCGATTTCCTTTCGTACAATTATTCAATTTAAGAAAACAACGCAATTTTTCCAACGTTAAACGTTCAAATTTTCAATCCACCTTGACCGATTAATTATCAATCGATCGAATCTCCGATGTGACTTTTTATCATTCCGATTAAACGACAGTAAAAAAAGAATAATAAAGAAAAAAAATAAACATTCGTATACTTTCTTTGTAAAATTGTATTACATTTGTTATATTTATTTCCTCCGACGCTGATAAACGGCCGTTTACTTTAATGAGCCCACTTCGTCGCTAATTCGAAAATATATAACGTTGCACAACAACGTGAGAGAAAATGTTCTCGCTCGTGTGCGCGTGCGCGCGTATGTGTGTGTGGTTTTTTTTCTACATGGAAAAAATATGAACGGAATAGATTGAAATCTTTATGTGTAATTCGCGAGGAGGGTAATTGACTGTTACGGGGGAAAATTACCTAAGCGTTGAAAAGAGTGTAATATCGTAGAAGCCCTCGACGTATCAGTGGCGCGCGTGCGCACCTCATTTCCCGCCCGAAGATTAACGCTCTCCTCACGGACCCACGTCATTAACGCTAATGATCCATTTGCACCACCGAGAGCTCCAGCAGCCATTCGCGACTTCACTCTTTTGTTACGTAACGCACACATATATATACACACACACACATATAGAGAGAGAGAAAAAATGTCTAAACGGTTGAGCTATCGCAACTGACAACTCGGAATTTCTACTTTATAAACCAACGATACCGAGGCTGATATTTTCACGGAAATAAATCCGCCTAGTTCATTGTATTTAAAGCTGTCAGTCATCGACGACAATTTATAAAAATTTTAAGGAATATTAATAAATTATTAAATTTAGATTATTCCAAAAGATAAAGATAAAAACGTATTGTTTTGTCAAAGATCGTAATTAAAAAAAAAATGAAATTTAACTCACCGTTTAGTGGTGCATGATGCGAGAAGTGTGATGGAAAGTAGCCGGCGGCAGCGGCGGCGGCAGCGGCAGCGGCAGCCGCTGCCGCGTTCTGATGTCCCGCGGCACCCCAAACCGCGGGATGCAAACTCGCCGAGAGACCGGTGATGGAGCCAAGGGTCGAGAATCCACCGATGTACGCGGGTGTCGGTCTCACGGGTGTAGGACTCGAATTATTCTGTTGAAGATCCTCGACGTCGACGAGACTACCCTCGTCCTCGTCGTCCATGTCGTCGAGCTCGGAACAACGCGACCGTACTTCCTCCTGAGAGCTTCTCGGCGAGTGTGCCGAAAAGTCTTGGGCGTTATAAACGAGATTGACCGCTGACGACAATTTTGGCGAGCACGATGATACGATAGCGGGACTCTTCGCGCCGTTTGAATTCAACGACGACGAGCCGGAAATTCGATAGTCGAGCATGCTCGAGACGCTGTGCGACGTTGGCGAGGCGCGTGTCGCCGATTCGGCAATTTCCGGATATTTCGCGATACCGACGAGATCGGACAAGCTACGGGGCGTCGGACTCGACGTCATCGTGAAATGAAGCGGTACCCGTTGATCGATCGTTTCGTTCTTCGAGGTTTCGATCGCCGCGACCAGCGACGCGTAACGCGACGTCAACATTTCCGGTGTGTATTTCGGTAGATTGGACGGTAACGGTGACGTTCGAGAATAATTATTGTTATTGTTGTTGTTATTGTTACGATTAATCGGTGAATAAGGCGACGTAGATGGTGACAAGGAGGTCTGTCTCGACGTAATCGTTGGACTTTTTCTTGTATCGGCCAATAACGCAGCCACGGAAAAGCTCAATCTCTGCTGTGTCGCTGGTCGCGTCGATGGCTGAGGTGGTTGTGCCTGATCCGGCGAACCTGGACTCGTCGACGGTGGTGTAACCGGCGATGTCATTCTTAACACTGTCATTATCGAACGATCGACGATTTTAAAAGAATTAAATTCTCTCTCTCTCTCACTCTCTTTCTCTCTCTCTCTCTCTCTGTCTCTTCTTCGAATGTACGTGTGTGTGTTTTATTTTTTATTTTCAATGATTATATTTATCTCGTTTCTCAGACGCACTGGTTGTTGTTTAGCTTCTCGTTTCCCACGACGTTATCGTAGCCAACTTTTCAAACACATTGTCCGGATTGTCGCACGCGACTCGTATTACTTACGTTATCGATGGTACTATCGATTATCATCGATTATCGACGATTCACTGATAACGGTGTGTCACCGCACTTGGGTGTAAATAAAGCACGTCCGATACGTCAAAATTGCAAATTCGTAAGTAAACGTGTCCTCCGACTAAATTATGCGCACGTGTCCGTATATAAAAAATAAACGTTCGATTTTTCGTATACAGATATAGATATATATATTTATATATATATATATATATCAATATATCTATAGGTCTATAGTTCGTTTCCAATAAAAATTCATTCGTATTAAATTTACAAATTCGTCGACGAACGACTAATATTTCTCATTATTTCGTTCGTAAATAATAACCAAAAACAAAAACAATAAACAATGTGACAATCTTGTGATGAAAGTGTGATGAAGAAATGTGCGCTAAGTCGAAAGTTCGATTGGCTCTGTTAGCTAGTCGAGCTCTCCGAGTGGACTGACTTGACCATACAGTTGACTACGAAGCGAGGCAATTTTTTCCTTCCACCCGAGCTACCGAGCGACCGAGACTTTGGTGACGAGAGTGGGGATAAAACGCCGGGCTACGAGGGGGCGTATACGTCGACTATAAATGAGGGGTGGGACTTACCCCGTCGCCGCCTATATAGATACAGTCCACTACCTCTTTCTCTCTCTCTGTCTCTCTATATCTATATCTATATATATATATATATATATATATATATATATATATATATATATATATATATATATATATATATATATATATATATATATACATCTTTACGTGTATACAAAGAGGCTGAATCTCGATTGTAACCGCTCTTCGCCTCCGTGTGAGTGAATTGGTACGCTATTTTTGCGGCAACTACGAGAGGCAGCCCGTTGCGGAGAGTTATATGGAAATGCGCCTTAACTGAGCTCTGTATGCACTCGGTAGAGGCGAGCTTGGATGGTGGAGGTGGAGGAGGGTGCGGGCAAGAGTGGGGACTAAAGAGCATTGCAGCGAGACGGAGAAAGGGTTAGAGAGACAGAACTAACCAATGGGACCTAAGGTGAGGGGCAGGGGGAGGGCAGAGGCAGTGAGAGAGGGAGGGAGAGAAGGAGGAATCGTCGTAGCGCCGAAGGGGCGAAACGCGAGATCTAATCGGGCTGCTCGCCTTCCTACATCGGAGACGTTAATGAGCGTAATTGACCAATTAGGCACGGGCGATTGTGAGATCCGCGGGGGTAAGAAAAATAACCGATCGTTTGTAGAAAAATTTCTCTATTATGTATAAGTTTGTGGGTGTGTATTAAAATGCGAATTGTTGGAACGCACTCCGCGATGGAATTGATCTTTTTTTTTTTACATTTTGTATCAATTGTTGGGAAATAGGCGAGAAGATTAATTATGGTTCTTGATTAGATACGACGTTTTTTTCGGATTGTGTCGTAAGGGTAATCGAAGTTAATTGCGCGATGATAGGGGTGATTAGGGGACGAGGGTGAGTTTAAGTGAAAAAAAGATGATGATATTTAATTTTTTTTTCAAACGATCGAATAATCGATTGATATGTTGCGGACGAGTCAAATCGTCCATCGATCGGAAGGATTTGATCATTATCAACAAAAATCCGCTCGATCACGCCGATTTTTCGATCAAGGTGAGCGGTAAAGTCGGTTTTTTTCTTATTCGCAGATATTTTTCAAACGACACATTAATTCCGTCACGATTCGAGCGTCAAGAGGTTAAACCGATAAAGAAAATTCATACGTGGTGTATGAAGAAATTTTGATTTTCATGAAATCGTTACGTCAATAACGACGCAAGTATAACGTAACGGTTTTTTTTCGATTGATTTGTTATTGTTTGCGTTCTTGTGTTCGTGTTTACGTCGATATTCCAAACAGCCTAATTATGCATATGGCCGAACGCAAGTCAATATATATATATATATATTATATGGGGGTCGAACAAATGTTCCATAAAATACGACTTATTTATTCCAAGGGTTACCGAAATGCAACACCGAGTCAAATTATCGGACGAGGTTCAGGTATACGGTTCTTCGAGTTTTCTCCTCGCTCGATCACAAACAACGTATTCATTTATTCAGGGTCGTGTTTTAATTAATTTTCGGGCTAAGGTCAGAGTCAACCTAATACGTGAACGCTTTGCATACAAAGGAGAATTGCACTTCCCGTGCGGCAATCGCGCGTCCTGTATGTTTTTTGTCGTCTCTCGTGGCGATGCGTTCGTCCCGATGTGTGCAACAACTCTCGCATACAAGTCGTCGGTAATCAACGAGAGAGAGGGAGAGAGAGAGAGAGAGAGAAAGAGAGACAATGAAAGAATGTTGCATAAAAAAAAAGAAAAAAAATCGATGCCGATTTTGATTCGTTTCGATTCGAGGATGAATCGATAATCGATAGTGGACTTCGCTTCGGAATTACAGCATGATCTATAATGTACGATCGACAAGTGCGGATATTCGTTGACGATAATACAACGTTATTTTTGTATTCATTCCTCTCTTATCTTTTCTTTTTTTTTTCGTTTTTCGTTTTGTTTAATATTATCGATGCAGTCTGTTCGATTTGCGCACGTGATCGCGATATTTGTGCAACAAAACGTGCATCCACCAGTGTCAGAGTTCATCGCGCCTCCGTCAACGACACAATAGTGTATACCGGAAATGAGTAAAAGAAAAGAAGAAATAATTTATCGTACAAGCGAATAATTAACATTGGTAATTAGAGTTTCATTGCAAATTCGTTGTGACGATATGACGTGGAATTAATTATCGTTTGCAAGGCTATAAAGCCGTACAGTTTCAATAAAATGATAACGCCACTGTGACTCAGAGACCTGAATCACGCGTTTTACATAACCCCGAGCTTACGTTATTCGATTTTCACGTCGACATTTTTCTTCAAGAAATCCCAATACGCTTGTTACAATATCGAGAGAAATATTTAATTTAATTTTTTTTAAGTTAAAAAAAATTATTACGCTTCATATTTATTCAATCATTTTTTGTTCTAATGGAAGTTTGCAAGCGTTGGAGAAATAAAAATCGTATGACAATGGGCGAGAGAGAAGGACGATTTCACAGACCCACGTTGATGGCGTTTGAACGTCAGTCATCATATTTGCGTTTTTCGCAGTTTGACGAGAGGAACGCGACTGCCATTGGCGATAACCAAAAACAAATGTGTCCTGATAGTTTTTTTTATTATTCCATGATAGAAAGGTACGTATAGTCCGCGAAAAAGGGGGAAAAATTGTGTTTTTCATAGCGAACCTGTCCGCGTATTCAGTACAAAGTCCTCGCTTGTCATCAAACGCGAAGCAAGCATCAACGAGACACGCCAATGTCGAGCCATTCTTTTCCATACGTGCGAGAGCGTCGCTCTCTCGTCTGATTTTCCCGTCATCCAACGCGGACGTTGAAATATTTCTATCAAATACGAGGCGCCAGAAGGGGATGAAACATTCATCTCGTAGGTTTTCTGTTTTCCGAAGCATCGAATAAAAACGAAAAAAAAGAAACCGTAAGAAAAACAACAGTAATTGAAATTAAATCAATTTTTCTCGAATCCTTATTTTTAATTTTACGGAGAGAATCTTGGATATCTAATTTTTTTATTAATTGTGATTAAAATCTGCGTGTGGGTCTCGCTCGATTCTGTCTACAAATTAATTCGAATAAAAATGATAAATGTCTGGAATATATTTACTTAAAAATTATTTTCGTCGATGATTATTCGTGTTACACCCAGTAGATGTGCAAAAGCCATGTCAGATATCATTCTGGACCGACTATGTACAAGCTCGCGTGTCTTTCGGTGTCGAGATGTGCGAAAGACAGAGAAACGAGAGAGTGAAAGAGAGAACTCAGAGGGATGGGCCAATTTGGATGGTTACCAAGGCAAACGATACGTTAAATAGATAGGACGCGGGGCACAGTAGGACGACAGTGGGGAGGCCCACACGACATAATGAGGACCACCCGCCAGCAGCTCTTCTTCTCCGCTCTCTCGGGTCTTCTCGCGCGTAAGAGATCCGCGACCGGCGTGGTACACCCAGCCTCTCTATAAACACATACACGGTGTCTCCGAGACTCTACGCGTCACCTCCGACTTGTCACCCAAATGTAACGGAATATCTTCCGGAAAAAAGCACAAAAAACGTCCGTCAAAAAAAAAAATTGTTTGCCCTTCGGTCCAACGCGACCGGGGACAAAAAAAAATTAATAATTCATCTCGCGATATAAATCGAACGAAACGAGGCGGAATGTTTTTTTCCTATCGTAATTTCTTGCACACATGTCCTGCAGAGGGCCAGAAAAAGACAGAGGTGGGGGGTAGAAGAATTAATTTCTTACGAGACACCCTCTAGACAACCCGAGAGAAAGAGAGAGAGAGAGTCTCCGTGATGTCTCGTGCGTTCTCCTTCCTTCTCGTCCCGTGTAAACGCGAAGAACCCGTTAATTATTAGCACGCCGGTATATTGAGCATGAAAACCGTATTTCTTTCGGCGTGGAAAGATTCAAGTCAAATTGGCGTTAAAATTGCAATCGGGGTGGTCCGCATCCCTCTTTCTCCCTAGGCTCGTACTGTCACTTCCATCGCTTCAACATCTCGCTCTTCACGGCGCTTCTAACTCGATTCTCACATTAACTCGAATACATACACAGACACACGTATATATATGTACGAACGCTAGAATTGTTCGTACCGAAGTGCGATGTAGTGTCCGCGGAGTATCTGGTCTCCGACTTGTCCCTCTGTCGTCTCCGCGCGTTCACCACGAAATTAGCTTGATTCTATTCTCAGCTAACGGATCGTACGCGAAGGCAAGGTTAACCGCGATGAGACACGCCTGCTCGTACCTTCGACGATCGTCCCGAGTACATGGACATTGGGTGTATACGTTGGACTACGGAGTTGGACACTTACAAGCACTTACGAACAATCGCGAACTCGGACACCGGATCGTCACGCACCGAAACCATTCTCGAACGATTCTTCTCAAGAATTCCCTGGTATTCGTTAAACACTTACGAGCACTTACGCACCTTCGCTAACACTAATGGACACGGACGAGAGCCGGTGAAATATTCGCGTGTCGGTTTATCATACTTATGGATTATTAGAAAACTCGGGAACGTTCTCGGACACTTATGAAAACTGACGACACTTATGGACATGCGCACTAACCAATAATTGTCCCGAGTTCGATAAAATCGATGAAAATATGGAATTAAATCGATTTAGTGCTGGTATTACGTTTCGTTTTTTTTTCAATGAGAGAGAAATAATTGTCGGCTGAATCGTAAATAAGGGGACGAGGTTGTTCATTTTCCGAAGGGTGATAAAGTATGCGTGTGGTTTTTTTGTTGTTGTTTTTAAATACAATCGACCATCCGAGTATCGATGCACTTTGTTCTCTCTTAACAGGCAGAACAAATGAGATTCTCCAGGTTGTGTAATAGTCGTTGCATCACCCTTTGTACAAACATATATATATATATGTATACATAGATTACCCAGTGTCTGTCATAAACGATCTCTCGTCGTTCTTTCCTTCATTCACGACTACCTGGCTATGATGAATATGCGAGCGACTCTTCGTTTCCTGGGATATCGTTTTTTTTGCTAAAAGCCGCCTAGCGCGTCCGCCCACGCTCTGAGCTTCTCTCCCTTTACCTCTCCCTTCTCCGTGCGACGAGGGTTGCGCGGGGTGTTCACCCCGCTCGCAGCCAATAATTGAATATCGGAACGACGTAGAGAGGGGGGAGAAAAAAGTCGATGGGGAGGAAAACTGCGCGGGATATGGAGATGCGCGAGGGGTTGCAAATGGTCGAGAGGAAAGGGTTTTCAGCGATAAAAAGTGTGTGTATGAGAGAGAGAGAGAGAGAGAGAAGAGAGAAAAAATGGTGGGTGCTCGTTTTCGCACGACAGAGGGCGCCGACCATGGTGCTTGCTCTCGTGACGCAGACGCGAGAGGGAAGAAGGATATAGGAAGAGGAAAAGCTCTACCGATTCTCCCTCTCTCCAACCACCCCCCCCCGCTCCCCGCCGGCAACAAAAGCCAGCAGAACAGCATCAGCAAAATGCTGATATATATGTACACACGTTTATATATCTATGTAGAGATCATAGCTAGACACAGCGATGGAGGAGAAAATCGATATTTTAATTGGACAAAATAATTGGAACGAACGAACGAATGGAAGATCGTAATCGCTCTTGGTTTCTCTCTCCCTCTTTTCTCTCTCTCTCTCTCTCTCTCTCTCTCTCTCTTTGTATATTGGCGAACACGCCAAGTCCGAGGCAAACTCTCCCTCCTTTCTCTCTCTCTCGGGTGGATTTTATACAGTGAGCGCGTACTCGCGCGATCTCTTTTCACCCCCTCGATATAACAGTAGCTACCTTTCGCCTTCGGAACGTTCTCTATCTCTCTCACGCATACACAGTTCTCTCCCCCTCTTTCTCTCTCCCTCTCTCTCTCTCTCTCTCTCTCTCTCTCGTTGATTATATCTATTACGTACTTTATGCACTGAAAATATATGTCCACACCGTGTCTTTTATCTTTCGCTGTTACTACGGGGCTGTTCTATTCGCAACACACCGAAAGTTCATTGCTTGTATCTTTGAGCAAACGTGTCGAGTGACTTGACAAAGTGCACATTTATATGCACCTTTGTAATGTGACCGCGACACCGCTCTATATAAGATTCATATATATATTCACCATATATATTTATATATATCGAATCGTGGAGTTTCATCAATATTGCAAGTGGTACAATCGTGTCGAATCGACGGAATTTTCTGCGAGGCGTATAAATAGGAGAGCCTAATGCGAATACTAATGTGTCGTGGAATATATTAATTAGGGTCGATCGAATCTAAATGCAAAATCTAGCCAGGAAAAATTTATCGCCTTCTTCGACGCGACACATCGCGTAAAAATTGTCGAATTTTTCAACGACGAATATTCGTCAATAATGTGCTCGATTACAATTTATCAACAATTGCAAAACCATCAAAGTTCGCGCGGAATTTCAATAACAAAGCGAATTTGAAAAAAAAAAAAAAAAAAAAAAAAATATCAAGAAAATAACGTATTCTTGCAAGATTTAAAATTATTATCGGCGAACAAAAGACGCGAATGTGAAAATTTTCGAATCAAAGACTCGGCGCGAATGTGCATTTCGTCGTATTTGCATGGATGGAATATGCAATTCTCACGAATATTCAATATTCCACGATATATATGTAATATACAAAACGATCATTGTTCGGGAGTAATTCGATTTTGAGCGTGCATTAGCTGGCTGCGCCGATTCGATAATGACCCCGCGAATTAGGAAACTCCGAAGCGCATTATTATTCCCGGTCGCATATATTTAGGAACTTGGTCTCTTGCGTCGTTATACACACACGAACACACACACATATGTATATGTGTGTGTATCTATACGAGGAAATGACAATGAACGTGGAAACATTTTAACGCGCATATATGTATAAGCATTTGGCGTATCTCCCGTCAAAATGTAAATACACGTGACGTATAGCGACGTGCATACCTAACTATAACGTTATTTAATCCGCGGGGTTATTACGAGGGGTTAGTTATGAGAGGGAGAAAGAGAGACAGAGAAAGAGGGGGGGGGGGGGGGGGGGGGGGGGGGTTGAAGAGTAAAAGGGTGAAGGGGAATGCCCGCGTAATGTCCGATAATTTCACCAATGTTTTCGGTTAATTAAATTTCATTTCATCCTCTCCCTCCGGCCTAAAGCCGCTTTTCCAGGCTACCGAGGTTCATCCCCGCGCGGTGAGTCAATTGTCCTTCTAGCTAGTATTCCGGCCAACGCGCGCCCCGGGTCAATATATTATCTTTCTCATTGAAATTAGAATACGTGGGCGAGCTGCGAATTACTCCGTCCCCTCCACCGCGTCAACTGCGCAAACCAGAGCGCCATGCGCGTCGTAGTGGCAGAATTCCGAACTAAAACGTCAAATCTCGTCCGAAAGGTTGGAAAGAAATTAGTTTTTCTATTTTCTAGCGATATTCTCGTGATGACAGTGTACTGTCAACTTCGTAAATATAGGTGAACGAAGAGAGAGAGAAAAAAAAGATAGAAGTCAAAGTGTTAAAATTTTCAAACTCCGGCAAAAAAGGGACGTGTGAAACGAACACCCGGTGTCCCGGGTAATTACCGCGTGGCTACAAATATTTTCTTTTCGATTTCGTTGCCGCGTGAAATGTTGCGTCTTCGGACCCCGAGGGGCCGGACCTTTCGATATGAAGTTTCGGAGCCGTGCCGTTACCACTGGCATTTTTGTTGCCTGTCTAGAGGACGAACCATTAGAAATTATATATATATATATGTAGCCTAGTGATGTGATATAGCCAGAGTTCTCGTGGGCCAGTCGACACCTCAAACACGTGCGCGCCATGCGCGCCTAGTTAAGTTTCGTATAGGCGCCCTCGTGATCCTCCCACTCTTCGAGAAAATATGAAAGGGCCGACGATACGTATAATATAAGGGTCTAACCGCCGGCTTTTACTTTGCTGTCGTTATGTGCGACTTTTGTTACTTCCACCAATATGCATTTGCTGCATATACGTAATACATAGATATATATGTATGTATTTATATGTGTATACGCAGGAAAGGCAAAAGACGGACCCTTCCTGGTTATATTGCGGTTCCCTAATAGTTCATTTGTTTCGTGAACGAGACCGAGGACTTCCGGTCCTAAAACCATCGGTCCTCGAGACTGGTCTCTTCCAAATGTTGCTCTCACTCTCTCTCTCTCTCTCCCTCCCTCCCTCCCTCCCTCCCTCCCTCTCTCTCTCTCTCTTTCTCTCTATTTATCTCTCTAGCTCGCAACTACGAAGACTAACGAGCAACTTTTGCCAGCGTTACCGTCTCTCCCAGCTTCCGGCAAATGGAGCCACCCCATTTAATCTCCGCGATTATTTTTCCTCCTTAGCGCACAACGAGGTCATTTCGTAAGTCAAGCCCGGGATTTATTTAACGTCTAGTTAATTCTACGATTTTTTATTAAGAAGCAAAAAATCATCTTGAGTATCGACAAAATAAACGTAAATTATTTTGATAAAAAATAAATATAAATGATAACTCGTATTGATGAAATTATTTTCTTTGTATAAAAATTCACTAAAAATGAAACGACCTCCCATGTATCGCGAAATTAAATTTATACCATAAAAGCGAGCGATGTGAGAAAGAAAAAAAAATCTCAAATGGCGGTTCCGTTCACTCGCGCGACGTGAGAAATGCGCGAGATGCATAGATAGACGCGTCTCTCTCACTCGTGTCGCACCACTTAACGCGAAGCTTCCGTTCGGGCCGGACGGTTTTGTTTCGATGCTTTTTAAGCAACGAACGAGCTTCGCGCGACGAGTACGAGCGTAAGGGAGAGAGAGAGAGAGATAGAAAGACGTACGTAGAGAGCATATACTCGTGCTCGCTCGCACGAGAAAGCCCGACGAGCGAAGATTTATCGCGTGTTTAGATCGAGCCATGCCAAGGGGGATTAAAGCGTTTAAATAAAAATCGTAGCGCGAGAGAGTCGCGCGCGGCACACACGCGTCGCTCGAGAATGACGACGAGGGATGAAGGGGTTGGGACGAGGTGAGACCAAAGTCTGTCTTTACCACGGCAAATGTATGAAAAAAAATGAAAAACAGACAGAAAATTGCTCCACCGCGAGGCTGTTCGCATTAATCGGTTCTCCCTAATTGTCGATGTAACGAGCGCGGCCAATTCATCCCTCAACGAGGATAAATACTGCTCCGGATATAGAACCGCGACGCGAAGACTCTCATAGTTCTTAACGTTCTCGCTTATTTTAAACTCCTGAATGGTTAAGTCCATTAAAATACTTTCATCCTCGTTATACGTGAATCGAAACGAAGTAAATAAATAAACGAACAAACTGACGTTCCGATCAACCCTTGCACCATTTTTGACAATTTTTAACCTCAAGATATACTTCTTTATTTCCCAATCTTCTAATTGTTCCTAAAAATCCGATTGAAAAAAAATTGAATTATACAATTTTGGATGAAAATTGATTGAAAAAAATGCGTCTAATTCTATTTTAGGGGTTGTCTCACGACTCGACATAAATTTGGAGTTTACGGTAGATATCCATGTGGACCACTTAGAGAATTCTCCGGTTGATGATTATCGGCGTGCGCGAGACACGCACATACATTGCTTTTTCCTGGCGCACGCTTCACGTCATTCGCGAAAACGTACACGGGACGGGGAAGAGTGGGTGAGGGAGGGGGTGGGGCGCACTTTTGCTTCCACGGGGCGGTGTTTCGCGTCTCGACTTACGCTTTCGGTCCCAGTGACTCTATGTTTAGCGCAACGAGGATGCTTCGTTATGCCGGTGCAAGAAGGAACGAGAGATAAAAGCTCGCGAGGTCGTAGAGTGGCTTTGGTGAAGCTTCGGTGAAGCATGGAATACAAGCATAAACGAGTCGCGACTCCGCGAAGCTACCAAAAGTGAGAACAGATTTTTCATTCGCGTGGCTAATATAGCCGGGCACACGACACAAACGCCGGCATGTTTCTCTTTCGTTTACGACCGTGCGGGCAATGAGAATCGGCGACGAAGCACATACACGCAAACATTTTAGGAACGTTTATTCCCGCCAATTCCGACGAAGGCGCGTTTTTATTATTTTTTAATCAAGGTTTATTTTGTCGCTCTTGATTGAAAATTGTGATAAAAAAATGTCCAATTCTGGGAGAAAAGTAAGAATTTTTTTCATTCGGGCAAATAAACTTTGAGGTCGTGGCACGTACAACGAAAAATTGCTAATTGCGACATCTGGTGGGAGTTTTTGTCAGTCACGGGACAA
The DNA here is from genome assembly GCA_964017225.1 of Netelia inedita. Taxonomy (NCBI): domain Eukaryota; kingdom Metazoa; phylum Arthropoda; class Insecta; order Hymenoptera; family Ichneumonidae; genus Netelia; species Netelia inedita. Next base: position 3,898,229 of record OZ024920.1, on the reverse strand, counting down.
AAGTGTCGTAAATAATCGATAATTTGTCTCCTCTCGATCGTTACCGTCTTTTTTGTTTCTCCCAAGTCGCGATTTTTTGCATCACCAGTGAATTTCTCGTGTCCTCGATCCCGAGAAGAGGGAACGTTTGGGACAGGAGGGAATATTCGCTGGGTGAGAGATCGAGGCGGTAGAAGGGTAAAAAAAAATTTTTTTTTGTTCCAATGTTGGTGAAACTCGAGAGAACGAGGCGAGTGTGAGACTCTCGCGACGTATGTAAGGCAAAATGAAGGAGGTGGAGGAGGGGGCAAAGGATACGCATAAACACGAGAGAGCAGTTAAAACCGCTTCTTTAACGACAGGAAGTGTTAGCCGAGAGGAACATGTGTTTCGGGGTTTCGCGGGCGTTTGGTAATGATATTACCACTCTCATGACTGTGCGAGAGAGTGAGTGAGAGAGAGAGAGAAAGAGAGAGAGAAAGAGAGAGAGAGAGGGCTCGAAACGTTCGGCATATCGCAGTTGGGTTATTAAGGCCCGTGGTTTAATTAAACGTCACCGTGTTAAACGTGGCGAGGTGCCCTCTCCTCCTCCGAGTCAAAAATAAAGAAAACATTTGTTTACCATATTGTACGTGACTTTTTTCAAAAATATGAAATTCGATTCAACTTTCTTTTCATCGATTTCGTTTTAATTCAACAAATTTTTATGAGAATGTAATTTTATCTACGATAACTTCGAGTCTATATTTGATTTCGTGATGAAGACTTCGTGGACGTTGCAGCCCCTCGAGGGATAATCACGCGTCGCGAATTTTTCCCTCTCGAGCACGACGCAAAGTTCTGCAGGGCAATATTAATTACGTCTTAATCGTCCGGGCGTAGCCAAAAACACTTCGACTCCCGTGCGTTTTGCACGCCGGATAATGAACGAGGGAATGAGATGGAGAGAGACGAGACAAAAAGGAAACGAACGAGAGCAGAAGAGAAAAAAATGAAATAAAAAAAAGGGAAAACAAAAACGAGAGAAAGAGGAAGAACGAGCAAAGAAACAAGAAAAACAGAATTAACAACCGCGGCACTCCGGGGTTAACCGAGAGTGGTTTAAAGCATCAGTTCTCTCTTTTATAGCGTTCCTAATTTTCCTTCTCAGCAAAGCGTATTAGCGGAGGGCCAGACTGTGTAAGACAAGTAGAGAGAGAGAGAGAGAGAGAGACGGAGACAAAAAGCCAAAAGACCAAGAACGATCCACGAGGAGAGTCTCGCGCGTGGTTTAAATTCTGCCAGACACCCTTAACCAGCCGAGGTTGATGAATTAAAAAAGGAAATAAAATAAAAAATAAAATATTCAAAAGAAAAAATCAAACCAAAACGAAGAGAGAAAAGTGTAAGTGCGATCGCGGCCACGCGTGTGCACGCTAAGAGCAAGAAGCGACTCGAGTGAACGAGGAAGAGGAGAGGAGCGAAACGTAGAGACAGAGAGGGATGGAAAAATACATATAAATGTAAGTTCTCGCGACTCGACATGTTCAACAGCGACAGAAGTTTGTTTTTTGAAGTCTGTATTGCTTACAAATGTTCCTTTCGTAATAAAAAAAAAAGGAGAGAGAAAAAAAACAAATAAGGGAAAACAAAAAAAATGTCAGCGAGTTCGTTCCCTAATGAGTCCGGGTGTTAAAAAATCTCGGGCAACTCGCGTTCCTTTTGTTTCGTCGAAAATATTATTTTACGAGCTCTAGGAGCCTGCGCGTGTCCCTACCGTACGATGAAACTGACCGATCGACGATCAAACTTTCCCTCTCGACCATTAAGCTCGATGTCGAAGGGAATCATTAAGATTTCAATTTAACAAGAAGATTTTGAGCGACGCGAGAATAATTTTCCTTTCGTACGATTTTCTTTCCCTCGACCATTATCGTACGTCACTTCGTACGACCAGATGTTAATTACCGATCGAGCGAGCAGGTTTCTCTTCGTCCTTTTTTTTTGTCTCTTCTAAGATTTACAAAACAATTAAATTATACGGAATGAAGAGAATATAGTGAAGATATTTTTGTTTCACATCGTGTTTCTAAAGTCATTCATTACTCAGAGAGTGAGAGAGAGAGAGAATTCCCATAAAAGTCAGTTTTATGTACGTATCAACGTGGCGAGAGCGCGCGCATGGTCCATTCCTGAGATATTTGGCGATTACGTTAGACGTCGTACAACGGATGGAGAAAGGGAGAAAGGGACAGGATCGAACGATGATGTCGCGAGGGGTTGTAAATGGTTCGTAGGTGCACACTTAAACGCCCATTTCCACCGAAATCCGCCCAAATCGCTTAGCCGGAGCAAAGCGTTCCAATTAAGAGGTATGCGTCGCTGCTTCTGGCATCTCCTGGCACCGAAACATTATTTCTTCTTTCTTTTTTCTTCTTTTCTTGCTCGTCTTCCCTTCTTCTTCTTCTTCTTCTTCTTTTTCGTCCTCCTTCTCCTCTTCTTCTTCATCTTCTTAGGCCTCTTTCGCTGCTTCTACTCGCGCTGTCACACAACGCCGTATCTTATTTCTCTCGCACCCCACACAACGTCACCCTCTCTCGTTCTCTCTCTTTCACTTTCTTCCTCGAGGTTGCTCTTCCCAGCTAATACCATCGTTCACCATTCATCCCAGGGAACTTCTCTCTCTCTCTCTCTCTCTCTCTCTCTCTTCCATGTGGCGAGTTACGCGATATCTATAGGACGATATAGCCAACCAAACAGATGAGCACCTTTCGGTCTATTAGTGGAGCTGCCAGCGTGTCACACGAGTAAAAGAGAATTGATATCTGTCCACGGTCCTCGCGTGCCCGTCCTCCGTCTTCCCTAAACCCCGCTCGTTTCATCTTATTGTTTTTTCTCCCTTGATTTTTCTTTTCTCACTGCCTGTTTGTGTTTCTCTTTCTCTCTCTCTCTCTCTCTCTTCATTTCTCGTCGTACGACGGACACGCTCGAGTTCCGAAAGCACTCGCCTGAGAAATTTACTTCGGTGCGAGGCTTCCGCGAGAAGTTGAATGGACGACCGGAGACAACGAATGCGACAAATGGAAAAATTATTTTATATTTTTTGCACATGCGTCATTTCCGCGGAGCTTAAAGACTTTGTTCTTTAATTTAAATTAAATTAAATCAATTAAACTTGTTTTTTTTTCGTAAAAATAACAACTACCTCTCGTTCGACTTTCATCCCCTTTATCGATAATTAATTAACTCCGATCCTCGATTATAAAACATTTCTAGGATATTTAAATTTGATCGCACGTTTATCGAAAATTCTGGTACTTTATCTCGTTTATCTCGTTCTAAGATCGAAATGACGAATCGTTGAGCGGATTAGTACGAAGATCGCTCGAGGGGTATTTAGGTTTAGTCATACGTAGCGAGGAGGTCTCGGATGCGACCCAGCCCACGCAACGAACTCGTTACGTGAGTGGTTTATGCATCCGCGTATAAATATTAAAACGTATATACCGGGGTATCGTCGTGGTCGGACGTGAAAGTGTTACCGTGGGTGAAACATCCCGGACAGTGTCGATGCTTCGTATACGTTGTAATCCCCCCTCCGAGTATCGGTGACACAACGGTCGTATGAGTAAACGAAGAGACGAGGGAGAAGAAAAAAAAAGTAAGAAGTAGCCACGAAGCGATATACGAGCGAGAAAATAAGGGAGAAGGGGGTGTGTCGGTGGCCGACCGGGTGCAAGAGTGCCGCGTGTGGACGACACGAAAGAAAATTCTCGCTCTCCAACGAAAAGGAGTCTCTTGGTGCATTCCGGGCCGCGTGCCATCGCGTCACTTGGGTGTAAACCGAATGATTCGTAATTTATAACCGGTACGAGGGAGAGAACTAAATACTCCGTGAAGGAAAAGGTCGTACGGGGTTAAAGTACGAAGAGACGGAGAATGGTAGAATGGGAGAAAGAGAAAGATAAAGATAAAGAGAGAGGGAGAGAGAGAGAAATAAATAAAATAAAATGGAGAAAACACCGACACCTATAGTGCGAGAGAGGGACAGAAGTTGGTAAAAGAGAAAAAGAGAAGAAAGGCTTGAGATGAAAGAGAAAACGAATGATGCGAGTCAGCGAGGGGAAAAAGAAAGTACGAGGGTCACCGGATCGAGGAAGGAACGGAGAAAGAAAGAGAGAGAGAGAGAAGACACTAATAGCAAAATAAAGGAATGAGGGATGAAGAAAGACAGTGAAAGAAGGGAGAAGAGAGTATGAAAGAGAAGAGAACGAATGGACGAGGCATAAGGGAGTGTCGAAGAGGCATGGGGAGCTAAGAGGCTCGAAAACCGAGACTCCGAGTCTAAATATCGAGCACATGTCGCGAGCGAAAGCGAGCCGGATTCCCCCGTCCCGTAAATGCTGCAAACTAAAATAGAAGCTACGAGTCCTGTCATACGTCATTTCGGAGGCTGGTCCGTGTGCTCTCTCTCTCTCTTTCTCTCTTTCTCTCTTTCTCCCTCTCTCTCTCTTTCTTTCTCTATCACCAAAATCTCTCAGTATATGTTTGATGTTACGCGGTGGTGTTTCACGCCAACAGGCTTCTCACTTATGATAGACATTGAGAAGCTTGTATTGGGAAGCGACGTAAATACTATAGGGCCAGTAGGTCCTACTGTACACGGTATAACGCGAACTACGAGAGCACTACAGGCTTGTATACGATTACGAAAATTGTACAGTTAAACTTGTAACAAGTTTACAACTCGAGGGACTTAATTTCTCAAATTTCCCGACTCTAGAATATTTAACCGTGTCACCACGTTTGTAAAAGAGTTCAATAAAGAGAAATAACTCGAGAAAAAATTGACTCAAGAGAACTTAAACTGTCAAAAATTGAATTAAAAAAATTTAATCGAAAATATAAATTTGACGGCAATTAATCGAAACAATAATATTGTAGTAAAAAAAGTTGAGTTGAGAGAACCGAACGTGAAGGAAAAATTGATTTAAGGGAAAAACAGTGTGAGAATTGTATTAGAGAGCGAAGTTAGACTGTAGTAGTTAGTGCGAGGCGTAGGAAGAGAGTCGAGGGCATGACTGGAAGCTGGAAACAGATCGCCAAACCATACATCCCCTAATAGACCGGCTGTCTTCTTAATTGACTAGGTGGTTCGCGTCGCGTTCGTTTACTCGACGGCTCGCGCCTACCCCGAGGACGGGAAACTAAGCGCCGGCGTGTCGCCTCCCACCGATCTCCGCTTCACGCATAGCCTCGCATCTTTCCCTGGATATATTTTACTCGTACCGAAAAAAAAGAGTGAGAAAGAGGGAGCAAATGTGTATGTATGTGTGTGCTCGCGGGCATATATTTGGAACGGACGAATGCGTGAAACGCACTTGGGCGTATTCGTGTGCGTTAAACGACGAGGAATATGAATGGTCGATTCGTGCGAGCGAAGGGAATTAATGATCCTCGATTATTTATATCTCTTCGTTCCTCGATCTTTCCATGTGCAATTAGACTCAGTATTCAGTACAGTACTGATTACTCGCCGCATATCAATCGTTCGCTCGGCTTATCGCTAAGTCGAGTGTGAAACTTTTGCTGTTTTGCAATACTTACATAGACATCTACGTATGTGTGTGTGTGTGTAAACGAATGTGTTCATAAATATTTTTGAATCAGACTGATTATTCGAGCAATACGCAATTTTCATCACCCCCACTTTTTATTATCAATTATATTTTTATCGCATCCAACCGCTTGGCTCTCCGGTAAGAATTGTATTCCTTTTTTTCTTCGAATCGAATCAAACTCCCGCCATGTTTCGATAATTACGCCAAATAACTTAATATTAAAAATTGTTTTTTTTGCAGCGATTAATCGACCGTTTCTAATTACATACGAATTAATAAAATTAACGACTCGAGGTTGGGAGTTATGGTAACGTTTATCGCTCGAAGACTTCTCAATTTTACTCGATTCTTTCTCTCTTCTTCTTTCTTGTTCCCTTTCGCCGAAAGGATCCGATGCGAGGTTTAAGTTACAACTCGTCGGGGGTGGTACGACCAGACTCGGTCTCTCAAGGACCCAGCCGTTTTTTTCCACACTTTTATGGTGTTCCCTTGTGCTTATAAAAGTCTCTCGTTGCAACCGAGGATATAGGGGTTTTATTATAGCGAAACGTCGCCGCAGGTAGGCGGAAATTGAGCCCACGCGCGTTTTTCCCGGACGCGCGCTTCACCATTGACCAGTGTACGCGGACAGACTCACGGACAATGGAATAATGGGCTGTAGTAGGGATATATTGCAAGTAAAATCGGCACTAGGCGACGTATTTTTCTAGCCTTACCTTACCTATTATTTTCTTTCATCTATGAGAATGGTGAACGTACCGGAAAATGGGCCACGAAAAAGGTGCCCTCACGCCCTTCGACAATGGACGAAAAATATATTCCTTATTCTTCAGGGCGCGACGAGATCTTCGGACGAAACCCTCGAGAATTCGTTCCGGTACACTTTCTCATTGTCGAGACGCGGGAAAACGCCAGTTTCAGTGCGTTACACTGGAAAATCGGGCGACCTCCGACTCGAGACTCACGCCTTGAACGAAGTGTATTACCGACGGTAGGTAATTGCGATTTAAAAGCCAAACGATGGCCACTTGTACGCGCACCTCGCTCTTCCCTTCGTGCGCGTCGGTTTACACCGAACAAAAAGTAAAAACGACGATCCGAAAAATATAGGACCGCTGGAAACAGCTGCGACCGCACGACAATACCGCGATACTGTGTCCTACCACTCGAGACTAACAATCGAACGATTTGACTCCCGCTGTCCAGGTTGAAAAAGAACGAGGAAAAAAGAAACTCTCGAGGATTTTTTTCTTCTCTCGTTGCTGGTCTCTCGCAGTCGAAATTCGCACGGAGTATCGATGGAAGTCCGAGAAATCGGTTTATAAAGTTCCCACTCGATCTTACGATTTTTTCGTGAAAACCCTTCCGGGATAAATTTCCACGAGGATGGATAATAACGTTGTAATCCTTCATCCCACTTTAGTCACGGTATCGTCGTGAAAACGAGCAAATTATTGTCAAAAGTCAAAGCTCCAAATTATTTTCCTACGATTTTTAGAAAATATTTGATTCGAGAATAAATTTGTATTGTTTTTTTTTTTAATTTTACCTTTCTATGGAAAATATTCTAATTTATTCAGAAATATTGTTAAAAAGGACGTCCGGTCGTTGAAAAAAATTGTAGACCTAAGAATTTTGAAAATGGGAAAAAGAGGGATGGAAAAATTTAATGATCTGGGCACGTGGTCCAAAACCAATAATAATAAAACTGAAGGACAATCATCCTCGTCGTTCGACGAGGATGGAAATAATACAGCCCACGGTGAAGCTGCTGTATATTCCTTGTATATATGACGATGGATATCTTTTCGTTACCGTATATCTACGAGTCGCACGGTACAACTCGAAAAACGAAAGAACGTGAGTTCTGAGATTTTTCTCACTGCCATTATACAGCTCGGTCCATTGTGCGCTCTTCCGTCCTCGTGGCCCATTCGAAGTTGCTTAAATTCTTGTAAAAATTCGTGAAGCTCGAACGTTCCATGCGGTCTCGGTGTCGCTTTTCGTTCTCGAGTGGATCCGATTGTCGACTTTTTGTAAAGAGTGAAATTGAGTCCGACCGACGCCAGCGTCATGAATACACCGACGTAAAGTCATCGAGAGGACACGGTACGAGTGGAAAACCCAAGCAGGTGCTACGAAAGTTTTTCCGCTCTCTCGTCGTTCCTCCCGTGTATACAAGTTAGCCGGGGGTCGAGAGAAGAACCCTTAATGGACCCTCGGTCTTATTCTTCGACCGCGCCGTTTCAAAATCGATTTATTCACGGAAAAATTATTACTGATATTCTAAACGTCCTCAAAAACCGACGCGTGTCGTTCACCCTCTTAGAAATAAAAATTAAATAGGGAAAATGGGGGGTGCGAGCTTTTCAATTTTCTTCGACTAAATGTTTAAAAAATGATAATTTTTATATTTAAAATCTTTCGTTAAATATCGAATATACAGAATTTATTTCAAAATTCAACGAGGTGTAAAATATTTCAAGTGTCATCCCCCTTTTAAAAATCGTCGAGGACGTTGCGTTAGTGCGTTTAATATAGAAAAAAGGAGTGTTCGGTCGCGGAAGGTTTTCATAGCGCGTCGTCTTCTCGAGACTAATTTAGGCCCATAAAAATCGTCTCAATAAGGCAAATTAAGGTAACTATAAATATACATTATAACCGGTGTCCCCGGGGCACTGAAAATGATATACAGTTCCGTAATGGTACGCTCGCTTCGAGAGAACTGTCGGTGGGCTCTCTCTCTCTCTTTTCTCCGACACCTGGCCTCTCGCGAGCCTTTTGTGAACCAACCAACAGGGTATAACCCTCCTGACTTTCGTGCGCGGAAGGACCCCTAACTTTCGGGCCGAGGAAGGCCCATAAACACCCGGGACACTCGACTAAATGGTTCTAAAATACGTTTCGAAACTATTCTAATGTCGAGAACGCGCGTCGTCGTACGTTGCGCAACTGGTGGAGAACCCTCTGAACCAGCTCGTGGCGACTTTGATTGTACGTTGCACAATCTGGTTGAATGATAATTCTTTTTTTGATTTTTCTTTTTAGTTATTTTCTTTTTTCTAAATTGAACTCGAACGCCACTCCTTGCCACCAAACGATTGCCACTCCTTCGGTTAATCGGACGGTTTTAAATCACTCGTTGAGCCTTAACAATACTTCTCGTAATTTTGTCCATGATAGATCGTCCTGTAATCATTTCTGGCGAAAGAACGTCATAGATGCCGTTGCCTCTTGAAAATTTTAAATTTTGAGAGAAAAAAAATCTACCCTCTACTTTACCCCTTTCTTATTATCACTCGAAGGACCAACCGGACGATAAAACAAGACCCAACGATGTTTTAATTATTTGCAAAAAAATCGAAAAAAAATATCTCTCTACAAAAAAATGTTTCAAGGTTCAAATTATCGCAAACGCCTGTAGGTTTATGAAATTTTCAGAAACCCTCTATTTTCATTTTCCCTGATGATCCTCGTGAAAATCACACCGGGCACCTTCTATTCAAGATTTTTCGTTTTTTTTTCTTTTTTTCTTGAGAACGAGCCGTAGCTTTGAAGAAATTTCTTTAACGACGAATGGACGAGCCCTTTATTGCAACGAAATAGGAGGGCACGCCAAGATTCCTGCCAACTGCGAAATTGTACGCGTATACAATGATTACGTGAAAAGAGAGGATGAAGCACGAGGCACGAGCCATCGGTCGAGTTCTTCTTGTGTTATACCGACGGGGGCGATACATATATACCGGTATTAGAAAATGTTATATGCTTTTTCGACGAGGCCTGCACAACACCCGTTCCTCCTTGGCAAGGAGGTGTGACTATGTTTGAATACACTGTTGATTGGGCCATAAATGTGTCTCTCGCTCACAAACGTTCTTCTTTCCTTTCCTTTTACTCAACTCTCTCTCTATCTCTCTCTCTATCGCACTCTAGAGTGGACTTACCAAGGGCCCACGAGAGAAACCACACAACGGGGGCCACACACGAGCTTCGATACTCTCGTATACGTACATTAACCGTACAGATGTAATTCTCGGACTGACCACCGAAGCGGCTGATCGATGCTTCTCTAAGAACGTGCTACAACGTACCGCGCCACGTGACGCAATCGAATTTGACACCGTTTTTTTCTTCGACATAATAGACATGAATTATTAGAAAGAAAAAAAAGAAAATAGTAAATTTTTTCGCTTCTTTTTTGTTTATTTAAAAATAAAATAAAATTTAATCTCCATGTCTTCTGCTCCTGCTCGAATATTAATTTTCTGGACTCTTTCGTATCGACAGCTTCGCAAAGACAGCCACTATTCGAATCTGTCCATCTCGTAGCGAGAGAATAAACCACTGTACACGCGCGAGCAAAGACTAGAAGTTTAAGACGGAATGTTCAAGGGGTGAGGACGGGGGGGATGATGCTTTAACAGAGTCCTAAGGGATTCTTAGAAGTCTCGAACGATCGAATGCGATGGGTGGTCCCATCGGGACGTGTACTAAACTGCCGTACACGGGAGTCGAGAGATAGACCTCACCGGACAGCAACCCCGTGGTATTTCTCCGGCCGATGTGCGCGCCGCGCGTTTCTCGTGTGAAAATCGACACGATAAAATCCAAAAAATGCGAAAAAAATGACAAAATCTTACGATACAATCGATCTATACAGGTATCAACAACAAAATCGTCGAAACGAGAAAAATTATAATTGATTTTCGATAATTCGTCAATTCGAACGGAGAGTGCGGAGGGTATGAGGGGGGGGGGGGGGGGGGGGGGGGGGGGGGGCAATGGACCAAGAACTTGATTCTATTCGTCTTCTTACGTGGCATTTACAGCGTGACTCGGCCGTAACGAAAACGATTTTCATCACCCGCGATGACTTTCGACCTTCGCCTTTTACAGCTCTCTCGAATTTCTCTTTCTCTTTCGTTCTCTCTCTCTCCCTCTCCCACGAGTTCGCTTCAACCCTCTATTCACCTCTCGTACCCGTCTCGCTCCGGTCCACCTCAATCTCTTTCAATGTTCCTTCACCTCGTCTCGCTTACGACGATTTATTTATCTATATAACCTCTGCGTCCACCTCCTCCCCCCCCCCCCCCCCCACCCCCTTCGCTCCCCTTGGCCCTCCCCACAAAGCTTTTCTGTCCTGTCAGTCCACACCGGATTCCAATTAAGCAACCCCGCGAAGGTCATCGGCTCATTAGGCATCGATATAGGTCCCTCCATCGCGGCATTGTGATTCTCTCGTGATCCGAGCCATCGAGTATCCAGGCGCTAACCAATCAAAACGCATTCTTCGACGCGCAGCCTCTCCACTTTTTTTTCACCTCGGCGATCGAACCGTATACCTAAGATCCATAGAAATGAATAAATAAAAATAAAAGTAAATATGGAAATACAAATTAATTTGAAGTCATCCCTTAAATGGTATTTTTCATGAATTTTACCAGAATTGTTTAAACGCGATCAATATGAAATATAGAACGAAGGGTCGAACAGAAAAATATGATAATTTGCGAACATTACGAAAATAATCAATCGCGCAATAATTTTCGTTTATTCAATTAATGATATAAAGATTTAAAAAAAGAACCGACCGGAAGTTAAAGTACGAATAAAATATTCGTTAAACGATCGTCTCGTGAAATCCCTCGATTTATAATAATCCTTAACTACGTACGAGGTCGAGAGCGTCTCGAAATACGTGATAAATTAACCTAAAAACGGGGCCTAATTGCTACAAGAATGGTTCATAGATGATCAAAAAAAATTCATATATATATATATATATGTAAGTAAAAGGTAAGAAGGCGAAGAAATCAAAGGGATATATAAAGCCAGGGATAAAAGACGCAAAGGGCCCACGCGATGGGCCCATTTCCCTCTCTCTCTCTCTCTCTCTCTCTCTCTCAGACTCTTCGTTCACCGCCACTAGTTAGCACCTTCTCTTCTCACCGTCCTTCTCTTCAGCCTTTATCCTCGAATCAGTCCTCGCATTCTGCTTCGTACACGCGAAGCCAAGATAGCTCCTCGAGAGTGAGAAAGAGAGAGACAGAGAGAGAGAGAGGTCTCCCTCTCGTGTGCGCCGTGGACCTCCGCGCAAGATATACCACAATGCCTCATTGTACTTAAATCAGATTCAATTTGGGCCCCATTGAAAATTACGCTTAATAAATTATTTGGGCAATTCATAAATCTGCCCCGAGCTCTCTTTCACCCCCTCTCTCTCACTCTCGCTCTCACTCTCGCTCTCTCTCTCTCTCTCTATCTCCGCCACACTCAGCGCGACTCCCCGACAGACTCGCGAGTCTTCTCTCATCTCCTCTCGGTTATTATTATTGTACGTCGGGATATCTGTGTGCGTCCGTATTAAAAATGTATGCGCCCATACGTGTATAGAAACTTCGGTTTGCGTGCGGCAAAGCTCGGACGTTGACGAGGTCGCTAATGGACTCGCGGCTCGAGCATGTTGGACCTCCGCTTCATTCATCGAGTCTTTCGAGTTTAGGCTCGTACACGGAGTCTCCACCCTCCCTCCCTCTTGATGCGCACCGACGCGACTATACACGTGCGAAATGAAAAGAAAAATGAAAAAAAAAAAATTTCAAACGCGTTTATATGTACGTGTATATACGAGAATAGAACGAACAAAGTATGAATCGTTGAAACGGTGTTGATTCGCACAAATTTGGGCTCTCGCACGAAGGCCCAGGTGGAGGTGTTGGTAAAGATAACACACGTGTAGCCAGAGTGATAGAGAGCGAGGGAGAGAAAGTGAGAAAAAGAGAGAGAGAGAGAGAGGACTATAAATATCGTTCGCGTGTGAGTCCACTACAAATTAGTGGGCAGTTATAAACGATCCGGTCCTCCTTCATCATCTTTGAATTTTTTTTTCTGTTTTTTTTTGTTCCCTCTTCGTTCTTGCACCGCGTCTCGCGAGTGCAAGCTCTTTTTTATACCGCAGCTCGGGCAAAATGCGTGCGGTATATATTACACGTTTTGCATGTGTATGTTTGTGTATATGTGTGTGTGTGTGTGTGTCTGTGTGAGGGTTTTATAACGACGAGCGAATCTCTGTGCGAAAGGGACGTAGCAGCTAATTGCCATGCATCATCTTGGGAATTGCTTCTTCTTCTCGCGATTCCGGGCCCGAGCGATCGAACGTTTCTTTTTTTTTGTTTGTTTTCTTTCTCCTCTCGTCCTTAGACACTTATACGTCATTAATTATTCTTTTTTCTCTTGATTAATCGCCTTCGAAATCTTCGTCTCTCTTTTTTTCATTATACCAAAATGTGCAGATTTTATATTAATTGAAGAAAAAAAACAATTATAATTAGGGTGCGAAAGAATTAATGATTTTTGTTTCTTTTTTTTATTTTCGCTCGTACTTTTTTTCTTCTTCGAGGATTCGACCAATAATTTTTTTTTTACGATTCCGAAGGATTCTCGAGTTGTCTGTGTGGGAGATAGCGATCTGCGGAACTGTAAAAATGTGAAAAAGGTTTTTACAGGCTGGAATGCTCGCGCGAACTGGTGAAAAGGAGGAGCACACGATGGTCCTTTGCCTCGAACATGCTTTCCGAGTTTGACACACGCGCACGTGCACACACACATACATATGCATACGTATATATATATATACATATAGGTAGTCGACGAAAGGAGGACAGGTCCTTTGACAACCCGCAAACAAGAGACCGACACGTTCGGAAACAATCGGTCGGACGACGACGGACGAACCTATAATTAGCGTTGGATCCCTCCTCGGCTTCTTTTTCTTTCTTTCTTATTTTTTTCTTCTTTTTCTCTATTTTTTTTTTTTTCGTTCACTTCTGTTCCACCGCGATATCTAGCGAGCTATAAGTTTTCCTCTCACCATTCTCGGCCGGTTTTCCACGCTCGACAATGCAGCCGTACGAGACGAAAAAGAACGAGGCAGCATTCTAATACCCGACGAGAACTGTTGAGACGAAACGACACCGTCGGTCCTCTCTTCTCTCTCTCTCTCTCTCTCTCTCTCTCTCTCTCTCTTGCTCTCCCTCGTTTTTCTCTCTTTGGTCGTTATACCCGTAGGACCTGATCGCTATCCCGGAAAAATTTAGTTTACTCCCGACGGGTAACCGACACTTCAGAAGTCACCGCGTCGAGGACCATTTAGCTCACGGTCGTTTTGTGTCTTGTATTAGGTAGCTCGAATCTAGCACGGGGTAAAATGGGACAGGTCGAGGATATATCTTACCGAAATCGACGAATTTTTTAAGATTTTTATTTTCATCCTCTCACCTCTCCTCGTCGAGATTGATAATTTTGTATAATAATATAAAAAAAAATTAATTAATTCGATTTACAAAAAAAAATATTATTTTTCAATTCAAAATAATTTAACCGTAGACGAAACAGAGCGAATATACCAAGAGCTAAGAAAATAATATAAAAAGAAAATAACCGCTCGTGCTATAAAATGTCTACCTGATTGTTAATCCGTCGTTCTTTCGACTCGAGAAATAATCGACGAAATCTAGACGAGTGTGAGACCGCGATGGCCGGGTCTATAATTATCCGGGGACAGTCATCTGGTGTCTCCGACGCTTTTCTCAAACGTTATTCTCCTCGTACGTTTCCCGTCTTTCTCGCTCGCTCTTATTTCTTTCATCCTGCTGCGTCCTTCGTCCCGCGCAACTTCGGGATAATTAAAAACGTTCCGGAGAGCGCGTCGGGTCCATTAATTTTCTTTCTAATTGAGAGAAGCCACCGAGAGAGCGAACGAAAAAGAGCGCGCGCGAGAGAGAGAAAGAGGGAGAGAGAGAGAGAGCGCGAGTGGCGGCATATTCACGCGCTACTATAAGCGCGCCTCGTAAGACTTTTTATTTCGAACTCTGAAAACTCGAGTAGCGAGAGAGGACAGCGTAAAGCTGGGTGTATACAAGTATATATGTCCGATCGAGAAAAGAGATAGGAATTCTGTGGACGTTCGGGTTTGCCTCTTGGCCACCGCGATCGACGAATACGAGGAAAAATCGGATCGTTACTTCGTTGGATTAATTGGCTCGGTTGTCGATACAAAGCATTCCGTATAGTTTTCCGTCGACATAAAAAAAGGAGGTAAAAAAGAACAAAATTTATTTTATTACATTAAATTAAAAATTCAATAATAAAAAGAAAATGATATGAAAATATTGTTAAATGTCATTCTGAAACGATTATGTTTATCGATTTGTGTTATATTTTGTTCTTGTTATTGTTAATCATTGATAAAACGTTTTCGAACGAAATGGCACAAAGGCTGCTAATGATAATACAAAACTATCGAATTCAATGGAAATGCATTCGGAAAATTAAATCAGAGTCTCGGACGTGGAGAGTTCTGTGAGAACAAAACGCTAACGTATACTCAAGTGTCTATATATATATATATGTATATATTGGTTACCGGTTGTCTCACCCCCGCGTCAATTTCTAAACGTTACACTTTTAATCAGAACTCGGCACGCAAGACCGATCAAGCGTGTCGTACAAAACGACAATGGGAGTATAGAATAGACCGCTTGTGTCTGCCATATAAACGCCCGAGTCAGCATCACCGAGCCTTGTATCTCAATATAAACCTACGCGTATTGATATATACATATATATGTGTGTGTGTGTATTTAAGTCTCAGGACGAGTATTGTGCTCTCCTACATTTTCATTGGGTCGAACAACGGCGTTGAGAGAATTTCATCTGTGATTCGAACGCATTAAACGCCGACGACACGACGGATCGTCGAGACTGAAGCAGACGGTAAGGGTGGTAGGGCCTGAGGGGGTGAATCTTCCGTACAGGCAATGGGACGAATCGATAAATGGATTAACCTTGTTATACGCTAATAACGTCTTCGCGCTATTTATTCACACTGTTGCGAATAACGAAGAAACAAAATATAATTATGAAAAGTTTTATTCGTCGAGATTAATTAATTCTCATGATTAATTTATCGATAAATTGCTAATTAAAAAAAATAATACGTTTATCGGAGTTTTTGAATTTTTTGTAATTCTCGACAGTTGCATGTAGGTCGTTTGTTTATTATTAGGAAAAGAATAGAAAAATCAACGAGGTGAAATGACACGAGCAGCTATGGATGACGTCAACGTCTTCCTATCGATAGTGTTAATAGTGATCAACGAGCATGGCCGCTAACCGAGTCATCGAATTTGTATGCAAAACGAGCAAACGAATGAAAAGTTTATTTGTGTTATAATTAAGAAAATGGCTCGACCTGTGACCTACGATATGTATATATATGTATATTTATGTGTATGCTATGTGTGTAATTAAAGATGCGCCGCAACGATGCACCGTAGAGGGCTTCGAGTGCATGCGTCATACACGACCTAGCTCATGACACCACAGAGAGATTATACATACGAGAAGCGTAATATCGTTTCGCGTCTATATATAACGCCAATACACTCATTATATCTCAACTCTTCGCACAATAAATGCATTCAACGAGAATGCATACGTATAATTTAATACCCGGAGTTCAGCGAAATGGCAGATGTGCATTTGCAAAGGAAAAAAAGGAAAAAAAAAGCTAAACGATTTTCCAGAAATCGCGATACCGATCGGCTAATTTATATCGACAATTATCGTTTTTTTGAGATTATATCGATAACAATCGATAATTGTCGTTATTTTAGATTATATCGATAATTATCGACAATTATCGTTATTTTAGATTATATCGATAATAATCGATAATCATCGATAACTAAGTACAGACAAATTTTTTGAAAATATTGAATACGAACGAGATTTTTATTTTTAACATACGAGAATAAAATGTGAGGGCGAAGTGTGTTCGACACGGGAAATGATTAATTCCTATCGAATTATATTTAGCGTCGAGTATTAAATCAAATTTATGTTAGATAAATTTAGATAAATTTATTAGCCTTGACGAAAAATCGTCGATTTTTTTCGATCCTCGTTGGTTAAACATTGGACAATGATATTTTAGTACGTTTTTTTAATACGCGAACAATTTTAGCACAGCCACGACACTTGAATAACCGGAATCTTATCGAATCGATCGCGGGGTCGGGAGAACTATTGGGAAACCTTTTGAACGCACAACGCGACATGACTTTTCGATCGGAGTTAAGTATGAAACATGCCACTACGTCCATTCTCGATCGATTTCCGATAAATTTCATTTAAATTTATGCTCGCGCAGGCCGACATCGCTCATATCGCACTTATCGCGTTCGTTGCCAGTATTTTTAGCCCAACGCACCTATACGCGAAATCGCGTTCGTTTTTGTTGTTGTTTTGTTTTCCTCGTATCGTCGTTTGGTAATTAAACGGGGTTGGTATTACCGCAATTGCGATAATTACTTTAATTTCGAGAGCCGAGAACCGAGGAATAAAGTCAGAATATTTTTAGTTTTACGACGTTAAAACGTTCCGCTCGCTTCTGGCGGAACCAAAAAAAATACATGAAAAACATATTAAAATTCTCGGAACGCGCGGTGAAGCTGATCCACCCTTATCTAAAGGGCATCGTCGTACGAAACCCGCTCGAATTTCGAAACCGCCGACACTTTTCATTCCGAGTTTTTTTTTTTCGTGTATATTTTGGATTTTCTTATCACTCTCGATTACAGCGCTAAACAAAAAGAAGAAGAAGAAGCGAGAGATAAAGAGTCGTTTTGAAAATACGAGCCGAGGTTAATACAGTCGACGTAATCGTATCTTGGAAAAATAATAACAAAGCACCGATAACGAGAGAATTACAATTACGCTTTTACCAATAATTCTTTACGAGAAACTCGAATATTTCCCCTATACCTAAGAAAAAAGAAAACTCGGCACGAAAGCATAAAAAAAATCGAAGCATTCACGCTAGTTAAAATTTTATTTACGCGATACAGCAAAATTTCCGGATTTTCTCGAAAAAAAATTTTCAACGTGACCACGAACGATTTTGTAACGACCGCCGAGCGAGGAAGAAGAGGAGGAGGAGGAAGAACCGACGGTCCCTCTCGTTAGCACGGCAATTTTCGAATTTTCGAAAGATTAATTTATTATTTTCTCGTTCGACGTGAAAAACGAGGAGGAAGAAGGAAAGAGGACCGAACGAGGATTCTCGTTTTCGTTAGGTCCGCGAGGGGGCGAGCGAGAGGCGGAATTTGAAGAAAATGTGCGTTTTAGCGCGCGAGCGAGAAGCAGACGGTCGAATTTCGTTACAAGGTACGGCATGACGCCAGGGCGTGGCAAAAGCCCGAAAACCGTTTCGGAAACACGCCAAGGGATAACCGTCGCGAATTTTCTTTGTCTTTCGTCCTTTTTTTCTACTTTTTTCGTAATTTTATGGACAGCTAGCTTTAAATATATTCATATATGTATATATATAATTTGAGGATTTCGAAATGGAAAATTTCTTTCAACCCCCCACCCTCTGGTCGAATATAGTCGTCGTCGTCACGCCCTTTCTTTCCGGCGGCGTTAGTCGAAAAATCGGATACTGACGCTCCAAAATATATCCGAAAAACGAGAGCAGGGAATGACCGAGTGGCCAATTTGCATGAAACCGATGAGTCGTTCGCCCCCTTCGGCAGTTTCGACTCTTTTCTATTTCCTTTCGCTCTTACGAGGCATATACTTTACACGCGTCCAACAGGGAGGTTTTCGTGATACACGCCCCGTTCTCGCATCCCTTCCGCACTTTGTTTTTCAGAATTTCGTGAAAAAAAAACCTTCGTAACGCCCTTTCTTCCGGTTTGAACATTTTTTGAAACTTGTCACTTCGATGTGCGTGCTTTACAAAATTTTTGGAAATTCGATAAATAAAATTTGATAATTAGCTAAATAATGGAAATTTTTATTGATTATCGAATATTAAATTCCCGTTTGATACGAATTTTGATATTTGCTCGATGATTATTCGTAATTTGAATTTTTCTCACCAAAAAAAAATGATAAAAACGATTTTAATCAAATTTTCCGGTGTTATTTGTCGGAAATTATTCCGAAAGATTTTAATCGAGGAAAAGTAGGCTCTCGTTTTCTCGGTAGAGCGCGTATCCGTGGTAAGGAGTACTTACGTCGTGTATTTTCTAGATAAAGAAGTACGCCGCGTGCATATAGAGAGAAATAAAAAGGAAGATCGCAATTAGTCGTCGCGTGCATAATACATATACGCGTAGTTCTCTCGTCGGTGCTTGCACGCGGTTCTCCCTACATACCTTTAATACATGCTAAAACGGGAACAATTTCTACCAAAGAAACGAAAGGCGAGACGAGAAGATGATCGTTCTCTCACGATAAGGAAGCGAAGAATGATATTCCGCAATCAAAATGGTCGAGAAAGAGAAAGAGAGACTTGACGGATCGCTCTAATTTCCCTGCCGAGGATTCTAGCGCAAATTCGCCGAACGTTCGCATTTCTCGTTTTCTTTCGCACGAATTCACGACTCGTACTGCGTAACGAGGAAAAATAATACCGAGAGACAGAGAGAGAGAGAGAAAAAGACAAAGATAAAACATTCTCGGTAAATCGCTCGTCAATTTTTTGCGAATATGAATTCAAGAATTAAAAACGAAGCGAACAATTAATAAATATATAAATTGGTCGAATCCGGAAGAAAATTTAAAAATCAAGGGAAATTATCGATTCTTTTTTATCCCCGTTCGTATCGTGACGTTCGTTTGCGCAAACGTAATTCAGGGTTTTTTGCTCGATCTGAGAAAAAAGAAAAAAATATATTCATTCCGCGTGTTCACCCGCGGAGCGATGTGTTGACGCCGAGAGAGGAGTATGAAGCTCCCGGCGCACCAAGAGGTCGCGATAACTCACCGATAACTTCTTGGCAATTAGTCACTGCCAATTAACGGCCGCTTAAACGGAAAACAACCCGCACCCCGCGCTCAGCCGCAATTCCCGCGCGTCATGTCGTCAGCGTCCTCGCCATCTTCTCGTTCGCTTCATTATTATCATTATTATTATTTAATATTTAATATTTAATTATAATGCTTAACATTATCTAATCAGTAATAAATTCATCTTCACAAAAAAAAAACGACCGCAATCAACCCTCGTTCTTTTTTCTTATTAATCAAAAATTCTTATCATCCCGAATATTTGTCTTAAAAAAATAATCGAGCCGGGGTTCGGCTCGACGATCGATAAGTCGTTAGAAAAAAAACCTCGTTCGCACGATGGAAAAAAACTCATCGACGATATATATGTTTATATACATGTGTAGAGAGAGAGAGAGAGAGAGAGAGATTCTTGCTCACAGACTCTTAATTTCATCGAGCAACCGCGATAATTTCGACGCGAGACGAATCGAGGACGGGGCATGCGCGCGTATAAATCGTTATATTTCACGCCGCGACGACCCCAAACGATCCGTGTCAAGCGTAAAATGTATATATCGCACGATTTATTGTATCGATAAATAATAATAACAACAATGATAATACGCATATCGACGATAAGAAATATTCACTCTCGTTATTTTTCCGTCATCATCGTTTACGTTCGACGTGTACGAATAAACCTGCTCGCGCATTGTTAAAATCGTCATTAATCAATATTTTCGTCGAGCGACGAGTGGTTACATTGTCCGTGTAGCAGTTAAATAAACATTACTCACCGTCATCGGCCACTTCAACAAAAGAAAGAAGAAAAAAAGAGAGATAAACAAATATGACGATTCGATAATTCACCGGGCGCGCGGACACTTTCGCGTGTTAAATTATAAAATATGAATTAGAGCAAATTTTACGGTCAGATAAACGGGGCCCATCAATTTTCAGCACGAGCCACGGCACGATACCCGTTTGTATCTTGAGTTATCGATCACACGCGTATCGTCCGATAAGCAAAAATACAAAATTTCTTTTGTCCTCTTTGTCGCGAGAAAATATACAGCGTTTCGAAAAACTTCATTTTTTATACGAGCCAGCTTCGTTAAATAAAAATTCAATATTAATTAATTCACGATCGTAAAATTACTCCAATATCGCATCGAGTAACGAATTTATAAAAATACAAAATTCTCGATTATTAAAAATTTTCGTCAATTATATTTTCATTCCCGACTAATACGAAACTCGTGCGTTATTCTGAGAGCTCCGACTGTTATATCTGCGTAATTGCAATATGAACAAAAATATCTTCGGCGCAACGAGACGAAGAGACGTCGAGGGGTGGAGCGAGCACGTGAACTTGTGAAAAGGGGAGTGGATCGTATATCCATATTAAAATAAACATAAACACTCGCGTACGCGCATGCGTATGCGCCATAAGGCCCATATAGATCATGCAGAAATGACGAGGGGGCTCCTTCTGACCTGCGGTAAAAGAACGGGAGGAGTCGGGAGGGGGGATGAAGAGGGGTACCCAAGGGGGCCTCAAAGTTTTTTCATCTTCCTCCATTTGTTTCGCGCTCTTGGTATCGAGAGAAAGAGAGAAAGAGAGAGAGAGAGAGAGAGAGGCGAACGGCCGACGAGACGTTATAATTAGGCCGCGGTGGCGGCGCGCGGCGGGCAGTAGATAAGGCACGTACGGCGCGGGCCTAAGACGAGCCATATATGTGTGTCCGTTCGTACGTACGTGTACTGTCTTACTGTCGTTCACCGACGCCTTCTTATTGCAACAAAACAACTTTTTGCAAATCATTAACGTATAATTTTAATTGCGAGACGGGGTTAATACGGTCGAAGCGCGAGGAGGAGGTATCAACGAGAGAGTGAGAGAGGGCGAGGGAGAATTCTCGGGGGAATTAATTATGTTGATTGCACTTATTACGAGCCTCTGTTTTGCTCTTCTGGCGAGCTGGAGGAAGTCCATACACTATATATATATTGCTTATTTTCATTCTATTTTTGGCTACACTCGAACCGCGTTCACTCCTTTCGTTATTCTTCTTTTTCCGTCGAGTTAATCTTGTTTTCAACTAATTGTGAGTCGCGCGGTTCACATCTCAGAATGGAAGAACCGATCCAGCTTTTTACCAATTTTCCGTCACAAATTGAAAACAGAAATTTCGAATTTGAATATTTTGATAATTATTGTGCAAAATTTCGAAAATTGTCGTATCATTTTTATCATTGAGCTTATCGTGATTTCTGTTGTCAAGTTGAATCGCGGGGACTTGTTTTCAGGAAGTGAACAAACTTTAATTACTCGAGTGAAATGTCTGTTGACCGAGGCAATAAAAAAAATGTCTTCCAGACGCTTCTCGTCTCCCGGTTGCTCGTTATTTTCTTATCTCGTATTCGCCCTCTAAGAGAGATTCAACATCGCTTCGAGCACGGATCATCGCACTCGCTTCGAAGGAACGCGCAGCGTGTGTTTCGTAAAAAAAAAAAAAAAAGAAAAAGAAAAAATTGTTTTACAGATATAGATACGTGTGTAATTATCACGATGAAAATAAAGCATTATCGCGAGAAGGAGTGTTGTCATCGGGTCGTTATTATCATTTTTAACCTTTCTCACTCGGATATCTCCCTCTTTCTGTCGCAGCTCGTGAAACCCTTATCTCGTACCAGGGAGTTTGGATCTTCCTTTCTCACCCTCGTAATTCTTCGAAACGAGACGTTAGTTTTTTTTCGTGCCTCGAAATTAATTAATGTTCGAGTGACGTCTCTCCTAATCTCGCGTAAATTTAATCGTCACCAATGAAGCTTAATCAATTTCGTCTTATTCCGATACGACGATCGAGTATTCGAATCGAATTTATTTATATCACGAATTAAATTCATTCGTCAAAATTCTATTTTTGGTTATAAAAAAACGACAAATACCGTTACGAGAAATTTCTAAGAGGATTTTGTCGTTTGCCCGCCTCCTCGCGGCAATCCTGTATATTTCTCTGTACACGAAGAATTGTATATATCGCATCTCCCTCGTGTTCACGATGATTGTCTTCCATTTTCCAAAAGCACGAATTTTCATCTCAAAACAAACTAACGGTCCTGAAGGATTTACAAATTGGATTATAGGTTTGGCTGCGAAAGGAGGCGCGCGTGTAAAACAACAGAGGATTGGTACGACGAGCCGGTTTCGCCTGGGGAAAAGCGATGACGAGAGACAGAGAGAGAGAGAGAGAGAGAGAGAGAGAGAGAGAGAGAAAGAGATAGACAGAGAAACTGCGAGAGGGTGAGGGAGCAAGAGGTGAGTTAAGTCCGAGCAGTAAGTCGGGTCGACAAGAGAAGGTGACTGTTCGCAGGGTTTTTGCCCCGTTTGCTAAACCATAACTGTGACTGGTTCGGTTTCTTACCTGGGCCTGAGCTTTTCTGAAAAGGCCACGTGAGGAAAGAAGACAGAAATATTGTCAAACGACGAGAGGAAATGAGAGAGAGCATGAGGGGGTGGGGGGTGGGAGTATGAAGTTGACGCCAGGAGAGAATTACAGAAAGAAAAACGGATGAGCAAGATATTAGGTGGGAGGAGGAAGTAAAAGTTCGCGACAGATCGAAGCTCGTGCCTTGCGGTCGGTGAGAAAGAATCGAAAAGAATTAATCCCGTGGCAAAGAGGGGGGCACGATCGAGGAAAAGACGAAGACGAAGGAGCCGAAAGTGAAAACTCTGCAACCAGAGATGAAAAACCTGTTAAGCCCGAGGCTAATCCTCGGAGATTAGGTGACTCGTACCGCCCTGTCAAAACTTGTCACCAAGTCGGGAATTACGCTCGGGGAACCGGCCACCTCGACGACAGCTTCTTCGCCCGTGGTCCCTTTCTCGACGATCGGTTTCTCATTTCATCGGCTCTCTTACTCGTTCCGTTCGATGAGAAGATCACACGGGTTTCTCAGTCGAGAGGCGAGACGAGTAAGAATTTTCATATTTTTTTCGATTCTTTTCCAAGGAAATCGTTAAAAACCAGGAATAAAAAATCGTCATATTCGTAATCTACGAGAAATACCGTCTTCGTTTAAAGCCTTCAAAACAGGCTTCAATTAAAATTACGGAATCAGAAATTTCTCATTCTATATAACACGATCCTAGTCCTCTCGTTCCCAATTCCACTATTCCAATCCCAACTCCTTGGCAATTATTATCCCTCCTTGTTGTCCTAGAAATAAAATAACAAATTTCAATTCAAAATCGTCATAAAATTAACTTACCCCCATTTACACACAAATTACATTCTCGCGTCCCTCGTCGTCAGACTCCCGCGCAACTTATACATACAGCACACTCTACGAACACTGTATAATACAGTTATGGTTATATACACCAGCGTCTATGCAAAATTGCATATATCGGATTCTCGCGTGTATTCTCGCCTCGGCCTATCGTGACGCGCGTTTAGCTCTGGCATTATTGGTACAGCGGGGTGGAAGCTCGCGAGGCAAGTTGGTCGACAGGATGAAAGAGGGGGTTTGCGAGGGGTGAACTACACCCCCAAGAGAGGCATCTACTGTGTCAACGACGTATACAGGATGGACTTGGTCGTTCGCTGGGGCTGTGAACACGAGCGAGAGAGAGCGAGAGAGAAATGAGACGAGAGAAGAGAGGGAGGGATTCTCGACGTAAACTATACCAACCAACCCCCCCCCCCCTCGTATCTCTCACGCTTCGCGGCTATTTCTATGGGAACAGGGTCGACGACGTAGAGACTCTCGCCCGTCTAATTTCCTGTCCTGAATTTTGAACGAGGCGAGAATTTGCACCCTTGAGTTCGCACCAACGAGAGATCCACTCGTGGATACCGCAAGTGACGAGATTAAAATGGTACGATGTACTCTCCTCGTATATAGACATATATATATATATATATATATACACGCGTGTGTATATATGTATACAAAGACGACGTTGGTATATGTACACGTGTAAGCGTTTATTATTAGCTGTTTCAGCGTTACAAACGCTCCTCTAACGCGTGTATAAAATCGCCCATGTCATCGATACTCCCGCGGTGAACTTTAATCTCTCCAGTATACGACTCGGTGAATTTCTTATCGCGTCTCGATGGTAGAGAAAGAAGAAAAAGTCATTACTTCACAACCGCCGATAAGGATATCTCGTATACGGAAAGAGCGAGCTCTTCTCTCGGCAATAGACGACGCGTCGATTCGAGCCGTGCCTTTTCAATCTCCAAAATAGTTCATCGAAAAAAAAATTCAAAATTTTCAGTTTGAAAAACATATATTTTTTTTACACTCAGTGACTTATTTCGAATTTTATTCAAGCGGAATAAGTGATTTCGAACAAGACCGAAGAAATACCTAAAAAGTCGAACCACGCGACACTCGTATCTATTACCGTATCGTATATACATACTGTGTGTATAAAATGCGAACGAGAGAAATATGCCGCTCTTTTCTCTCTCTCTCTCTCTCTCTCTCTCTCTCTCTGTCGGGCTCGTCGAGTCAAAGAGGCGTGGAAAATATCCGTAGAATATTCTATCCTGTCTAGTACACACGAGTGAGAGAAGCGCGGACCGTGACGACAGAGGACATATTCGTCGGACCCTTTTAGGACAAAGCGTCTATATATATATATATATATGTATGTATGTATAAAAGTCTAAAGCGATCCTTGGCATCTATTATGTGATTGTTATGAATTTGCTATTAATAATAAATAAACAAACATAATGGGAGATTCGTCGCGGTGCGTTAACTCCGAGGGATCCATCTGGTTTTTATTGCCCCTACGATATCCTGGCCGGAGACGAAAGGACCCCGGAGCAGGCTCTTGCATCGAATCAAAAAACGTCTCTATGTCCCTTTTATCGCTCTTTCTCACTCGTTACACCAACACTCATTTCCTTTGACCGGAGTCAGCGTGTGACTACATGTGTGCAGGACACGTGAAAGTCGAAGGAGGCTGCAGTATAGGTCGAAACGACTGCGGGGATACGCGACGAGAATCGTCTCGATTGGTCGTGAATCGGTTGATGGATTTTCTTTCTCGCGATTGGACAAACTCACGACAACGATATTCACCCTTGGTTACAAATCATTCGACGAAAAGCAGTCTCGGGGTCCATTATATGCTATCGTCCTTTTTTAATCCTCAATGATGCGACACACATATATATATATGTATTTCTTTTTTTTCTTCTCTTGACACGAAGCTTATATAAAGAGCGGTTAAATTAGGACCTGTAAGTCATCTTGAGGATGAACGCAGCTTGCACTCGCGTAACAAACTCGCCCTTTCATCGTTTTATAATGGACTCGGGGAGACGAGACAGATTGACAATTGCCCCGAGGGCAATAAACGTCGGGTCGATCCTCGACGATAATTTATAACTCCTCGGATATACGAGCTAATTTCAAAAAACGAATAAACAACGAGTCGATCGACGTCAAATTTCTTTTGCATCCGTCGAGGATATCGAAAAAACTACCCTTAAAAGGACGCTGAATAATTTATCGAATAAACTCCTGCTTTAAAACTCGAAGAATTTTTCAATATCGACAAACGACCCTTATTAATTCTCGACGGGACGAGGATTCTTGGTAAGTACAAGTTAAGCCGGGAAAGTCAAGTTTGCGATAGCAGGTAAAGGTTGCTCGGATCTCGAGTACATCCGCCACGGGGCAAAACCAGCGTCAACATCAATAACCAGCACAGTTGACGCTGAACGAAAAGACAGTGAGGGGGAGGAAGGGGGTTGAAGTCTTAAGAATCGTGTACGTACCAGCAGTAAAAATTTCTTCGCAGACTCCTCGGGACATAAGCATAGTTCTATGTATAAACCGGTGTCTTATCTCCCGTAATCCCGTTTGCGGACCGTTCGACTCGCTCGGCCGTTAAAGCTGCGTGTTTGATATTTTAGGATTGGGCGCGGTCTTACTCGTCTCGCTTCTCGACCAACTACGAACTCGAAGATTTGCTCGGATTTTCTCTCTCTCTCTCTCTCTCTCTCTCTCTCTCTCTCTCCTTCTCTCTCCCTCTCTTTCTCTTTTTCTCGTTCCTTCGACTCGCACGCTTTTAGATCAACAGTGAACCAAGTACGATATAACAGAACGATTATAAGCGAGCTCGCACGCCCACGAGACTAGGCTTGACATTTTTCATGTCGTTCGTTCGCGGGAGTTAACAGAATTACCGATGTTGTACCGTGGCCTATGCACCAGTCCCCTGTATATAAAGTACAAAGGGAAACAAAGGACGAAAACGAGGCACCCTTTTTAAATACCAGGGGTGGGTGAGATCTAATCCGTAAACATAGAGCGAGGACGATTGTGAGGGTTGATGGAATTTGCGAAAGAGAAGCAGAGAAAGAGAGAGAGAGAGAGAGGGGTAAAAAGTGCGACGGGCACGATGGAAGAGTTAAGCCGTGACCCAGCGAAGAAACAACCCTTATTCCTACCCCGACCGGTGCGCGACCCCCGATCCTCGTTTGTCTCGAAAAATGTACATCGACTTTCTCGTACACCTTCGAAGTAGACGTTCGTCGAGCTAGCTCGTGGTTCATTCGACAGTTTCACCTGTTAACCAACAGACGAGGAGCGACGAAAAATCCGAGACCTTGTCGTACCCCGCCCCAATCGAACCACCGGTATTTAAGACGCCATTGTAATCTTTAAACGACCAGCATTATTTTCCTAAACTGTGGGCGTGTCGCGAATTTTTCGAAAAATCTCGTTACTCTGGGGAATATCGACGACGACCCCACCCACGGGATCACGATGCGCATCCATCCTTTTTCTCTCTCTCTCTCTCTCTCTCATATACTATCTCTTGCGGCTGGTGCTTTATAATCCTTCGACGAGGATCTTAATACGACAACGACGACCTACTGAGCAGAATATTTTCCACTTTCGACAAAATTCACGGTTTCGTAAGTTAGGGGTGAGTTTTTGCAAGGGTTGCATATTTGTCTCATTTTACATTTTTTTGTGCACTGCAAGATAAAAATTTGTTGTTAATGAATTATTTATATAACAAAAAAATACATTAATTCTTATGATATTTTCGATATTTTATCGTTACTTTCTCATAAATCTTTTTTCGACGATCTATCGTTCGCATTTTGGCTAAACGATCCGAAATTTCTATCGACACCTAGCGAATTATCGACACTCGACCGAGCAACGAATTAACGACCGCAGAATCGACGCGAGTCGCGGCATAGCTTTGTAGAATAGAAACGTACGAGAAACAGCCCCTCCAGGTGATGGGGGAGGACACGAAACGACAAATATATATCGTCGAGTCGAAAACCACCGTCAATCGTCGCAGTCTCGTTTTCGTCGACTCGTACTAATTCCACGTTAAATAACGTTCTAAATCGTTGTCGACGTGAAACGAGACAGTTTCATCTCTCATCCCGACGAAACTCTCCCCTCTTCTGTGTTTGTCCCATACGCCGCCACAAAAGCGTTTCACCAAAGTTTTCGGGAGTCGTTTAATCCGTGCTCGAAGTGAGATCTGCCCGTGTGCTCGATATATTCCACCTAAATACACACACACATACATACATAAATACACACATAAATATATAAATGTACGTATTATACAGTTATAGCCGCTGGTATACATAATATAAAGGAGGGGAGTCAACCGAGCGTGAAACGCCATACTAAACGGCGCTTCACCCGACTCTCTATATCTCCCAAATAATATTAAAGACACTCGTACACGATCTCAATAGAACGAGGGAGAGAGAGAGAGAGAGAGAGTGAGTGAGATGAGCTCGAGGGGTTCCCTCTGCACGAAAACACACACACGCGTGTAACACGATATACGCGAAAAGACGGCCCATAGGGAGAGCAGGGCGTCACTGGCCCAGCAACTCCCTAAATACCTATATATATATATTCAGAGTTAGCCTCGTGTAAGTTTCACATTATAAGGTCGAACGTTGGTGCAACCCTCGACACATTCGAGTAAAGTCGAGTGGTGGTGATGGTATACATACGTATACGCGTACCGTAGGCTATTATAACGAGAGTCGCGCAAAAAGGGCGCATAATGGTGCCCGTAGTCAGATAGGTGTACATAATGAGGTTAGGGTAGAGAGAGAATGAGGCAGGGGGGGTAAGAGGAGAAAGATCCCATCCCCGGGTGAACGCATCTGCCCCATTATCCTCTCTGTTACTGCTCGGTGCTCTCTCCAACCCCCCACCTCGCCCCTTCGCGCTGAGGACGGGGGGTTCGACGTATATATCGCGTCACTCTCTCTCTCTCTCTCCCTCTACCGCTCTTTCTCCCCCCGTGGACCATTAATCCTCGCTAAACGACAGCCATTTTGTATCTAAACTGGATTGCCAACTCACTAACTGGTTTTGAGGACGCTTAATAGACTACTCGGAAGCCTATTATGGCGTACCTCACGCTCTCCGTGTCATTCTACAATCCCCCCCTTCTTCTCTCTCTATATCTCTCTCTCGGTCTATCTCTCTCTCTTTCTATCTCTCTCTCTGTACCCACCGCACCTCCCAGGTTTCCTCCTTCAACCCCCCACCCCACCTCTTTCTCTCTCGTCGCCATCGCCCCGCTACGAGAGTCGGCACTTCTCAACGCTCCACGCTCTCTTCACCCTCTCTCTCTCTCTCTCTCTATCTCTCTCTCTCTCTCTCTCTCATCTCTGTACCGTGTGGGTACCGAGCGACATGCACGACCGACGATTCGCCGGAGTACTTGGCTCCTGTCGAGGCTCTGAGACTCCATTGTGCGAGCATTTTGCACAACCGATATAAATATATATATAGATATTTAAGTGTCGCAATGTGCAGTACTACATTGCTTTGTTTGTGGTGTGTACACTATGTACCGATGTGTGATACGTAAGTATTTTTTTTCACGAAGTTACGTAGTCGAGTATGCGGACTGTTGCATTTTTTTCTCACTGACTACGATCTCTCTATCTCTTGTCTGTGGCTGCACGAGATTCCCGGGGAAATTTCGTGGCGCTAACGAGAAATAACGCTCGTCGATCGGTCGTGAAATCGCGACGAGGCGGAATCTTCATTTTTAATAGGAGACTAGCAAGATTTTGAATGAAACTGTTATAAACGTATACGTACCAACTATGACTTGTTCCAGCGATGCACGATCGACGCGTAAAAACGTGCGAAAAATATTCGTTGAAGAAAAAGAGCTAATCCGTGACAAAAGCTCGTCGTTGAATTTGGGATTTGGGCGTAAAATTTTTTAATGTGACAAAAAAAAAAGAGAAAAAGTGGTAGTTATTCGCGAATTTGAGGGTTAAAATTAGGATAGTATTGTCGTGAGATCATCGTTTGACTTACGAATGAAAATTTCGCAGCTTGGATTACACGTTACTTCTAGTTGTATTATTCGGGTGTCAAAAATAAGTGACGCGATAGTTTTTCGGAGAAATTCGACGAATCGTTTTGTTAGGGTAGAGCACGAGGGGCGGGAGGGAGGAGGGAGGAAAAGGTAAAATAGTGTACGATAAATCCCCTACCGGGTTTCACTGCAACGATACACAACAGTAGTGGCTCATCTCTTTTTGGACAGTTCTAACGAGATTTGTATAAGCGGCTTGACTCGAGCCCCAAACTCAAAATCCCCGTTTTCTCTTTGCTTTCTATCTCTCTCTCTCTCTCTCCCTAGCCCTCCCTTTCCCTCGACATATATACATATATATATTCTCCTCATAACGAAATTCGAAGAACGATATTAAAAAAATCAAAAAGAAGGATTGCGAATCTGACGAGAGGTTCATTAATTTATTTGAAAAATTTGTAATTTTTTTCGAGCGAATAATGAACAATTTTATCTTACGCAAGTAGTCTCGTGCGCGTGGATGCGCGCGCATCGCTTCGTCAAGTAGGGAAACGGCGGGCTATATGAATTTCTGCGTTATCGATCGCGTAATGCTCCTAATCGTCCGGATGAGTTTGGAAGACGCAACTCTTGTCGTATAAATATTTTTAAATCCTTGCTCGCTGGTCATTACTTCATTAACCTTGGAGAAAGGACACCCGTTATTGTTTACTTTTCTTCATACTCTCCTTCGTTCTTTCTCTCCCTCTCCGTCTATAAGCTTTCTGTTATTTGTTGCTCCGAGGCTGCTCGGAGTGTTTGAGAATCACAATGGGTCCTTTGACGAAGTTTATCGTCGAGGCCGTTTTGCTTCGCTGCCATACTCTCGCTACTACCTATATCGACGAATATATATATATCGAGGGTACTAAAATATTATCCGCCCTCTGCAACGAGTCGTAACGTAGCGGGGTGAGAGAGAGCGAGAGGTTTTTGCTCCGACAATATCGCGCGCAGCGAGAGAGATTCGCTCAGGGGTGATGTGCACGATCGTTATATTATACGCGCGAGTATGAGCAACACGTTTTGTACGAAGCCCTCTACTCTCGCTCTCATTGGCCTCCATCTACCAATTATCTCGTTTCGTGGCCAATAGCGAATTCGTTCACCCTCGCGATTCCGCCACGATCCCTAAACTCCTATTTCCCACCCTCTTCTCGTACCGACGGCTCACCCCAGGGGTGGAGTGGCAAACTTGACGAGATTCACATCGTGTCTCTCATTTTCCATCGTCGAGAGGTTTCTCGAGAAAAGTGCCCGAGTCTCGACTTCATTTTTGCACGCGAATTTCTTTCAAGATTTAAACAACGAGCGATTTTTTTACAAGACGTGGATAAATTTAAATAAAAGGAAATAAGAACAGAAAAACAATTTATCGATAAGGAAAATAAATGCGTTTTTCTCTAGTACGCGATTAAGTCGCGAGATGCATATAGGCGAAGCGTCTCGCGAAACGCTCCATGATGGATGATACTAGCCCGATGAGAATTCCTACCAACACACACTTTCCGGCTCTTCGCTAAGGATGTTCCTCCTTCTGTCTATCTACATAAATTAGCAATTTCCTCTTTGTGCAAATGTTCTCGATCGTGCATAGACCTTTTCTTGATTTGCAAGTACCGCACAACCGCGTCGTCATCGCGATCATCGTTATCGCTCGTGCGGAATAACGAACATCTGCCCGACAAGACAAAAAAAAGAAAAAAAGAAACAAGAAAAAATAACCACCGAGGCAAAAATTAATCTCCATATTTACGTAACTACCGTGCGACATTCCTCGACTACATTAATAATCAATACGCGTGTCGCAGAGAGGGAAACAATAACGATGTAAAGGAAAGAAGAAAAAAACATCTCCCTCCCCATTTTCCAATCAATCCTCAAATCGGTGAGCCCAAACGCGCCATCTATCGGCGCACATTTACTACCACGCGTAAACGAGCCGCATTATATTCCCGGGAATTAGACAATTAGGAGTCGTCACGTTCGTTCGTATAAATGGGGAGGGGATAAATAGGGGCAACGGAGCGTGTATGACGCAGGGGATGCTGAGAAGCGCGCGCACCAACCCCCCGCTGCCTCTCTCCAGCCCGCAGCATCCACCTCACATTGTTCCCTCTTCTCGCCACGTAGCGCGTGCCTCTCCCTTGGAAACGCCATATCGTCTCGCCATAAGAGCACTAACCACCACTACCTCCTCTACCGTTCGATCCACCATCCCTTCTAACCCCCACCCCTCTTTGTCATCCCCAGCCACCCTTTCTGGGGTTCACTTCGCGAGAGTCAAATCCGCGGGGTTTCTTGGTCGTCCGCGATTCTACGTACAACCGCGAAAACCGTTCGAAAGGAAGATCCGTCGCGGAGCACGAGCATCGACGCTGCGCGAGAGACATCACACACGAGGGTGGGGATCGTGGTGGAGTAGAGTGGGGGAAGATGAAAGCGTCATCGCGCGGCACCGCCGACGGCTCGTGGCTCGCTCATTGGTCGGCATAGATTAACGGCCACGCCTACATGCGCAACGCCCGTTTCCCGGTAGTTCGCGCTCGCATTGGCCAGGGGGGAATCCCCGGTTTTGCCCGCTGGAACTGGCGTTGGCTTTTGCCTCGAGATTTCGCGGGGGCGGCACGCTGACAGCCAAGAGGGTTAGGCTTTCCGCTCCCGGCAGCGGCGAGCTAGTAATCAGTGCCGTTTCCGCGGCAGCAGCGTCCACCACGCGACCTAACCACGACGGGTTTTCGAAACAAAAAATCATACACGCGCCCACGAGATACAAACCCTCTCTCTCTCTTTCTCTCTTCACTCTCGCACGATCGCTCTCGTATCGCGGTCAAATTTGCGATTCGATCGACGTGAATCTTTAACATCGTTTTACCCTCTCGCTGTTCGCGACATCGGAAGCGACACGGCCATTTAGCCATCGGGCGATAATGCTCTTATGTTTCCGCGTGTGAGCGTGAAGAAGTGCTTCGAAGTGCTACGTTTGTGGGGTTTTTGCGATCGAGGCAGGGTGTAATTAGCTCGATTCTTCACTCGTTTTAGTGAGGCATGACGATCCTTCGATCATACTTGACCGATTGAACGAAGCATTCGTATGGTGATGGACCGGAACAGGCTTTGCCGGCTACGGGGTGAACGGTGTGGAGTGCGAGAAAAGATCTGACTGGGATCCGGCGAGTGCGATTCGGTTAAGGCGGGGAGAGAAACCGCGAGATAACTTCGGGTTCGCCATGAAGGCAAGGAAGAGAATGGATTGTTCGGGAACCTTGTGGAACCGTCCGTCGGCAGAATTACGCGCGTCAATGTGATGAGGAAAGCGGGAAGTTTGCGAGAGCAGATATCAAGAGGGCGGTTGGACTAAAGTGAGAAGGTTTCGTGGACGATTGGTAATATCGATGCATAAATCGACGATTCCGGAAAGGTCCTGAATCGAGTTGCCGATCGGAGGAGTCACGGAGCGGCTTATTGGACGGATTGGATCGGTGGAACGATCGAATGCACCAGAGTTGGTTGAGTGACGTTCGGCGGTTTTTCAGACGAGGAAGAAGAAGCCTCGTCGAGGGCCTCGTCCTCAAGTTCGAGGGTCCCGATGAGCAACACCGTAGGTGAGACAGAAGTCCTTCGGCAGATGATGCATCAGGCTGGTACCGGAAGCGGGGGTGGTGGTGGTGGTGGCGGTGGTGGCGGTGGTAGCGCAAGTCTGTCAGAAGACGTGGACATGGCGAGTCCGACATCAGCATCGGCGAGCCTTAAGCCCCGTAGCGGCAAGATAAGTTTCAGCGTCGATTCCCTCCTCAGCAGTACGAAAAAGTCATCGCCAGTCAGTTTCGCGAGGAGAGTCGCTGCAGCGGCGGCCGCCGGCAACGAGTGCACGAACAATACCGAGCACGGTGAAAGAATAATGCTGGATGCGTCGGAAAAGAATTGCGCGAGTCTCGAAATGGAAGCGAGATATCGCGAGTTCATCATGGAACAGCAGAGATTGCAGAGTAGAGAGCTACTGGCTAGGCTGAGTCCTCACGGTCTTGGCGTATTCGCGGCTAGTCATCACGCGCACCAGCAGCAACAGCAACAGA
Source organism: Netelia inedita (assembly GCA_964017225.1). Lineage (NCBI taxonomy): Eukaryota > Metazoa > Arthropoda > Insecta > Hymenoptera > Ichneumonidae > Netelia > Netelia inedita. The sequence goes on along the minus strand of OZ024920.1, from coordinate 3,864,327 downwards.
GGGCAAACGCCGTCGATCATCAACAGTCAACGGGTGAACGTACCAACCAAAGTACCAACGAACGACACAATCATCATCATCATCATCACCATCATCAAGAGCTGATCACCGTCAAGGATTTCTCGAGATCGTCCGGTAACAACGACAAATCCTCGTCACCCATTAAAATGGACACCGAGAGAGATCGCGATCAGCAGAGACAGGAGGAACGATTGACCGGCAACGATTCCCCGAAGATCGTTAGAACGAACGATCATCGTTCGAGGGAACGTCAACAGAGTCAGAATCATCACCCGCATCATCATCATCAGGACGAGGAACGAATCGGACAGAATCGTTCGGTATCGCCGATCAGACGGGAATTCGACGACAGAAGCGATTCCGAGGCGAACCGATCGCTCGAGGGCGATGTTTGCACTTCGAACGATCATCTCGATGACGATCAGGACGTTAGGAGCGTCAGCCAGTCGGAGGATCTTAACGTGATGGACTCGGACTGCGAGCTCGACAGGGAGCTCGACACCTCGTCGCAGGAGAAAGAGAAATCGAGCCCGGTAGTGCCTCAACCGATTCATCCGGGGGTCCAGAGGCCCACCGGTCCCTACCTCGGTGGTCCCGGTAGCGCTGGATGGAATCCCGCGGGATTTCCACATTCCTTGGCCGGATTCGCGTGGCTACCACCACCGCCGCATCCCCACAATCCTCATGGACATCTTTACACGCCTCACGGTGGGCCCACTAGTCCAAACGGTGTGTAAGATTTATCGTATAATACCACGCGATTGAGAATTATTTCCTTGACTTTGATGCGAGAATATGCGTGGGTCAACGAAACAATCTTTCGTGCCTTCGTGTCGCCCCATTGTCGAAGTCATTGTTCTCGTCGATGACGTCTTTATCGACGAAGTAACGGGACGAACAATGCCACGAAGCTCGAGTCTCACGACCGCCAAATGCGCGATTCTATGATTCAGAGCTTTAAAGTTACAAAATGAATGCTCGTTAACGACGGTATCGCGAAACTACCATTACAATATAATTCCGCATTTGATTATTCATAATGGTCGTTTTCTAGCTTGCCTTTATCCACACGTTTCTTAATAACCGCGAGGTCTGAAATTCCATAATGGAAATACGCGCGAATCCTCATTTAATATTTTCGCATCAATAAGCGTTTCTGCAAATTAGCATATTACAAAATTTTCTTGCGTGTTTTTTCCCTTCTTTTTTCGTTAAAACAAAGAAAAACAACAAGAATAGAAACGCGCTGGCAAAAGCTTGAATTTATTTCATCGGCGAGACCGAGTTCTTTGACTATCGCCGATGGTTTAATTGCCGCGAGGGCAAATGTTCAAGATCCGAATCAATAAAGATCGAACGTCAAAGCTCATGCATGCGAGCCTGGGTACGAGAGAGCTGGTCCGACGCCCACGAACGACACTCGCGCGCACGCTTCTTTGCCTTGAGCTTCGATCCTTCATACATACACAAACACACGCATATTTATACGTATGTGTCTGTATGTAAGAGAAACGTACAGTACACATTTCATCGACTGTATTATAATATTATTCCGGTTCATAATTTAAATCACACGCTTCCAAACGACGAGGGGATACGCTTCGAGGCTACGGTTCATCCTAAGTGAGATATCTCGAGATCCGAGCTTATCGATGACCGTAATTCCCCGTGTAATTACCCCGTGCGGCCGCGAACGGTTAATATTCGACTCGATTTAATTCACGGATCGTCCAATACCCACGCCTAATTGATGCGAGTGATTTGCGCGAACGGCGCTTCGTTTGCACCACGATGAAATATACGATATAACTATATGCGCGTATACATTAATACATATATATATATGTATATATAAATAATATTAAATACGGTTGTACATGCGGTACAACCATCGCCGCTCGATGAAACGTGTCGCGGGCATCAAGTGCCCCCTGAATTAGATAAGCCGCGGTTGATAAGACTTTACTCTCGTCGTTTCTCCGCTGTCTCTCTCTCTCTCTCTCTCTCTTAGTCTTAACTGCACTCGATATATATTGCCTTTCTCGCAAATACGTTTGTTTTTTTTTATTCGAACGAAACGGTACCCGAGTCAAGTTTATTATGCGCGCCGAACGGAATGACGGTCGACGATGGCCGGAGAGTAAATCGAGGCGAGATACGCGACGACGTTTGTTAATTATTCCCATCAACCTTTGGCTCGTCGTAACCGCGCCGGGTAATGCTTAATTATCGTATTATTTATTTATTACGAAGGCCCGAAGTACCGAAAGCTTCGGACGATTAAAGATGGAAGAAACAAAAAAGAGAAAGGCGAGGGCGGTAAAACAAAAACAGTTCTTATCGTCGAGTTCGCGATAATACGAGTATTAATATTAGCGACGCTAATTACGATCGAGGTCTCTATGAACGTTTTTCGCGTCGGCGTTGTTAAAATTGTGAACGATGGGCGAGAGAGAAAGAGAGAGCCGCAGCCGCCAATTAAAACGAAATAATCGCTTTCGTATACCGACGAAATAGGCAAAAGATGCCGAGTTCATCGAGAAAAGAAAAAAAGAAAAAACGTTCTCTCTCTCTCTCGATCGTTCTACCAATTTAGGGATGTTCTCGCCATTATCACCGAACCTGCTCTCACCGATCGTTCGATGATCCTCGGCGACTCTGATCACCGGTTGCACCGCGATCGGGCGACATACGAGACACGAGAGATTTCAGAAACACAAAACAAACTAAAGAATACATCGAGAAATAAGAATAAGGAGAAGATGAAGAAAAAGAAGAAAAAAAGAAAAGAAGAAAAAGAGCGAATGACTCGGAACGAGAAACTCGCGCCATTTCCGAGAAAGAAATCTCTGGCCATTACGGGACTCGCGCGCGCGCACTCGCACTCGCGCCACTGTCGCGCAGCGAGGTGTGCGTCGGCGCTCGAGGGCCGACGGTGAGGCGTACGAGCATGCGCGTTGGGAATTCTGGGCGAGCGCGCATGCGCACGCGCTCACCGTACGCTACGCTACGGAGCGTACAACGAGCGAACGCCTCGAATCTCGTCCTCGAGTAGCGATGTAAGAACATTGCTTATTGCGACTATCGAACTCCATATACTCGCCGAACTCGCCGAGTTTACAGGCTCTTCGGTTCATCCTCACTACATATACATACATATACCTATATGTGTGTGTGTGTGTGTGTGTGTAAGATTCTCGAGTCCCTCGAGGTCTCTCGATACACACGAAGAGACCGATTTGAGCTGATCTACGGTTCGACTATCGTTGTCCTCAACGATCCTCTCGCGGTTCGTCGCCGTATATATACACACCAGGATCACGATAGAGTCATACATAACTCTCGTAGCATCCATAATGCATTCACGATTCACGCAAAAAATATCCTGTAAGACCCCTCCACCACCCTCTCCCTCCCACCCCTCAATGTTCAGTTTCGTTCGACACATGCACTTTCTCTGTCTCTTTCTCTTCGTTCGTTCTTTCTTTATCTTTTTGTTTTTCGTTTTTTTTTACTCTTTGCTCTTTTATCCGTTTGTTTTTTGTTCGTTGGTTCGTTCGTTCGTTCGTTCGTACTGTCTTTCACCGAATAAGCAGTTGTCCGGGCTTGTCCGCTCGTGTCCTTTCTCCTCTTTTGCTTTCGCCTCCGATCCTCTCGCGGTTTTTGATTTATCACCGAGTCGAGTTGTTGTGACTTTGTATGCCGGAGCGTAGTGAACGACGACGGTACGTTTGTATTCGTCGACGAGACAGCGAATTTATCGCGAATGAACTTTGAGCTTAATTCGTGAGAAACGTGTACGATCGAATTAAGCGAATTAATCAAAATCGTTGAAAGGAAAAAAAGAATCGGAAGAAGAAGAGAAAAAAAAACAGAAATCATGGGAAATCTACGAAATCGGTTGAGAAATTCATCTAAAATTATTTTTGTTTTGTTTATTCGGTTTTTTGCAACGCAAGTAACACGAGGGAAACATTTCCGACGTGTCCTCGTTTCGTTGCATCCTGAAAATACAAATTACCCGGACGCAACGCCAACTTATCGCTCGATCGGTACGAAAGGTGAAAAACTTTGATTTCTTATTTCTTCGAGATGAAAATAAAAAAAAAGAGACGAAATAACGCGAGCCGCGTGCATCGTCGATTAAAATAGATCGCTCGGCGCTTCGTCGCTGATACGCGTTGTAGATCACTCGTCGAATGTTCATCGATCACCGTATCGTCCGTCGTAAACAAAAATCAAACGGACGCAAGGACGTGTGTATGTAACGTGTAACTTCGAGTTTGTTTCTATTTTTGCTTGTTTTTCTTATTTAATACTCATTCGCGTGTTCGTATGTTTTTTCATCGCTTGGATAAACGCCTCGTATACGTAAATTTAACGTTACGTGTAATACAAAGCGATACTAAAATTACCATACCGCGAGAAGTCAGAACAAACCGAAAGACCGAAAGAAAAATGAAAGAAAGAAAGACAGAGAGAGAGAGAGGGAGAAAAGAACGATGAATCTTACTAAATGCTCGAGAAAATCACAAAACCGTAAGATCTTTCTCTACGTGTATCGAAATGAACTTTAGGACTATTAACACTTAACTGACAAGAAATCGTCAGAGCGACCAGATCTTGTCTTATTCTCTCTTTTTTGCCCCCTTTTTTTCTCCCTGGTCGCATTTCCTCTCAAAGTTCGGAGGTGTCACGAAAATTACGAGTTTCAACGTCATTTATAACCCCAGGAGGGGCCCGGAGTGAGAAAAACAGACGGCGAAGATTCTGTATGAGGCGCGGCATTCGAGAGTTTCTCGTCCGGTCTCCCATATATATATATATATTCAATATATCGTATATTGCGTCTACATATATATATATACACCGGGAATAAATTAACGAGAGGAGGATCTCGCCCCACACGCGCCAACTTACTTCGCGCTCGTAGCATCGGCAAAAGGAGCAGGCGGTATACACACAAACGTCCCACGAAATCTCGGCAACGATTTATCATTCTTGGGTCTAGTCATAATTACCCGCATCGAGAGATCGCCACCCGTGTATAATATACGGTTTAATAATACATCTGAAATATCGTACGCGGCGCAATTCTAATGTTCCCAAATATTCTTGCCGGCACGTGTTATACGTAAACATATATATATGTTGCGTATAATAGATCTTTAGGATAATAGATAATAAATTGGAAGGGACTCAAACAGCTGCCAGGCCTGAAACGTAAATTTTTGGCACCAATTTTCGTTAAACGCACCTGTAGCCTCGTTAATAACGAATCTCGGTTCGACCAATCGTCACTTTGTCGAATGAAATATCATCGTTCGTGATACAACTCAACTATACGTTTCGTTTTTTTTTTAATTTTTTAATTTATTTGTTTCGTTAATCGTGACAGGTAGCACTCGTTTTCCAACCTAATTGAACTTTAAATAAATTCAATTTCCCCGCTCGTTTTTGTTTTTCCCTCGATTTGAGTAAATAATACGACGTCGTTGCAAAATCAGCGACGTAAGCGACGATGAATATTTATATTTCGATAAATGGAAATAGAGAATGATTCATTATTGTTGTTATTATTATTATTATTATTATTACTACGTGTATTATATTTTTTCGACGAAGAAAATTGACGAGATAATAAAATCGTCCGATTAGTTAATCGGATGATCTCAAATCTAATTGAACCTTCAAATAGTTCCACTTATCTCGATCTTTTTCTATCCCCTCGATACGTGTGAATAATACAACGTCGTTGCAAAAAAATCGATGTAAACGACGATGAATATTTATATTTCGATGATTAAAAATGGAAAATCGTTTCGTTATTATTATTATGTATCGTAACGTCCATTAGATTTTTTTTTGTCTACGGAGAAAAATTCACGAGATAATAAGATCGTCCAATTAATAAAAGGATGAATCGTGTAACGAATGAAATTTCTTTCATCAAGCTTGCAAAAAAAGCTCCATTTCCTACGCGTGTGTTACGTACGATGAATATTTATATTTTGATAAATTGATAAATAAATTGTGCGCGCGAGAATACGATACCACGTACACCTTCGATAAGAAATTATTTTACGAGATAATTTGTCCAATTAATAAAACTGTACTGTATCGTGTAACGAAACGAGAATATCCCTCGTGGTCGTCGTCGTGGTCGTCGTCGTCGTCGTCGTCGTACAAAAACCCATACGAGACCCCGTCGGTGTCAATTACCGCACGACGCTGTCCATTTGGAGTTTTATATATTGGATCGAAGTGAAAGCGTTCGCGTTTCAAAGAAGCTTGCCCGTATCCTCGAGGAGAATATCCCAGAAACGGAAGTGAATGCTGCTCGAACCATTCTACATATACTTTACGAAAAATACAAATATAGCGCCGTTAAGGTGGTTACAAGGCGAGATATACACCGTCATAAATAAACCAAAACCTCTTCTCCTTTCGTTCCTCGCCGATTTAGGAAGATTTTCGATCGCTTCCTTCATCCGCGACGTCGCGTTTACCGCACACCTTAAGTGTCCGCGAGGAATCTCTCTCCATAACTCGTAATATCGTACACCCAACGTTTCGTTATAGGACGATGTCGTCGTTCGACGCTGCAAAACTAGCCGAACTGCCCCGAGGGTGAAAAGAAAAAATAGAGAAAATCTATCGTTGAGCTAGAGCTAGAGAGAAAGAGAGAGAGAGAGAGAGAGAAGGAAGCTGCTGCGAGAGATCGACTTGCTCGCGTGTGAAAATACAATTTGTCTACTATATAGGTAATACCCGGTTCTCGTGTATATTACGCTCTGCAGTTCACACGTTGAAAATCTTGGATATTCAGCGCACGGTCTACCCCGCATACGTAGCAAAACCCTATATACGCTAACCTATACGTACACCCGGCTAGATTTTTCTACGCGCTTAAGCATAGACACACACACACACACACACACGTGTTTACCTTCGAGCATGTCACATCCGAGTATGAGGATAAAAGGAGCGACGAGCTCTCTGTAACAAACAAAAAAAAGAAGCTTCTTCTCGGGTAGTTCGCGGTTTAGTTCGCCCCGTTGCCAACAGTCGCGACGTAAACTGCTACGGTAGCGCAAACGCACGCGCTCGCGCGCACCACACGCGTATACGTGCGTGTATAAATAACAAATACGATATTCTATATACGTATATAGGTATACACTGTAAATAGTTAATGCAAGACGCAACTCCGTGTAATTTGTATCCCGGATGAATCTCGCAACTCGATCGGCGCATTTATCATGCTTTTATATATATATAAAGAGAGAGAGAGAGAGAGAGAGAGAGAGAGAAGTTCGTATGTGTGTAGATCGATCGAAAGAGTCGAGACGTTTCTACCGGTCGCAGAAACCGCGTGTGCTCGCGCGCCAAACCGATCAATGCGGGAGCGAGCGAGAGAGATCGCCAGTTCAGTGGGTAATTAACGGGAATTAATTAGCGTCCGGAAAAAAAAGCGATCGCCGACGATCGGTTATGCTCGTTGCGAACGCCGCGAAAAGAACGAGGCACAAACAGTTGTCCGGTTTGTACATAAACACACACACACAAACATACATGTATATATATATATATATATATATATATATATATATATATATATATGTATGTATATAAAAATAAATACTCGTATGTGATATACGTACAAAAGGATCGATGGAAAACGAGGCACTGTCCTTTTGCTGATTCCTAGTCGTAACGTTGTAATGCCGTGTACAGGATAGCTTTCAGAAGAAAAGACAGAAGTAGAAGATTACTCTCTATCTATTTATCTCTCTCTCTCTCTCTCTCTCTCTCTCTTCCTCTGACGTTTTTTATCTACGACGATTTGATAATGTACAGTGAAAACATTTCGCGTGTAGTACGGTTCAGTGTACGCTATACACATATTTATTTTTATACATACATTCATGTGTATCTATATATATAGAGAGAAAGATTTGTATCTGTGCGAGTTTATGTGTTTGTGTGCGTGCTTGTGGAAAGATTTACCGATGTCACGACAGATAGGTTGACATCGCGCCTTCGCTTCTTTTACTATATAGTTTGACAGAGGTATACCCAGTACTACTCGTTATATATATATATATATATATATATATGTGTGTGTGTGTGTACATAGTTATAGGTAGTAAGCGATACGACCGTCGGACGTTAATTGGCGGCCTCTCTACTTTGTTATAATTGATACCAGACGATTCAGGGATATAACAACTATTGTAGGAATATATATAGTTATATCGTCAATGGGTAGCTCGAACGCGAAAGTCTTTTCCTAGCGGTTGCTGATTTATCGAATTTATGTATTGTTGGTAAGCTCGATTCGAGGGTAGATTTCATCGATCTCGGATGAAATTTCTCGGAATGGATTTAAAAAAAATTATAATTCGTTCGTTGGTTGTGCGGTTTATCGAAGACACTCGTAAGCGACCTTGAAAAATGGGATTGATTTAATGACGTAAAATATCGTCGGGATAATTTTGACGTAAATTTTTTGTTCAATTTTTATTTTACCAAGTTTTTGTGAAATCGAAGAAAATAAATGATGGATATTTATTGTGTTTTCTTTTTTAATTTTAATTTTAGGCGATTTACGGCTACCAGGACCCGGTCCAGGACCCGTGAGATGCACACTGAGAAAGCACAAGCCTAATCGCAAACCCAGAACGCCTTTCACCACACAACAGCTGCTCTCGCTCGAGAAGAAATTTCGGGAAAAGCAATACCTGACGATAGCCGAGAGAGCGGAATTCTCGTCGTCCCTTCATCTCACGGAAACGCAGGTAATTGACAAAAAAACATCGATTATTAAATTATAAATAAAAACTTTCAATAAAAAACTCATTATTTCTTTACAAAAATATTAATATAAATGTTCAAGCAGCTGAAAATCGTTTCTAATCAAATCGTCCCCATAAACTCGACGCGAATTGAAATATATATATATTTTTTTTACGTACCCAATTCCACTAAATAAGCTCAAACGACCAGCAATTATTTTTCGGAACTCTTTTAGAGTGGGGGCAGGGGGTAGAGGGCTATAAACGGGGTAATAGAGGAGGATACTCGCAAGAGAGTGATACAGTCACGGTTTCGATGTAGCGAGACCGTTATCGCCAGGAGGGCACCACGGGTGCGGGTAAAGGAGAACCTCGACGACGACGACGACGACGACGACGACGACGACGACGACAATATAGCGTGTCGGTGTACACTTTGCAGTTTCGTTACAATGCATCAGTCGCGAAATGAAGCTTCGCGTAGCATTCATTTGCCTAGATAAGAACCGTGATCGGCCCACACCAAAGTCAACGCTATATATATATATATATATATATATATATATAATATTATGTACTATATGTACATAGGAATCCTTAATAGTACACCTAATATACCTCGAGCCAGTAAAACCGAGTCCTCCACACACCCTCCGGACATTATTCACGCGACCGGACAAAGAGGCATGTCCACACTTTAAATCCCTATAGCCGCGGGGTAGGTCGACTATGTAATATATACACTCGATTTTATTTCGTTCCTTTCAAGTTCTCTCTGTTCTCGTATACAATATTCCACACGCACGCGGGAAAAAAATTCAAACCCGAACGTAACTTCAGAAATGACAAATTTTTTTCTCATACAATTTTTATTAATTGCTATAAACGATTGATCAAAGTCACGGAAAATTGTATATAAAAATGAAAATTGAAACGATACGATGTGTTCGTTTTTTTATGTTTTTTGTTTCAATTTATCGGGATTATTGTATTAGAGACGAGGACAAAAAAAGGGGGGAGGCTCGGTCCTCGTGTGAGATATCCTTCGACCCCTCGACGCCATTAGTCACGAAAGAAACGTCCAACCGGGGTCCAACGACGACCAGACGCGTTATAAAATCGATAAGGATGATAAAATACGTATAAATTTTCTCTGCGTTATACGACATATACGTACTACAGGTCGGATTCGGCATACAGAATTTTATTGCACCCTGGCACAAATCTGGCCCGGGGTTTTTCCGAGCTCTCTCGCCATTAATCGTACACACGAGAGTGCGCGAAACGCGATCGTCGATTCCGGGACGCGAGCAAGAGCGAGATGTATATAAACAAAAAATCAGAGACAGAGAGAGAAGGCACGGTCAAACAGTGGACCAAAAAAATGCATCTAGTATCGCGGAGATATCTCGTCCGGGAAATCTCGCTTTTTCCATGTGCGGGTTTCGCAAACGTTTTAACCCGCGTCCACGGGGGAGACTCTATAAAACCAATCGGAAAAGTGGGGGAATCGAGTGAAAGATACATATATATATATATATATATATATATATATATATATGTGTGTATGAATACAAGTGCGACCGTACAGTGTCTCCGAGCAGTGCCGTATTACCGTACAGTCGCGCATGCATCAGGAGGAATTCGATATATATCTCGGCTCCATCCCAAGAGATCGATTGCCAGGCTATCGTCAACCGGTCGGTCACGCCGAGCACTTATATATCTATGAATCTAACGAGATATATACATATATACGTGTATATTTATCGTTGTCCGGTAGGAAAATAGTAATGGAACGTACGGTGGCAAAACGAGACACGTCCGCGTGACGTAATTTGCTTATTCAACTTTGACTGCCCTATATAGCGAAAAACGATGGTTAACGAGCAACTGCGCCATGTATAAATGTATATATATATATATATATATGTATTTATAAAATGCGTGTAGAATGTTGATAGCGTATGAGATATACAGTGATAGGCGAGTGGCCGAGTCGAGGGAGACGCGTGAATTAGGAATGCCAGTGAGATAGTGAATTACGCGAAGGAAAAGGTACGCTCGAGAGAGAGAGAGAGAGCGGGCCAATTGGCGTCGTTGAATCGTAAATTTCGAAAGTGGCTCGGCAAATTTTCGCTGTGAGGATTTTTCGCACGGCTATCGGGTGTACGGGAAAGTGCACACAGGGTGTTCAAGAACAATTGGAACCGATTTCCTACTTTTTTTCATCTCAGGATATTTATTTTGCATTTTTTATACAAATTGTTGAGATTTTATTTAAAAAATGTTCGTTTAATTAAGATTTCTTGCTCGATATGGGGAAAATATTGTTAATTTGTTAAAGATTGAATTTTTCTTTTGAAGGGAGGGAATGTAAGTTTTTTTCTTTTTTTTTTTTTGAAGATTGAGCCGATACTTCGCGCGATCGTTTCGTCGACATCTCCGTCGTGCCGAGCCGATAAATTCCGTAAAACGAGGCGATGCATTCCTAACGGTGTACGTAGCAGGAGCGCGATCGAACGACACGTAGGAAAACTCTCGCAATTCTCATCGAGCGTTTCGCTCATTAGCCGTCGAGAGTAATTGCTGCACTGTGCGCGCATATATATATACATATATGTGTGTGTGTGTGTATGTGTATGTATGTGTGTATCAGCGGCAATTCGTAATATCTCTCGAAACGATTAGATACTCAATCAGGGATACCGCGTTATAGTCTACGGAGACCATTAGGACGTGACTAAAACCGTCCAGTCTCGTTGCCCGGAGCGTCGAGGCGACGAGGAGATTTTTTCTTTTTCTTTTTCTTCTTCTTCTTTTGCTTTGTTCTTTTTTTAATTCAAATTGAAAATAACGAATGTACAAAATTTGACGAAATTTTGCTCGAATCGAATGAAATTAATTTCTATGGGTAAAAAAGTATTATTTTATCGACGAAATAAAAAAATTGTTTTTCTTTTTATATCAGTTTGTATTATTTATTTTGTAATTAGTTCGCAATTTTTTATTTTATCGCGAGTGAAATTTACTATCTATGCGACAAATACGTGTATTTTGTCTTCTCGGTGTAAAATTCACGCGGATAGGTGAACGGGTGAGGCCAGTGGCGCGGCGGTGGTCCGGCGGCTGCATCCTCCGCCGAGTCTCTCTTCCACGCCACGCGGACCGTATTGATTTCCACGCGGGGGCGGCTCTCTCGCTCCCTCTCTCTCTCTCTCTCTCTCTCTCTCTCTCTCTCTCTCTCACCCTCGTGATGGTGGCGATGCTGCCTCGCGCTTTTATACAGACACATATATATATATATATATAGAGAGAGAGAGTTTCCTGACGACGGAGCAAACGACCGGCCCTTTTCACCTGTTCCCGTCGCCAAACTATAATGGCGTCACTTCGTTTTCAACTCGCGCTTCGCCAATGTCCACAGCTGACTTCACAAATTTCTCTAATTGTTTCAACGACCCTTAATTTTTTCTCAGTAATTCAAAATATTTCAAAATACAAGGCGGAATATCTTTTTTTCGTTTTTTTTGTAAACTCTAGTAACGACTTGATTTCCTCTTTAATTCACAAAAGTATTAATAAAAATTTCGTCGTGTTGATGAAAAAATTAATTAATCCGAGGCTTGATGTAGATCGAGTAAAATTAATTGGAAATTAAATACGTAATCAAAAAATATTTGTTTTTGAAACGGGCGAAAATAAAAATTGAACTTTGCGATTTGTTATCATTGTTGCAGGTGAAGATATGGTTTCAAAATCGTCGGGCAAAGGCGAAAAGGTTGCAGGAGGCCGAGATCGAGAAGCTGAGACTATCGGCGAGGCCGTTGTTGCATCCGAGCTTCGGCACGGGTCTAATGTTCTCGGGAGTGGGGCCACCGGGTACGCAAGGAGTGCCTCCCTTCATAGCGGCGGCCATGGCGAGGCACACTCACGCGGCAGCGACGGCGGCCATGTTCATGGGGCCACCGGGACACAGGCCTTAATAAGGGCCCGACCGAACCGATCCCGCGATCGTCCGGTATGAACTCTGGGTGTTTATTTTAGAAACAACAACAACAACAAAAAGCAAAAAACACACACACACACACAAAATCGAAAAAAACGAAGTGACCCACCAAAAGACGAAAAAATTTATTCGATTTGTCCGGAAAGGTCGCGAGAGGATCGAACGATCGCGAGATAATTTAATCGCGATCGGCCGTAATTTCCGGTACGGAGTGTTTAGCGGCGAACTTGATCTCAAAAAAAACGACAGGACGTATTTTTTTCGATGTACATAATGTAAATACGATTATAATTGATAACGATAATTGATAAACGAGACGCCGAAATGGTTTATAAACGGAAACGTGGTGGAACAAATCTCCTTTATCTCGTCGATCGATCGTCTCTCGATCGTCGATCGGATTAATCGTTTTTTTGTTTTCTACCAGGGACAAAAATGTTGTACCTCGATACCTGTAATATAATACAAAAATTGCGACATAAGCGCGAGACAAGACGATGTAAATATAGTTGAAACGTTGGTAGGAGAACAAAAAAATAAAAAACAACGCGAAGGGACGAAGAAAAATGGAGCAAGAAAATGATATTTCACTCCGCGTGCTCCTCCTCGATTTCTCGATCGCGTTGGTTCAGCTCGATCGTCGTTCAAGATTGATCTTCCGATGAAAAAATGAAATTATTTATTTTCCCGAACAACAAAGTCGAAGGTTTTTTCGTTGATTTCAGTGAAAATTATCTCATGTGGCTCAAATCAATTCCATACCGATCCGAGATTAATCGTAACCGCGAATTAATCACGAAAATCGACGAAAAGTTGGCGAAATCGGCGAATTTTTTGATATTGTTTTCTCTCGTTCGCCGTAAGACGCGCACTTGCGCAAGTTTTCAACGCGCGTAGGGCACTCTTCGTCTCTCGTCGTGCGTCGCAGTGGCAGCACGCGCAAATTAATTACGTGCAATATCTTATCGCACGCATTAATCGGCTCGCAACTGCGTGTACGATATGTTACCACCTTACGAAGCGTATATAAAGTCAGGCCAAACGATATTCCGCCGGCGGGCGGCGCTGACTTCGCTACTGGGCGTTTTATCTCGCCCGTTTCATCGAGTGGGAGCGAAAGAGAGGGAGAGAGAGAGAAATGAAAAAAAAAGAAAAATGAGAGAGAGATACGCGGTCACAACGGCGGATACGTTACCGGTCGATTGATTAAAACTCTCCACGCCCCCACAGTTCATATAAAAATGTACATCGTCGCTCGACTATATAAAACACCGTCGGTACTAACGTGCAGCTATTGAATAAAGCGTACAAATATGTAAATTAGCAAACGCGCCGTGAGATAAAAATCAATCGAACGATTATTAATCCAAAAAAACGATATAAATCACATTAATCGATTCTAGGAACCGACGTTAAATTCGCCTTATCGAAAAATCGACCAAGCGATTACGTCCGTCGCTTCGTCGACGCTTGTCAAAAAATTCGTAAATTCGAAATTTTTTGAAATTTGTTGTTTTTTTTTTGCAAAAATGTAATTTTTTCAAACGATTTCGCGAACGATCTCGATAAAATCAAGTCGAGAGAGATCGAAGAGGAGAAGCGAGCGGAGCGAGAAAGAAGAGCGAGGTGGGAGAGAAACAAAACGAAAAAACAAACAAAAAAACAAAGTTAAACGAGAGAAAAGTTGGCGTTCGTCGAAATAAATTTCACGACAGTAAAACTTCTGTATGCCCACAGTCTGTATAAATGTAATAGGATAATTTATCCATGGAAGTACGTTATAGCGAAATAAATTGCGATTTCAATATTTAAACGAAAGCGATTACGACGAAATTCGTTCAATTTTACTCTTTTTTTTAGTTTTCTAACTTAAAAAAAAACATAAATCTTTATTTCCTTCGACGTTCGTTCTAAGGTGAGTATTTCGAAGAACTATCGAAGCTTGTCATCGACATATACATATTACCTCGTCTCATATTCCCATGTCATCGTTTAAATAATTTGCCACTATTTTACAACCTCGACACAGGTGACCTTTCGATTATGGTAAGTACGCAAACATCGTAGTGCCACGATCTATGCCGCTATTACGTGAAAACTTTTCCGATACCAAACGGTGGGTGGGGTTGAGGGGAGGGGGTGCTTCTCTCTCGCAGTGCACAATTGCCACGCTCTCTACATGATACGTGTGTCGAACAAGCCACGAAGGGAAAAGAGAGATATTCTCGAACTCGCGCGAGAGACTTCTCGGCGGCCATTATATCTCGTTTCGACTCAATAACGGTGGTGGTGGCATACATTGAAATAAGGTACCCTAGTCACGATTGATCGATCAGCGGGCCGTTATTGTCGACCTTTTCGCTACTTTGACTATATTCCGTACAATCTCGGCGAACTACCCTTATCGATACCGATGAGAAATCGTTCATTGTCTATTGGAGAAAAAAATGAACGCGAGTCTCGTACGCCTGTGAACTGTTTTTTAATAACGTTAAAATTATGAAATATAACGGGTGAGGGTTTTTGTAAAAATTAATTAATTGATTAAATGAATAAATTATTAATTAAAATAAAATATTGTATTTTTATTAATTCAAGTTATCGATCGATCGACTATAACTTTTTTTCACCCGTTAATTAATCGGTTTAAATTAAAATAATAATTTTGTGTTCATTTATCAAAGGATTGGAATAAAATTGTTTGTGTCGATTAATGAATTATGAACGCGAATCGATGTTCATAATTCGAAGTCGTCGCCTGTATTTGATACGAACGTTCGAGTATGTTCTTGAGTATATAAGAAAACAAAAAAAAACGAAAAAAGAGAACAAGGGGCCTCATAGATATGCGCGCCAATGATGAATGACGCGGCTTCGCGCGCGTTTCGATAATTAAAAATATGTTAATTTGTCCTCGCGGTTCGCTAATTGATTTTTGACGATTTCTTTTTTTTTATTTTCGAGTCGTGACGGTTCGCTATGTAAGAAAGAGAGAAGAACAGAGAGAAAGAGAGAGGGGGAGAGGAGGAGAGAGAGAGCTAGAGAGAGAGAGAGGAACGTGTACGACGGCAAGCCGCTGATTTATCGACGAGTCATCGCAGCGGAGGCGTCTCATTCCACCGACGCTAATTATAAAATCTCTATTAAATTCGCGAGTTCTCACGTTCTCGATATTAAAAAGTCTCTCTCGTCCTCGTGCAAACTTCGTTCTTCTTCAATACATTTGTCATACTAGATTAAAAAATCATCAGCTAGTAAAAAAAGAAAAACTAAAAATTATTGTTTATATCAAAAAGAATTTATCTTCCATTCCCTCGTTAAAAAGATTAATAAAAATTCTTATTAAGCTTATAATTTCTCGACGCTAAAATGGCCGGCGAAAAAAAAAACTGCACATACCACAAGAAAATTTTAAATGCAATCGTACTTTTCTAACGTACACGAGCTCCTCTCCCTTCCTCCCTCTTCCTCCCTCTCTCTCTCTCTCTCGAGTGCCTCTTCACCCCTGAGTACTTCGCGATGAGAGAACCTCGGTATAAAAGAAATAATGATAATTCGACGTTCCAAGTCCATTACACGTTACGGACTTCAAAGTTTTACCGTTAAAAGGCCGTTAAAGGGCCAAACATTGTCGGTAATAATGATAATAAGGCAATATGAATAATAAGCTCCGAGGCGCCTGGCGCGTACCTCTCGCTTTTCCATCGTACTTATCGGTCGACCTCCACCCGTCTTGTTCACCTTAAAGAAAAGTAAACCCCATACCTATATCTATATACCTTCCTTATATAAAACACATAAAGTCTCCATGGCGCATATACTTTACGTTGAAGAGGATCGTGCGCGTTCACGTTATATGAGCTCCTCTCCCTTATACGAAATTTATGTACGCGCATCGGTCTGCGCATACGAGACGATACGCGCGCGCGCGCGCGTGAGAGAAAGAGAGAGAGAGAGAGAGAGAGAAAAGCTTTATGTCGTGGGCGACGAGTACGGGCGATAGAGAGAGCCCTATAACCACGCTCACTGACAATTAATTAAAGAATAATTTCTTGTCTTTGCGATATACCGTGCGGTACAGTACACATATGATTATATACATATATATATATATTTGTACATATATATATATGTATATATGTATATGTATAGGAACGAGAAGCGCGGTGCAGTTGGCGGCCAATTATGCCGGGAGACGAGAACGGAATACCAAGCAGCACCCAAGGAGCCAAGGAACGAGCATAATACCTGTATGTATATATGCCGTGTGTCACGTGACCGTAAGTCTTATGTATATATGTATATATGGGCTTCTCGGCGAACGATGGAGAACGACGAGGAAGAGGAAGGAGAAGGCGAGAGCCCGCAACGTGGCGCCGCGAATGCTCCCAGGACACATACCAATTTTTCTCTCTCTCTCTCTCTCTCTATATATATATATATACGTATATGTACGGGGCATTCCGCGACGACTCGATGTACGGACTCTCGTCAAATTAACGACACGTCGGAACGTACGTTCCGATCCACGGACAAAATGGACTATTTTCGTTAAAAATAAACTTCGGATAATTCGAATTCGATCGAAATAACGAATTTACGAAAATTCTGGCTAAATTCATTTTCGACTGATTCATGAATGTAAAAAAATGCAATTAAATTGACATTTTTTTAAACTAATTATTTTTTAATTTGTCGAATGATTTTCGATTGAGATAATTTTTTTATTTTGAAGAAATTCATCAGACGATGAAAAATTAATGAAGTCGTGAAATCGAGTTTTGGCTCGTGGAATAATCGAGATAAATTCGTGGATGAATTATATCGACGTCGGTTTGAACTGATGACAATTCTCTTTCACCTTACGATCGGGCACTGTATAACTTCCGTCGCTACACTATATGGATCGTGTGGGCACTCAAAAGACACCGTAAAATAGAGGAGGAGGAGAAAGAGGCCGGGGGGGGGGGGGGGAGGTGGAAGAATGGAACGGGGGTGAATATAAAATTCACGGTTAACGCGCGTGCATCGAAAATAGAGAGAGAAAGAGAGACAGAGAGAGAGAGAGAGAGAGAAGGTTCTCTCTCCCTTCTTCATACGGTCCTCATTCGGTTTTATCCAAATTAATTGGTCGTAAATTAAAGTTGGCCGAGCCGGCGGTGCGTTTTCTCTCTCTCTTTCTCTCTCTCGGGCTCGACGAAACGGGCGAGCTTCCGCGCGATCGAAGCGAGATGGAGAGTCGTCGTTCGAAGGCGAAAGAGAAACGAAGAGAGAGGCTCGAAAAGGTAAAAGACGAGAACGACGAAAGAAAAAGAGAGACAGAGAGAGAGAGAGAGAGAGAGAGAGAGAGAGACGAACTTATCGACGAAGAAACGAACCGAGAGAGAGAAAAATAAAGAGGTGAAGTTAAGAGGGTGGGTGGGAGCTAAAAATGCAGGAGTGAGAAAATGAAAAGAGGAAGCGAGACAAATAGCCCGAATGTAAAAGAAAGAACGACGGAACAGAGAGAGAAGGAGAGAAGAAAATGAGGAAGATAATAAAAGAAACGTGACGGAGGAAAGAAAAAAAAACAACGTCTCAATGTCAAAAGGGCGTATTTAGGCTAATTCACCCCGCTAACATTTAAAGCCCTTCTGTCTTTGAGGGATCGATACGTATGATATCCCTCCAACACACGGCGGACAGTCTTGAAAGCGTGCGTGAACGCGAGAGAGTATCGAGGAATTGAAAGGGGGAGAGAAGGGGCACCAGTAGCGCATCGACACGCCATTATGTGGCGGCTGGGACTAATTTATACAAGAGAGAGAGACGAGGAGTGCCGCGGAAAGTTCTCTCTCGATCCGAAGAACGAGAGCGAGAGAGAGAGAGAGAGACAGAGAGAAATTATATATACCTGAGTGAACGAGCGAAGGAAATAAGGGAGACGAGAGGGATAGAGAGAGAACGTGAGATTCGAAACGAGCGAGTGAGAAAGACACAGGATCCCTAATTGGAACCCAGCCACTGTTTCGCGGTGTGTAACGATGCTCGAATTCATGTCGCAGCGCGGAATTAAGCCGACTACGGTGCTGAGCCATCCCTCTCTCTCTCTCTCTCTCTCTCTCTCTGTGCTGAGCCATCCCTCTCTCTCTCTCTCTCTCTCTCTCGCGCGCGCGTTCTCCCTCTCGCTCTGCTTTTTATGGTATTTGTATGGGGGTGTATATATACATACTTGTGTGTTCGTGTGCGTGTGCGTGTGTGTGTGTGTGTGTGTATAAGAGCGAAAGGGTGAGAGGAAAGGTCCGCTGTTTCACGAAAGGCAAAGCCCTCATTTATACCTTTTGGTATAACAGAATATAACTCGGCGCTGTCACTCCGCGATTGTATAATCAGTATAATCACCGCGAATCACCGAGGCTACGAGAAAATTAATACACCACCTACTCGTAATCTCGTAAACAACATGATTAACGACGAGTAACAATTTTATAACGTTTTTTTTTCGGCTAATTGAAAAACAATAAAAAATTTACGTATCGCGCAACGAGAAATTTCGTCGAGTAAGCCGAAATAATGGATTTTCTTTATATTCAAAATTATTACAAATTTCTGTTTCGAGAAATTATTTAACCTCGATTATTATAATTTGTTGTTTCAAAGGAAAGCGAAGAAATTACCGTTCGTTTCCACTCGCAATCAGTAGGAATTAATTAATTTTTATAAAGAACAATTTTTTTTTAATTAAAAAATAATTAATTAAATCCAAATTCAATGTTTTTCCTTGATAAAAATCGTATTTAATTCTTCCAGTCCGAATTCGTTCGTAAGAATTTTAAAAAAAGCCAAACAAACGCGATAAAATCGAAATTCGAAATTCGTGTAAACGATCGTTTCCGGATCTTTCGATTTTTCCCCGGAACATACTTGGCCGTGTCGTTAATCGTTTACTTTTATGTCTCTTTTGATTTGTTTGTTCGTCGTATCGATACGTCTATATAGATACAATCGTTGGTTTATAGCCAAGTGACGAGGTACAAAAGGCGGAATGGTGGCGAGGTGCGAGATTTTCCCTCGTTAAAATCCTAGACTCGAGTATCACCCGTTTGACTCGAGAGGTGGGTAACGCCTCTCCCGGTTCGTCGGGTAGACTTTATAAAGGCGTATGTACCTATAACGCTAGGAGACGCTACACGTGCCCCGTTGCGGGCATTTACGGCGAGAAAGTTTTTCTCCCGTTGGACGATCGTGCACCCTGTACCTGCAAATGCACACACAGACGCATATATATATGTGTATGTGTTACAATATATATATATATTGTAATGGTGGACGCGCATTTCCGCGGAAGGTCGGATCGCTCTTTCTAAATGACACAGACGAGAGAGGAGAAGCCTAATTGGCTACCGGTCTTGACGGCCGATCGCTTACTAACGCTCTCTCGCGCGCGCGGCTTCACCGTAAACCGCGCGCGGACCGCGACAAGACGGCAAGGGGAGGAAATATTATCGTCGATCTCGCGACCGTCTCTGTCTGTCTGTGTCCGTTTTCTGTCTGTCTGTGTATATGTGAGTGTGCGTACATGAGTCGAACCAGCCGACTCTCTGCCCGATATGCCGCGACTTTTCTATATATCGAAAGCAGTTACCAGCTTTCAGCACCGTATTTAAACGCGAACGATGAAAAAAGAAATATTCCTTTTTCTATTTTAATCGAAATTATTATTAACGATTTATCAGTGTTGGAAATTTTCCCAAAAAAATTGTCGATACTGGATTTATCGAGTTCGTTATCGATATTGAATCGTGATAAAATTATTTTGTTTACCATAGAAATTTCAACGATGAAAAATTAATGAGAACGAATTACGAGAGTGAGAAAGTGGAGAGAATTCGGAAGAGAGATAACATATGAGGGATGAAAAAGCATCGATTTGTGGAGACAAATCATCATTTAAGTCAACAAAGTACAAAGTTGCCGTTCCTAAAAGAAACAGAGAGAGAGAGAGAGGAAGAGAAAGAACGAATGAAGGAAGGTTGTGGATATCGAACGGGATTTCCGAAATCTCGTCGGCCGGTCACGTTCCGAGGGCGATCCTGCTCACGTTTCTCGACTACGCTTTCTTGGGTCTCGTGTGGTTGGGCTTTTGGTGGTTAACTTTCCGCCGAGGCGTTGCAAAAAATCTCGAGAGAATCCTGGGGCAATTAGCCGATATTTTAATGCGCAAAAAATGTGGTCCTCGTTATATACCGGTCCACCTGAGAGAAAGAGAGAGGAAGAGTGAGGGAGGGGGGGGGGGGGGGGGGGGAAGATCGAGTAGTAGTGGGACCGGAGTGACTCGAGGAGAGTCGTGGCGGTAGGGGTATCGCCACTTTCCAAAGGACCACGAACCAAGTCAGAAAAACGCCGCGCACTCGGCCATCTCGCGGTGGGACGGAACACCGTGAGGAGCGCGGCACCTTGTTAGCGCAACGATTCTTCGCTTGACGCTCTCGCTCTCTACCCTCCACTCCACCCCACCCCTCCCACCTATTTCTCCTCACTCGTTGCCCTCACCGAAAAATAATACGGACGTTAACCCTCTCGCGCCCGTTTTATGTCCAGAAGCGCGGAAGCCTATATATACATATATGTATATATGTATTCGTATATATTAGGCCCTATATACTTTATATAAAGAGCTCTGTTTACATATATATATATATATGTGTGTGTGTGTGTGTGGGACACACTCTCGATCGAATATATAAGACGCAGGGATCGTCTCCGTGGTATCGCGGCGTGAATCGATCCGAGGAATCACGACCCCCTCGTCGAACTATATCACCAGAACGATTCTCAAAGAACGTCCGCGGCCTCGGCCCGATCGCCCGAAACACCCGAATATTTCGGGCGATAAAAATAAAGAGAGAGAAAGAGAGAGATGTAAGATGAAAAAAATAAACGGGAGGAATAAAAGTGCCCATCTTTTAATTTTAGCTCTCTTTCTCTCTTTCTCACTCTGTCTGTCTGTCTGTCGCTCTCTCTCTCTCTCTCTCTCTCTCTGTATCGCGCGAATATCGGTGGCAATTATGCCTAATAAACTCGAATGACGCCTATAAAACAACGATGTTTATACGCACGAGTGTATATTAGAGTTTTGATGATTGAAGCTCTTCCCGGGGGGGGGGGGGGGTGGAGGGATTCTTCAAGTAGAGGTGAAGGAATTCGTCGACAGAGGCGATTTAAGGCTCTTAGAAATTTTCAGGCCGACGAAATTGTTGCTGACATATTGACGATAATGGACGACGTTGTTTGAGAATAAATACGCTGAGAAAGAAATCGTATTCGATAAAAATCCGTTATTATTGAAAAAATTATGAATTCATTGACTGAAACGATATTCGCCTCGCGTTGTTGTTGTTGTTTTTTTTCTAAATAAAATATCCATTCCAATTATCACAAACAATTTTGTCAAATAGATTTTGAAAGAATATTTTAGCTTTTTCATTAAATTAAGAATTAACGACCAAAAAAAGTTCAAAGATTTTATTTTTCGCGAACAATGTCTTAAAATTGATAGCTCCTCCTCCCCCCCTCCCCCCTCCTTCTGACAACCACTACCCTCTCTCTCCCACCTCCCGCATCGATAGTTCAAACATATCGTAGATTTTGTGTACGTGTGGACGTGGAGGAACGAGGGGGGGGATTCTGTGAAGCGATGACAATCTCACCGTTGAGGGCAGCGCGCGGTAGCCGATGGCGGTGCTCGCGGACCCAGAAGAGACCCTGAGCAGTAACAGCAAAAGGGGAAAAGAAGAAGAAAAAGAAGAAGACGGAGGAGGAGGAGAAGGAGGAGGAAGAAGAAGAGACCGAAGGAGCGAGCAAGCAGACTATGGGGCTAGGTGTGGTCCGAACGGTGAACATCGCGGGTTTCCAAGAACGCGAGCCATTAGACCTTCCGGCTGGTGTTATAAATTGTACATCGTTTAATTAGGCTCTACTCCTTCCTTCTCTCTTACACACGCGAATGGTCCGTGT